>JAQOWZ010000091.1:0-616391 GCA_035578165.1 Stenolophus ochropezus
ACGCGCTATCTCAGAGTAGTCTTATTAAAAAGAGCACTTTATTTAAAACCTAAATATGTATTTATGTAATTTTTGTTTTACGTGGCCATTAATATATTATGTATTTACCTGCGTTTTTACCATAACTGATAATTTTATATCATAATCCTTCTAAGTCCAATTTTGTGCAAATTTTGTCAAATATTTTAATAACGGTTTATATTAAAATTATAAGAATTACAATACAATCATAGAATTAAATGCTGCATCGTTTAGGACACTAAAAATTTACACATTTTAGTTAAAACATAATGTTTGGGATTAAAGGAATGGCATCGGCGAGGGCTGGCTTGCAAAAATGACAAAAATGTATTCACGTTTAGTTTATTTTAGATTGTTATCTGCAAAAATTTGGTAGAAGTATATCCTGACTGGCTCTAAAGAAAGATTTAGTTAAAAAAAGGCGTGCATAAATGTCAAAAATTTGCTTCGATGTTCGGCTCTTGTTTTTTGCAAATAGTTGTCAGAATTATATCGTGTTTGGGCTCAACTGTAAGGTATCGGTGAGCGCTGGCCTGCGGAAATGACAAATATGTTAGTTGCCGATATGTTATAAATTTATTAAGCGTTTTGTTAATTTTCTTAAATATTTAATAAATTTTTGTCAATTCTTGTAAATATACATATATAATATTGTTTATATTACCATAAATCTGCTATTTTAAAATTGTATATATGAATATTACTAGACACATATAGGGCCATTAATACATCACAAACCGACTAGTAACATAAAAATTTTAATTTCTTTTTGAAAAATCAAAATTCATATCCTTTTCTGGAAAAACTGTAAGTCGGATTGTCCAAAAAAAGTCTTATTAAAAAGAGCACTTTATTTAAAACCTAAATATGTATTTATGTAATTTTTGTTTTACGTGGCCATTAATATATTATGTATTTACCTGCGTTTTTACCATAACTGATAATTTTATATCATAATCCTTCTAAGTCCAATTTTGTGCAAATTTTGTCAAATATTTTAATAACGGTTTATATTAAAATTATAAGAATTACAATACAATCATAGAATTAAATGCTGCATCGTTTAGGACACTAAAAATTTACACATTTTAGTTAAAACATAATGTTTGGGATTAAAGGAATGGCATCGGCGAGGGCTGGCTTGCAAAAATGACAAAAATGTATTCACGTTTAGTTTATTTTAGATTGTTATCTGCAAAAATTTGGTAGAAGTATATCCTGACTGGCTCTAAAGAAAGATTTAGTTAAAAAATGGCGTGCATAAATGTCAAAAATTTGCTTCGATGTTCGGCTCTTGTTTTTTGCAAATAGTTGTCAGAATTATATCGTGTTTGGGCTCAACTGTAAGGTATCGGTGAGCGCTGGCCTGCGGAAATGACAAATATGTTAGTTGCCGATATGTTATAAATTTATTAAGCGTTTTGTTAATTTTCTTAAATATTTAATAAATTTTTGTCAATTCTTGTAAATATACATATATAATATTGTTTATATTACCATAAATCTGCTATTTTAAAATTGTATATATGAATATTACTAGACACATATAGGGCCATTAATACATCACAAACCGACTAGTAACATAAAAATTTTAATTTCTTTTTGAAAAATCAAAATTCATATCCTTTTCTGGAAAAACTGTAAGTCGGATTGTCCAAAAAAAGTCTTATTAAAAAGAGCACTTTATTTAAAACCTAAATATGTATTTATGTAATTTTTGTTTCATTTTTGTTTTACGTGGCCATTAATATATTATGTATTTACCTGCGTTTTTACCATAACTGATAATTTTATATCATAATCCTTCTAAGTCCAATTTTGTGCAAATTTTGTCAAATATTTTAATAACGGTTTATATTAAAATTATAAGAATTACAATACAATCATAGAATTAAATGCTGCATCGTTTAGGACACTAAAAATTTACACATTTTAGTTAAAACATAATGTTTGGGATTAAAGGAATGGCATCGGCGAGGGCTGGCTTGCAAAAATGACAAAAATGTATTCACGTTTAGTTTATTTTAGATTGTTATCTGCAAAAATTTGGTAGAAGTATATCCTGACTGGCTCTAAAGAAAGATTTAGTTAAAAAATGGCGTGCATAAATGTCAAAAATTTGCTTCGATGTTCGGCTCTTGTTTTTTGCAAATAGTTGTCAGAATTATATCGTGTTTGGGCTCAACTGTAAGGTATCGGTGAGCGCTGGCCTGCGGAAATGACAAATATGTTAGTTGCCGATATGTTATAAATTTATTAAGCGTTTTGTTAATTTTCTTAAATATTTAATAAATTTTTGTCAATTCTTGTAAATATACATATATAATATTGTTTATATTACCATAAATCTGCTATTTTAAAATTGTATATATGAATATTACTAGACACATATAGGGCCATTAATACATCACAAACCGACTAGTAACATAAAAATTTTAATTTCTTTTTGAAAAATCAAAATTCATATCCTTTTCTGGAAAAACTGTAAGTCGGATTGTCCAAAAAAAGTCTTATTAAAAAGAGCACTTTATTTAAAACCTAAATATGTATTTATGTAATTTTTGTTTTACGTGGCCATTAATATATTATGTATTTACCTGCGTTTTTACCATAACTGATAATTTTATATCATAATCCTTCTAAGTCCAATTTTGTGCAAATTTTGTCAAATATTTTAATAACGGTTTATATTAAAATTATAAGAATTACAATACAATCATAGAATTAAATGCTGCATCGTTTAGGACACTAAAAATTTACACATTTTAGTTAAAACATAATGTTTGGGATTAAAGGAATGGCATCGGCGAGGGCTGGCTTGCAAAAATGACAAAAATGTATTCACGTTTAGTTTATTTTAGATTGTTATCTGCAAAAATTTGGTAGAAGTATATCCTGACTGGCTCTAAAGAAAGATTTAGTTAAAAAATGGCGTGCATAAATGTCAAAAATTTGCTTCGATGTTCGGCTCTTGTTTTTTGCAAATAGTTGTCAGAATTATATCGTGTTTGGGCTCAACTGTAAGGTATCGGTGAGCGCTGGCCTGCGGAAATGACAAATATGTTAGTTGCCGATATGTTATAAATTTATTAAGCGTTTTGTTAATTTTCTTAAATATTTAATAAATTTTTGTCAATTCTTGTAAATATACATATATAATATTGTTTATATTACCATAAATCTGCTATTTTAAAATTGTATATATGAATATTACTAGACACATATAGGGCCATTAATACATCACAAACCGACTAGTAACATAAAAATTTTAATTTCTTTTTGAAAAATCAAAATTCATATCCTTTTCTGGAAAAACTGTAAGTCGGATTGTCCAAAAAAAGTCTTATTAAAAAGAGCACTTTATTTAAAACCTAAATATGTATTTATGTAATTTTTGTTTCATTTTTGTTTTACGTGGCCATTAATATATTATGTATTTACCTGCGTTTTTACCATAACTGATAATTTTATATCATAATCCTTCTAAGTCCAATTTTGTGCAAATTTTGTCAAATATTTTAATAACGGTTTATATTAAAATTATAAGAATTACAATACAATCATAGAATTAAATGCTGCATCGTTTAGGACACTAAAAATTTACACATTTTAGTTAAAACATAATGTTTGGGATTAAAGGAATGGCATCGGCGAGGGCTGGCTTGCAAAAATGACAAAAATGTATTCACGTTTAGTTTATTTTAGATTGTTATCTGCAAAAATTTGGTAGAAGTATATCCTGACTGGCTCTAAAGAAAGATTTAGTTAAAAAAAGGCGTGCATAAATGTCAAAAATTTGCTTCGATGTTCGGCTCTTGTTTTTTGCAAATAGTTGTCAGAATTATATCGTGTTTGGGCTCAACTGTAAGGTATCGGTGAGCGCTGGCCTGCGGAAATGACAAATATGTTAGTTGCCGATATGTTATAAATTTATTAAGCGTTTTGTTAATTTTCTTAAATATTTAATAAATTTTTGTCAATTCTTGTAAATATACATATATAATATTGTTTATATTACCATAAATCTGCTATTTTAAAATTGTATATATGAATATTACTAGACACATATAGGGCCATTAATACATCACAAACCGACTAGTAACATAAAAATTTTAATTTCTTTTTGAAAAATCAAAATTCATATCCTTTTCTGGAAAAACTGTAAGTCGGATTGTCCAAAAAAAGTCTTATTAAAAAGAGCACTTTATTTAAAACCTAAATATGTATTTATGTAATTTTTGTTTTACGTGGCCATTAATATATTATGTATTTACCTGCGTTTTTACCATAACTGATAATTTTATATCATAATCCTTCTAAGTCCAATTTTGTGCAAATTTTGTCAAATATTTTAATAACGGTTTATATTAAAATTATAAGAATTACAATACAATCATAGAATTAAATGCTGCATCGTTTAGGACACTAAAAATTTACACATTTTAGTTAAAACATAATGTTTGGGATTAAAGGAATGGCATCGGCGAGGGCTGGCTTGCAAAAATGACAAAAATGTATTCACGTTTAGTTTATTTTAGATTGTTATCTGCAAAAATTTGGTAGAAGTATATCCTGACTGGCTCTAAAGAAAGATTTAGTTAAAAAATGGCGTGCATAAATGTCAAAAATTTGCTTCGATGTTCGGCTCTTGTTTTTTGCAAATAGTTGTCAGAATTATATCGTGTTTGGGCTCAACTGTAAGGTATCGGTGAGCGCTGGCCTGCGGAAATGACAAATATGTTAGTTGCCGATATGTTATAAATTTATTAAGCGTTTTGTTAATTTTCTTAAATATTTAATAAATTTTTGTCAATTCTTGTAAATATACATATATAATATTGTTTATATTACCATAAATCTGCTATTTTAAAATTGTATATATGAATATTACTAGACACATATAGGGCCATTAATACATCACAAACCGACTAGTAACATAAAAAATTTTATTTCTTTTTGAAAAATCAAAATTCATATCCTTTTCTGGAAAAACTGTAAGTCGGATTGTCCAAAAAAAGTCTTATTAAAAAGAGCACTTTATTTAAAACCTAAATATGTATTTATGTAATTTTTGTTTCATTTTTGTTTTACGTGGCCATTAATATATTATGTATTTACCTGCGTTTTTACCATAACTGATAATTTTATATCATAATCCTTCTAAGTCCAATTTTGTGCAAATTTTGTCAAATATTTTAATAACGGTTTATATTAAAATTATAAGAATTACAATACAATCATAGAATTAAATGCTGCATCGTTTAGGACACTAAAAATTTACACATTTTAGTTAAAACATAATGTTTGGGATTAAAGGAATGGCATCGGCGAGGGCTGGCTTGCAAAAATGACAAAAATGTATTCACGTTTAGTTTATTTTAGATTGTTATCTGCAAAAATTTGGTAGAAGTATATCCTGACTGGCTCTAAAGAAAGATTTAGTTAAAAAATGGCGTGCATAAATGTCAAAAATTTGCTTCGATGTTCGGCTCTTGTTTTTTGCAAATAGTTGTCAGAATTATATCGTGTTTGGGCTCAACTGTAAGGTATCGGTGAGCGCTGGCCTGCGGAAATGACAAATATGTTAGTTGCCGATATGTTATAAATTTATTAAGCGTTTTGTTAATTTTCTTAAATATTTAATAAATTTTTGTCAATTCTTGTAAATATACATATATAATATTGTTTATATTACCATAAATCTGCTATTTTAAAATTGTATATATGAATATTACTAGACACATATAGGGCCATTAATACATCACAAACCGACTAGTAACATAAAAATTTTAATTTCTTTTTGAAAAATCAAAATTCATATCCTTTTCTGGAAAAACTGTAAGTCGGATTGTCCAAAAAAAGTCTTATTAAAAAGAGCACTTTATTTAAAACCTAAATATGTATTTATGTAATTTTTGTTTTACGTGGCCATTAATATATTATGTATTTACCTGCGTTTTTACCATAACTGATAATTTTATATCATAATCCTTCTAAGTCCAATTTTGTGCAAATTTTGTCAAATATTTTAATAACGGTTTATATTAAAATTATAAGAATTACAATACAATCATAGAATTAAATGCTGCATCGTTTAGGACACTAAAAATTTACACATTTTAGTTAAAACATAATGTTTGGGATTAAAGGAATGGCATCGGCGAGGGCTGGCTTGCAAAAATGACAAAAATGTATTCACGTTTAGTTTATTTTAGATTGTTATCTGCAAAAATTTGGTAGAAGTATATCCTGACTGGCTCTAAAGAAAGATTTAGTTAAAAAAAGGCGTGCATAAATGTCAAAAATTTGCTTCGATGTTCGGCTCTTGTTTTTTGCAAATAGTTGTCAGAATTATATCGTGTTTGGGCTCAACTGTAAGGTATCGGTGAGCGCTGGCCTGCGGAAATGACAAATATGTTAGTTGCCGATATGTTATAAATTTATTAAGCGTTTTGTTAATTTTCTTAAATATTTAATAAATTTTTGTCAATTCTTGTAAATATACATATATAATATTGTTTATATTACCATAAATCTGCTATTTTAAAATTGTATATATGAATATTACTAGACACATATAGGGCCATTAATACATCACAAACCGACTAGTAACATAAAAATTTTAATTTCTTTTTGAAAAATCAAAATTCATATCCTTTTCTGGAAAAACTGTAAGTCGGATTGTCCAAAAAAAGTCTTATTAAAAAGAGCACTTTATTTAAAACCTAAATATGTATTTATGTAATTTTTGTTTTACGTGGCCATTAATATATTATGTATTTACCTGCGTTTTTACCATAACTGATAATTTTATATCATAATCCTTCTAAGTCCAATTTTGTGCAAATTTTGTCAAATATTTTAATAACGGTTTATATTAAAATTATAAGAATTACAATACAATCATAGAATTAAATGCTGCATCGTTTAGGACACTAAAAATTTACACATTTTAGTTAAAACATAATGTTTGGGATTAAAGGAATGGCATCGGCGAGGGCTGGCTTGCAAAAATGACAAAAATGTATTCACGTTTAGTTTATTTTAGATTGTTATCTGCAAAAATTTGGTAGAAGTATATCCTGACTGGCTCTAAAGAAAGATTTAGTTAAAAAATGGCGTGCATAAATGTCAAAAATTTGCTTCGATGTTCGGCTCTTGTTTTTTGCAAATAGTTGTCAGAATTATATCGTGTTTGGGCTCAACTGTAAGGTATCGGTGAGCGCTGGCCTGCGGAAATGACAAATATGTTAGTTGCCGATATGTTATAAATTTATTAAGCGTTTTGTTAATTTTCTTAAATATTTAATAAATTTTTGTCAATTCTTGTAAATATACATATATAATATTGTTTATATTACCATAAATCTGCTATTTTAAAATTGTATATATGAATATTACTAGACACATATAGGGCCATTAATACATCACAAACCGACTAGTAACATAAAAATTTTAATTTCTTTTTGAAAAATCAAAATTCATATCCTTTTCTGGAAAAACTGTAAGTCGGATTGTCCAAAAAAAGTCTTATTAAAAAGAGCACTTTATTTAAAACCTAAATATGTATTTATGTAATTTTTGTTTTACGTGGCCATTAATATATTATGTATTTACCTGCGTTTTTACCATAACTGATAATTTTATATCATAATCCTTCTAAGTCCAATTTTGTGCAAATTTTGTCAAATATTTTAATAACGGTTTATATTAAAATTATAAGAATTACAATACAATCATAGAATTAAATGCTGCATCGTTTAGGACACTAAAAATTTACACATTTTAGTTAAAACATAATGTTTGGGATTAAAGGAATGGCATCGGCGAGGGCTGGCTTGCAAAAATGACAAAAATGTATTCACGTTTAGTTTATTTTAGATTGTTATCTGCAAAAATTTGGTAGAAGTATATCCTGACTGGCTCTAAAGAAAGATTTAGTTAAAAAATGGCGTGCATAAATGTCAAAAATTTGCTTCGATGTTCGGCTCTTGTTTTTTGCAAATAGTTGTCAGAATTATATCGTGTTTGGGCTCAACTGTAAGGTATCGGTGAGCGCTGGCCTGCGGAAATGACAAATATGTTAGTTGCCGATATGTTATAAATTTATTAAGCGTTTTGTTAATTTTCTTAAATATTTAATAAATTTTTGTCAATTCTTGTAAATATACATATATAATATTGTTTATATTACCATAAATCTGCTATTTTAAAATTGTATATATGAATATTACTAGACACATATAGGGCCATTAATACATCACAAACCGACTAGTAACATAAAAATTTTTATTTCTTTTTGAAAAATCAAAATTCATATCCTTTTCTGGAAAAACTGTAAGTCGGATTGTCCAAAAAAAGTCTTATTAAAAAGAGCACTTTATTTAAAACCTAAATATGTATTTATGTAATTTTTGTTTCATTTTTGTTTTACGTGGCCATTAATATATTATGTATTTACCTGAGTTTTTACCATAACTGATAATTTTATATCATAATCCTTCTAAGTCCAATTTTGTGCAAATTTTGTCAAATATTTTAATAACGGTTTATATTAAAATTATAAGAATTACAATACAATCATAGAATTAAATGCTGCATCGTTTAGGACACTAAAAATTTACACATTTTAGTTAAAACATAATGTTTGGGATTAAAGGAATGGCATCGGCGAGGGCTGGCTTGCAAAAATGACAAAAATGTATTCACGTTTAGTTTATTTTAGATTGTTATCTGCAAAAATTTGGTAGAAGTATATCCTGACTGGCTCTAAAGAAAGATTTAGTTAAAAAAAGGCGTGCATAAATGTCAAAAATTTGCTTCGATGTTCGGCTCTTGTTTTTTGCAAATAGTTGTCAGAATTATATCGTGTTTGGGCTCAACTGTAAGGTATCGGTGAGCGCTGGCCTGCGGAAATGACAAATATGTTAGTTGCCGATATGTTATAAATTTATTAAGCGTTTTGTTAATTTTCTTAAATATTTAATAAATTTTTGTCAATTCTTGTAAATATACATATATAATATTGTTTATATTACCATAAATCTGCTATTTTAAAATTGTATATATGAATATTACTAGACACATATAGGGCCATTAATACATCACAAACCGACTAGTAACATAAAAATTTTAATTTCTTTTTGAAAAATCAAAATTCATATCCTTTTCTGGAAAAACTGTAAGTCGGATTGTCCAAAAAAAGTCTTATTAAAAAGAGCACTTTATTTAAAACCTAAATATGTATTTATGTAATTTTTGTTTTACGTGGCCATTAATATATTATGTATTTACCTGCGTTTTTACCATAACTGATAATTTTATATCATAATCCTTCTAAGTCCAATTTTGTGCAAATTTTGTCAAATATTTTAATAACGGTTTATATTAAAATTATAAGAATTACAATACAATCATAGAATTAAATGCTGCATCGTTTAGGACACTAAAAATTTACACATTTTAGTTAAAACATAATGTTTGGGATTAAAGGAATGGCATCGGCGAGGGCTGGCTTGCAAAAATGACAAAAATGTATTCACGTTTAGTTTATTTTAGATTGTTATCTGCAAAAATTTGGTAGAAGTATATCCTGACTGGCTCTAAAGAAAGATTTAGTTAAAAAAAGGCGTGCATAAATGTCAAAAATTTGCTTCGATGTTCGGCTCTTGTTTTTTGCAAATAGTTGTCAGAATTATATCGTGTTTGGGCTCAACTGTAAGGTATCGGTGAGCGCTGGCCTGCGGAAATGACAAATATGTTAGTTGCCGATATGTTATAAATTTATTAAGCGTTTTGTTAATTTTCTTAAATATTTAATAAATTTTTGTCAATTCTTGTAAATATACATATATAATATTGTTTATATTACCATAAATCTGCTATTTTAAAATTGTATATATGAATATTACTAGACACATATAGGGCCATTAATACATCACAAACCGACTAGTAACATAAAAATTTTAATTTCTTTTTGAAAAATCAAAATTCATATCCTTTTCTGGAAAAACTGTAAGTCGGATTGTCCAAAAAAAGTCTTATTAAAAAGAGCACTTTATTTAAAACCTAAATATGTATTTATGTAATTTTTGTTTTACGTGGCCATTAATATATTATGTATTTACCTGCGTTTTTACCATAACTGATAATTTTATATCATAATCCTTCTAAGTCCAATTTTGTGCAAATTTTGTCAAATATTTTAATAACGGTTTATATTAAAATTATAAGAATTACAATACAATCATAGAATTAAATGCTGCATCGTTTAGGACACTAAAAATTTACACATTTTAGTTAAAACATAATGTTTGGGATTAAAGGAATGGCATCGGCGAGGGCTGGCTTGCAAAAATGACAAAAATGTATTCACGTTTAGTTTATTTTAGATTGTTATCTGCAAAAATTTGGTAGAAGTATATCCTGACTGGCTCTAAAGAAAGATTTAGTTAAAAAAAGGCGTGCATAAATGTCAAAAATTTGCTTCGATGTTCGGCTCTTGTTTTTTGCAAATAGTTGTCAGAATTATATCGTGTTTGGGCTCAACTGTAAGGTATCGGTGAGCGCTGGCCTGCGGAAATGACAAATATGTTAGTTGCCGATATGTTATAAATTTATTAAGCGTTTTGTTAATTTTCTTAAATATTTAATAAATTTTTGTCAATTCTTGTAAATATACATATATAATATTGTTTATATTACCATAAATCTGCTATTTTAAAATTGTATATATGAATATTACTAGACACATATAGGGCCATTAATACATCACAAACCGACTAGTAACATAAAAATTTTAATTTCTTTTTGAAAAATCAAAATTCATATCCTTTTCTGGAAAAACTGTAAGTCGGATTGTCCAAAAAAAGTCTTATTAAAAAGAGCACTTTACTTAAAACCTAAATATGTATTTATGTAATTTTTGTTTCATTTTTGTTTTACGTGGCCATTAATATATTATGTATTTACCTGCGTTTTTACCATAACTGATAATTTTATATCATAATCCTTCTAAGTCCAATTTTGTGCAAATTTTGTCAAATATTTTAATAACGGTTTATATTAAAATTATAAGAATTACAATACAATCATAGATTTAAATGCTGCATCGTTTAGGACACTAAAAATTTACACATTTTAGTTAAAACATAATGTTTGGGATCAAAAGAATGGCATCGGCGAGGGCTGGCTTGCAAAAATGACAAAAATGTCTTCACGTTTAGTTTATTTTAGATTGTTATCTGCAAAAATTTGGTAGAAGTATATCCTGACTGGCTCTAAAGAAAGATTTAGTTAAAAAATGGCGTGCATAAATGTCAAAAATTTGCATCGATGTTCGGCTCTTGTTTTTTGCAAATAGTTGTCAGAATTATATCGTGTTTGGGCTCAACTGTAAGGTATCGGTGAGCGCTGGCCTGCGGAAATGACAAATATGTTAGTTGCCGATATGTTATAAATTTATTAAGCGTTTTGTTAATTTTCTTAAATATTTAATAAATTTTTGTCAATTCTTGTAAATATACATATATAATATTGTTTATATTACCATAAATCTGCTATTTTAAAATTGTATATATGAATATTACTAGACACATATAGGGCCATTAATACATCACAAACCGACTAGTAACATAAAAATTTTAATTTCTTTTTGAAAAATCAAAATTCATATCCTTTTCTGGAAAAACTGTAAGTCGGATTGTCCAAAAAAAGTCTTATTAAAAAGAGCACTTTATTTAAAACCTAAATATGTATTTATGTAATTTTTGTTTCATTTTTGTTTTACGTGGCCATTAATATATTATGTATTTACCTGCGTTTCTACCATAACTGATAATTTTACATCATAATTCTTCTAAGTCCAATTTTATGCAAATTTTGTCAAATATTTTAATAACGGTTTATATTAAAATTATAAGAATTACAATACAATCATAGAATTAAATGCTGCATCGTTTAGGACACTAAAAATTTACACATTTTAGTTAAAACATAATGTTTGGGATTAAAGGAATGGCATCGGCGAGGGCTGGCTTGCAAAAATGACAAAAATGTATTCACGTTTAGTTTATTTTACATTGTTATCTGCAAAAATTTGGTAGAAGTATATCCTGACTGGCTCTAAAGAAAGATTTAGTTAAAAAAAGGCGTGCATAAATGTCAAAAATTTGCTTCGATGTTCGGCTCTTGTTTTTTGCAAATAGTTGTCAGAATTATATCGTGTTTGGGCTCAACTGTAAGGTATCGGTGAGCGCTGGCCTGCGGAAATGACAAATATGTTAGTTGCCGATATGTTATAAATTTATTAAGCGTTTTGTTAATTTTCTTAAATATTTAATAAATTTTTGTCAATTCTTGTAAATATACATATATAATATTGTTTATATTACCATAAATCTGCTATTTTAAAATTGTATATATGAATATTACTAGACACATATAGGGCCATTAATACATCACAAACCGACTAGTAACATAAAAATTTTAATTTCTTTTTGAAAAATCAAAATTCATATCCTTTTCTGGAAAAACTGTAAGTCGGATTGTCCAAAAAAAGTCTTATTAAAAAGAGCACTTTATTTAAAACCTAAATATGTATTTATGTAATTTTTGTTTCATTTTTGTTTTACGTGGCCATTAATATATTATGTATTTACCTGCGTTTTTACCATAACTGATAATTTTATATCATAATCCTTCTAAGTCCAATTTTGTGCAAATTTTGTCAAATATTTTAATAACGGTTTATATTAAAATTATAAGAATTACAATACAATCATAGATTTAAATGCTGCATCGTTTAGGACACTAAAAATTTACACATTTTAGTTAAAACATAATGTTTGGGATCAAAAGAATGGCATCGGCGAGGGCTGGCTTGCAAAAATGACAAAAATGTCTTCACGTTTAGTTTATTTTAGATTGTTATCTGCAAAAATTTGGTAGAAGTATATCCTGACTGGCTCTAAAGAAAGATTTAGTTAAAAAATGGCGTGCATAAATGTCAAAAATTTGCATCGATGTTCGGCTCTTGTTTTTTGCAAATAGTTGTCAGAATTATATCGTGTTTGGGCTCAACTGTAAGGTATCGGTGAGCGCTGGCCTGCGGAAATGACAAATATGTTAGTTGCCGATATGTTATAAATTTATTAAGCGTTTTGTTAATTTTCTTAAATATTTAATAAATTTTTGTCAATTCTTGTAAATATACATATATAATATTGTTTATATTACCATAAATCTGCTATTTTAAAATTGTATATATGAATATTACTAGACACATATAGGGCCATTAATACATCACAAACCGACTAGTAACAAAAAAATTTTAATTTCTTTTTGAAAAATCAAAATTCATATGCTTTTCTGGAAAAACTGTAAGTCGGATTGTCCAAAAAAAGTCTTATTAAAAAGAGCACTTTATTTAAAACCTAAATATGTATTTATGTAATTTTTGTTTCATTTTTGTTTTACGTGGCCATTAATATATTATGTATTTACCTGCGTTTTTACCATAACTGATAATTTTATATCATAATCCTTCTAAGTCCAATTTTGTGCAAATTTTGTCAAATATTTTAATAACGGTTTATATTAAAATTATAAGAATTACAATACAATCATAGATTTAAATGCTGCATCGTTTAGGACACTAAAAATTTACACATTTTAGTTAAAACATAATGTTTGGGATCAAAAGAATGGCATCGGCGAGGGCTGGCTTGCAAAAATGACAAAAATGTCTTCACGTTTAGTTTATTTTAGATTGTTATCTGCAAAAATTTGGTAGAAGTATATCCTGACTGGCTCTAAAGAAAGATTTAGTTAAAAAATGGCGTGCATAAATGTCAAAAATTTGCATCGATGTTCGGCTCTTGTTTTTTGCAAATAGTTGTCAGAATTATATCGTGTTTGGGCTCAACTGTAAGGTATCGGTGAGCGCTGGCCTGCGGAAATGACAAATATGTTAGTTGCCGATATGTTATAAATTTATTAAGCGTTTTGTTAATTTTCTTAAATATTTAATAAATTTTTGTCAATTCTTGTAAATATACATATATAATATTGTTTATATTACCATAAATCTGCTATTTTAAAATTGTATATATGAATATTACTAGACACATATAGGGCCATTAATACATCACAAACCGACTAGTAACAAAAAAATTTTAATTTCTTTTTGAAAAATCAAAATTCATATGCTTTTCTGGAAAAACTGTAAGTCGGATTGTCCAAAAAAAGTCTTATTAAAAAGAGCACTTTATTTAAAACCTAAATATGTATTTATGTAATTTTTGTTTCATTTTTGTTTTACGTGGCCATTAATATATTATGTATTTACCTGCGTTTTTACCATAACTGATAATTTTATATCATAATCCTTCTAAGTCCAATTTTGTGCAAATTTTGTCAAATATTTTAATAACGGTTTATATTAAAATTATAAGAATTACAATACAATCATAGAATTAAATGCTGCATCGTTTAGGACACTAAAAATTTACACATTTTAGTTAAAACATAATGTTTGGGATTAAAGGAATGGCATCGGCGAGGGCTGGCTTGCAAAAATGACAAAAATGTATTCACGTTTAGTTTATTTTAGATTGTTATCTGCAAAAATTTGGTAGAAGTATATCCTGACTGGCTCTAAAGAAAGATTTAGTTAAAAAAAGGCGTGCATAAATGTCAAAAATTTGCTTCGATGTTCGGCTCTTGTTTTTTGCAAATAGTTGTCAGAATTATATCGTGTTTGGGCTCAACTGTAAGGTATCGGTGAGCGCTGGCCTGCGGAAATGACAAATATGTTAGTTGCCGATATGTTATAAATTTATTAAGCGTTTTGTTAATTTTCTTAAATATTTAATAAATTTTTGTCAATTCTTGTAAATATACATATATAATATTGTTTATATTACCATAAATCTGCTATTTTAAAATTGTATATATGAATATTACTAGACACATATAGGGCCATTAATACATCACAAACCGACTAGTAACATAAAAATTTTAATTTCTTTTTGAAAAATCAAAATTCATATCCTTTTCTGGAAAAACTGTAAGTCGGATTGTCCAAAAAAAGTCTTATTAAAAAGAGCACTTTATTTAAAATCTAAATATGTATTTATGTAATTTTGGTTTCATTTTTGTTTTACGTTTGCCATTAATATATTATGTATTTACCTGCGTTTTTACCATAACTGATAATTTTACATCATAATTCTTCTAAGTCCAATTTTGTGCAAATTTTGTCAAATATTTTAATAACGGTTTATATTAAAATTATAAGAATTACAATACAATCATAGAATTAAATGCTGCATCGTTTAGGACACTAAAAATTTACACATTTTAGTTAAAACATAATGTTTGGGATTAAAGGAATGGCATCGGCGAGGGCTGGCTTGCAAAAATGACAAAAATGTATTCACGTTTAGTTTATTTTAGATTGTTATCTGCAAAAATTTGGTAGAAGTATATCCTGACTGGCTCTAAAGAAAGATTTAGTTAAAAAAAGGCGTGCATAAATGTCAAAAATTTGCTTCGATGTTCGGCTCTTGTTTTTTGCAAATAGTTGTCAGAATTATATCGTGTTTGGGCTCAACTGTAAGGTATCGGTGAGCGCTGGCCTGCGGAAATGACAAATATGTTAGTTGCCGATATGTTATAAATTTATTAAGCGTTTTGTTAATTTTCTTAAATATTTAATAAATTTTTGTCAATTCTTGTAAATATACATATATAATATTGTTTATATTACCATAAATCTGCTATTTTAAAATTGTATATATGAATATTACTAGACACATATAGGGCCATTAATACATCACAAACCGACTAGTAACATAAAAATTTTAATTTCTTTTTGAAAAATCAAAATTCATATCCTTTTCTGGAAAAACTGTAAGTCGGATTGTCCAAAAAAAGTCTTATTAAAAAGAGCACTTTATTTAAAATCTAAATATGTATTTATGTAATTTTGGTTTCATTTTTGTTTTACGTGGCTATTAATATATTATGTATTTACCTGCGTTTTTACCATAAGTGATAATTTTACATCATAATCCTTCTAAGTCCAATTTTGTGCAAATTTTGTCAAATATTTTAATAACGGTTTATATTAAAATTATAAGAATTACAATACAATCATAGAATTAAATGCTGCATCGTTTAGGACACTAAAAATTTACACATTTTAGTTAAAACATAATGTTTGGGATTAAAGGAATGGCATCGGCGAGGGCTGGCTTGCAAAAATGACAAAAATGTATTCACGTTTAGTTTATTTTAGATTGTTATCTGCAAAAATTTGGTAGAAGTATATCCTGACTGGCTCTAAAGAAAGATTTAGTTAAAAAATGGCGTGCATAAATGTCAAAAATTTGCTTCGATGTTCGGCTCTTGTTTTTTGCAAATAGTTGTCAGAATTATATCGTGTTTGGGCTCAACTGTAAGGTATCGGTGAGCGCTGGCCTGCGGAAATGACAAATATGTTAGTTGCCGATATGTTATAAATTTATTAAGCGTTTTGTTAATTTTCTTAAATATTTAATAAATTTTTGACAATTCTTGTATATATCCATATATAATATTGTTTATATTACCATAAATCTACTATTTTAAAATTGTATATATGAATATTACTAGACACATATAGGGCCAATAATACATCACAAACCGACTAGCAACATAAAAATTTTAATTTCTTTTTGAAAAATTAAAATTCATATCCTTTTCTGGAAAAACTGTAAGTCGGATTGTCCAAAAAAAGTCTTATTAAAAAGAGAACTTTATTTAAAACCTAAATATTTATTTATTTAATTTTTGTTTCATTTTTGTTTTAAGTGGCCATTAATATATTATGTATTTACCTGCGTTTTTACCATAACTGATAATTTTACATCATAATCCTTCTAAGTCCAATTTTATGCAAATTTTGTCAAATATTTTTATAACGGTTTATATTAAAATTATAAGAATTACAATACAATCATAGAATTAAATGCTGCATCGTTTAGGACACTAAAAATTTACTCATTTTAGTTAAAACATAATGTTTGGGATCAAAAGAATGGCATCGGCGAGGACTGGCTTCCAAAAATGACAAAAATGTCTTCACGTTTATTTTATTTTAGATTGTTATCTGCAAAAATTTGGTAGAATTATATCCTGACTGGCTCTAAAGAAAGATTTAGTTAAAAATGGCGTGCATAAATGTCAAAAATTTGCTTCGATGTTCGCCTCTTGTTTTTTGCAAATACTTGTCAGAATTATATCGTGTTTGGGCTCAACTGTAAGGTATCGGTGAGCGCTGGCCTGCGGAAATGACAAATATGTTAGTTGCCGATATGTTATAAATTTATTAAGCGTTTTGTTAATTTTCTTAAATATTTAATAAATTTTTGACAATTCTTGTATATATCCATATATAATATTGTTTATATTACCATAAATCTACTATTTTAAAATTGTATATATGAATATTACTAGACACATATAGAGCCAATAATACATCACAAACCGACTAGTAACATAAAAATTTTAATTTCTTTTTGAAAAATCAAAATTCATATCCTTTTCTGGAAAAACTGTAAGTCGGATTGCCAAAAAAAAAGTCTTATTAAAAAGGGCACTTTATTTAAAACCTAAATATGTATTTATGTAATTTTTGTTTCATTTTTGTTTTACGTGGCCATTAATATATTATGTATTTACCTGCGTTTTTACCATAACTGATAATTTTACATCATAATCCTTCTAAGTCCAATTTTATGCAAATTTTGTCAAATATTTTTAAAACGGTTTATATTAAAATTATAAGAATTACAATACAATCATAGAATTAAATGCTGCATCGTTTAGGACACTAAAAATTTATACATTTTAGTTAAAACATAATGTTTGGGATCAAAAGAATGGCATCGGCGAGGACTGGCTTGCAAAAATGACAAAAATGTGTTCACGTTTAGTTTATTTTAGATTGTTATCCGCAAAAATTTGGTAGAATTATATCCTGACTGGCTCTAAAGAAAGATTTAGTTAAAAATGGCGTGCATAAATGTCAAAAATTTGCTTCGATGTTCGCCTCTTGTTTTTTGCAAATACTTGTCAGAATTATATCGTGTTTGGGCTCAACTGTAAGGTATCGGTGAGCGCTGGCCTGCGGAAATGACAAATATGTTAGTTGCCGATATGTTATAAATTTATTAAGCGTTTTGTTAATTTTCTTAAATATTTAATAAATTTTTGTCAATTCTTGTATATATCCATATATAATATTGTTTATATTACCATAAATCTACTATTTTAAAATTGTATATATGAATATTAGTAGACACATATAGAGCCAATAATACATCACAAACCGACTAGTAACATAAAAATTTTAATTTCTTTTTGAAAAATCAAAATTCAAATCCTTTTCTGGAAAAACTGTAAGTCGGATTGCCAAAAAAAAGACTTATTAAAAAGGGCACTTTATTTAAAACCTAAATATGTATTTATGTAATTTTTGTTTCATTTTTGTTTTACGTGGCCATTAATATATTATGTATTTACCTGCGTTTTTACCATAACAGATAATTTTACATCATAATCCTTCTAAGTCAAATTTTATGCAAATTTTGTCAAATATTTTTATAACGGTTTATATTAAAATTATAAGAATTACATTACAATCATAGAATTAAATGCTGCATCGTTTAGGACACTAAAAATTTACACATTTTAGTTAAAACATAATGTTTGGGATCAAAAGAATGGCATGGGCGAGGGCTGGCTTGCAAAAATGACAAAAATGTATTCACGTTTAGTTTATTTTAGATTGTTATTTGCAAAAATTTGGTAGAAGTATATCCTGACTGGCTCTAAAGAAAGATTTAGTTAAAAAATGGCGTGCATAAATGTCAAAAATTTGCTTCGATGTTCGGCTCTTGTTTTTTGCAAATAGTTGTCAGAATTATATCGTGTTTGGGCTCAACTGTAAGGTATCGGTGAGCGCTGGCCTGCGGAAATGACAAATATGTTAGTTGCCGATATGTTATAAATTTATTAAGCGTTTTGTTAATTTTCTTAAATATTTAATAAATTTTTGACAATTCTTGTATATATCCATATATAATATTGTTTATATTACCATAAATCTACTATTTTAAAATTGTATATATGAATATTACTAGACACATATAGGGCCAATAATACATCACAAACCGACTAGCAACATAAAAATTTTAATTTCTTTTTGAAAAATTAAAATTCATATCCTTTTCTGGAAAAACTGTAAGTCGGATTGTCCAAAAAAAGTCTTATTAAAAAGAGAACTTTATTTAAAACCTAAATATTTATTTATTTAATTTTTGTTTCATTTTTGTTTTAAGTGGCCATTAATATATTATGTATTTACCTGCGTTTTTACCATAACTGATAATTTTACATCATAATCCTTCTAAGTCCAATTTTATGCAAATTTTGTCAAATATTTTTATAACGGTTTATATTAAAATTATAAGAATTACAATACAATCATAGAATTAAATGCTGCATCGTTTAGGACACTAAAAATTTACTCATTTTAGTTAAAACATAATGTTTGGGATCAAAAGAATGGCATCGGCGAGGACTGGCTTCCAAAAATGACAAAAATGTCTTCACGTTTATTTTATTTTAGATTGTTATCTGCAAAAATTTGGTAGAATTATATCCTGACTGGCTCTAAAGAAAGATTTAGTTAAAAATGGCGTGCATAAATGTCAAAAATTTGCTTCGATGTTCGCCTCTTGTTTTTTGCAAATACTTGTCAGAATTATATCGTGTTTGGGCTCAACTGTAAGGTATCGGTGAGCGCTGGCCTGCGGAAATGACAAATATGTTAGTTGCCGATATGTTATAAATTTATTAAGCGTTTTGTTAATTTTCTTAAATATTTAATAAATTTTTGACAATTCTTGTATATATCCATATATAATATTGTTTATATTACCATAAATCTACTATTTTAAAATTGTATATATGAATATTACTAGACACATATAGAGCCAATAATACATCACAAACCGACTAGTAACATAAAAATTTTAATTTCTTTTTGAAAAATCAAAATTCATATCCTTTTCTGGAAAAACTGTAAGTCGGATTGCCAAAAAAAAAAGTCTTATTAAAAAGGGCACTTTATTTAAAACCTAAATATGTATTTATGTAATTTTTGTTTCATTCTTGTTTTACGTGGCCATTAATATATTATGTATTTACCTGCGTTTTTACCATAACTGATAATTTTACATCATAATCCTTCTAAGTCCAATTTTATGCAAATTTTGTCAAATATTTTTATAACGGTTTATATTAAAATTATAAGAATTACAACACAATCATAGAATTAAATGCTGCATCGTTTAGGACACTAAAAATTTACACATTTTAGTTAAAACATAATGTTTGGGATCAAAAGAATGGCATCGGCGAGGACTGGCTTGCAAAAATGACAAAAATGTCTTCACGTTTAGTTTATTTTAGATTGTTATTTGCAAAAATTTGGTAGAAGTATATCCTGACTGGCTCTAAAGAAAGATTTAGTTAAAAAATGGCGTGCATAAATGTCAAAAATTTGCTTCGATGTTCGGCTCTTGTTTTTTGCAAATAGTTGTCAGAATTATATCGTGTTTGGGCTCAACTGTAAGGTATCGGTGAGCGCTGGCCTGCGGAAATGACAAATATGTTTGTTGCCGATATGTTATAAATTTATTAAGCGTTTTGTTAATTTTCTTAAATATTTAATAAATTTTTGACAATTCTTGTATATATCCATATATAATATTGTTTATATTACCATAAATCTACTATTTTAAAATTGTATATATGAATATTACTAGAGACATATAGGGCCAATAATACATCACAAATTGACTAGCAACATAAAAATTTTAATTTCTTTTTGAAAAATTAAAATTCATATCCTTTTCTGGAAAAACTGTAAGTCGGATTGTCCAAAAAAAGTCTTATTAAAAAGAGAACTTTATTTAAAACCTAAATATGTATTTATTTAATTTTTGTTTCATTTTTGTTTTAAGTGGCCATTAATATATTATGTATTTATCTGCGTTTTTACCATAACTGATAATTTTACATCATAATCCTTCTAAGTCAAATTTTATGCAAATTTTGTCAAATATTTTTATAACGGTTTATATTAAAATTATAAGAATTACAATACAATCATAGAATTAAATGCTGCATCGTTTAGGACACTAAAAATTTACACATTTTAGTTAAAACATAATGTTTGGGATCAAAAGAATGGCATCGGCGAGGACTGGCTTCCAAAAATGACAAAAATGTCTTCACGTTTATTTTATTTTAGATTGTTATCTGCAAAAATTTGGTAGAATTATATCCTGACTGGCTCTAAAGAAAGATTTAGTTAAAAATGGCGTGCATAAATGTCAAAAATTTGCTTCGATGTTCGCCTCTTGTTTTTTGCAAATACTTGTCAGAATTATATCGTGTTTGGGCTCAACTGTAAGGTATCGGTGAGCGCTGGCCTGCGGAAATGACAAATATGTTAGTTGCCGATATGTTATAAATTTATTAAGCGTTTTGTTAATTTTCTTAAATATTTAATAAATTTTTGACAATTCTTGTATATATCCATATATAATATTGTTTATATTACCATAAATCTACTATTTTAAAATTGTATATATGAATATTACTAGACACATATAGAGCCAATAATACATCACAAACCGACTAGTAACATAAAAATTTTAATTTCTTTTTGAAAAATCAAAATTCATATCCTTTTCTGGAAAAACTGTAAGTCGGATTGCCAAAAAAAAAAGTCTTATTAAAAAGGGCACTTTATTTAAAACCTAAATATGTATTTATGTAATTTTTGTTTCATTCTTGTTTTACGTGGCCATTAATATATTATGTATTTACCTGCGTTTTTACCATAACTGATAATTTTACATCATAATCCTTCTAAGTCCAATTTTATGCAAATTTTGTCAAATATTTTTATAACGGTTTATATTAAAATTATAAGAATTACAACACAATCATAGAATTAAATGCTGCATCGTTTAGGACACTAAAAATTTACACATTTTAGTTAAAACATAATGTTTGGGATCAAAAGAATGGCATCGGCGAGGACTGGCTTGCAAAAATGACAAAAATGTCTTCACGTTTAGTTTATTTTAGATTGTTATTTGCAAAAATTTGGTAGAAGTATATCCTGACTGGCTCTAAAGAAAGATTTAGTTAAAAAATGGCGTGCATAAATGTCAAAAATTTGCTTCGATGTTCGGCTCTTGTTTTTTGCAAATAGTTGTCAGAATTATATCGTGTTTGGGCTCAACTGTAAGGTATCGGTGAGCGCTGGCCTGCGGAAATGACAAATATGTTTGTTGCCGATATGTTATAAATTTATTAAGCGTTTTGTTAATTTTCTTAAATATTTAATAAATTTTTGACAATTCTTGTATATATCCATATATAATATTGTTTATATTACCATAAATCTACTATTTTAAAATTGTATATATGAATATTACTAGAGACATATAGGGCCAATAATACATCACAAATTGACTAGCAACATAAAAATTTTAATTTCTTTTTGAAAAATTAAAATTCATATCCTTTTCTGGAAAAACTGTAAGTCGGATTGTCCAAAAAAAGTCTTATTAAAAAGAGAACTTTATTTAAAACCTAAATATGTATTTATTTAATTTTTGTTTCATTTTTGTTTTAAGTGGCCATTAATATATTATGTATTTATCTGCGTTTTTACCATAACTGATAATTTTACATCATAATCCTTCTAAGTCAAATTTTATGCAAATTTTGTCAAATATTTTTATAACGGTTTATATTAAAATTATAAGAATTACAATACAATCATAGAATTAAATGCTGCATCGTTTAGGACACTAAAAATTTACACATTTTAGTTAAAACATAATGTTTGGGATCAAAAGAATGGCATCGGCGAGGACTGGCTTCCAAAAATGACAAAAATGTCTTCACGTTTATTTTATTTTAGATTGTTATCTGCAAAAATTTGGTAGAATTATATCCTGACTGGCTCTAAAGAAAGATTTAGTTAAAAATGGCGTGCATAAATGTCAAAAATTTGCTTCGATGTTCGCCTCTTGTTTTTTGCAAATACTTGTCAGAATTATATCGTGTTTGGGCTCAACTGTAAGGTATCGGTGAGCGCTGGCCTGCGGAAATGACAAATATGTTAGTTGCCGATATGTTATAAATTTATTAAGCGTTTTGTTAATTTTCTTAAATATTTAATAAATTTTTGACAATTCTTGTATATATCCATATATAATATTGTTTATATTACCATAAATCTACTATTTTAAAATTGTATATATGAATATTACTAGAGACATATAGGGCCAATAATACATCACATATTGACTAGCAACATAAAAATTTTAATTTCTTTTTGAAAAATTAAAATTCATATCCTTTTCTGGAAAAACTGTAAGTCGGATTGCCAAAAAAAAAAGTCTTATTAAAAAGGGCACTTTATTTAAAACCTAAATATGTATTTATGTAATTTTTGTTTCATTCTTGTTTTACGTGGCCATTAATATATTATGTATTTACCTGCGTTTTTACCATAACTGATAATTTTACATCATAATCCTTCTAAGTCCAATTTTATGCAAATTTTTTCAAATATTTTTATAACGGTTTATATTAAAATTATAAGAATTACAATACAATCATAGAATTAAATGCTGCGTCGTTTAGGACACTAAAAATTTACACATTTTAGTTAAAACATAATGTTTGGGATCAAAAGAATGGCATCGGCGAGGACTGGCTTGCAAAAATGACAAAAATGTATTCACGTTTAGTTTATTTTAGATTGTTATCTGCCAAAATTTGGTAGAAGTATATCCTGACTGGCTCTAAAGAAAGATTTAGTTAAAAAATGGCGTGCATAAATGTCAAAAATTTGCTTCGATGTTCGGCTCTTGTTTTTTGCAAATAGTTGTCAGAATTATATCGTGTTTGGGCTCAACTGTAAGGTATCGGTGAGCGCTGGCCTGCGGAAATGACAAATATGTTAGTTGCCGATATGTTATAAATTTATTAAGCGTTTTGTTAATTTTCTTAAATATTTAATAAATTTTTGTCAATTCTTGTATATATCCATATATAATATTGTTTATATTACCATATATCTACTATTTTAAAATTGTATATATGAATATTACTAGACACATATAGAGCCAATAATACATCACAAACCGACTAGTAACATAAAAATTTTAATTTCTTTTTGAAAAATCAAAATTCATATCCTTTTCTGGAAAAACTGTAAGTCGGATTGCCAAAAAAAAAGTCTTATTAAAAAGGGCACTTTATTTAAAACCTAAATATGTATTTATGTAATTTTTGTTTCATTTTTGTTTTACGTGGCCATTAATATATTATGTATTTACCTGCGTTTTTACCATAACTGATAATTTTACATCATAATCCTTCTAAGTCCAATTTTATGCAAATTTTGTCAAATATTTTTATAACGGTTTATATTAAAATTATAAGAATTACAATAAAATTATAGAATTAAATGCTGCATCGTTTAGGACACTAAAAATTTACACATTTTAGTTAAAACATAATGTTTGGGATCAAAAGAATGGCATCGGCGAGGACTGGCTTGCAAAAATGACAAAAATGTCTTCACGTTTAGTTTATTTTAGATTGTTATCTGCAAAAATTTGGTAGAATTATATCCTGACTGGCTCTAAAGAAAGATTTAGTTAAAAATGGCGTGCATAAATGTCAAAAATTTGCTTCGATGTTCGCCTCTTGTTTTTTGCAAATACTTGTCAGAATTATATCGTGTTTGGGCTCAACTGTAAGGTATCGGTGAGCGCTGGCCTGCGGAAATGACAAATATGTTAGTTGCCGATATGTTATAAATTTATTAAGCGTTTTGTTAATTTTCTTAAATATTTAATAAATTTTTGACAATTCTTGTATATATCCATATATAATATTGTTTATATTACCATAAATCTACTATTTTAAAATTGTATATATGAATATTACTAGACACATATAGGGCCAATAATACATCACAAACCGACTAGCAACATAAAAATTTTAATTTCTTTTTGAAAAATTAAAATTCATATCCTTTTCTGGAAAAACTGTAAGTCGGATTGTCCAAAAAAAGTCTTATTAAAAAGAGAACTTTATTTAAAACCTAAATATGTATTTATTTAATTTTTGTTTCATTTTTGTTTTACGTGGCCATTAATATATTATGTATTTATCTGCGTTTTTATCATAACTAATAATTTTACATCATAATCCTTCTAAGTCAAATTTTATGCAAATTTTGTCAAATATTTTTATAACGGTTTATATTAAAATTATAAGAATTACAATACAATCATAGAATTAAATGCTGCATCGTTTAGGACACTAAAAATTTACACATTTTAGTTAAAACATAATGTTTGGGATCAAAAGAATGGCATTGGCGAGGGCTGGTTTGCAAAAATGACAAAAATGTATTCACGTTTAGTTTATTTTAGATTGTTATCTGCCAAAATTTGGTAGAAGTATATCCTGACTGGCTCTAAAGAAAGATTTAGTTAAAAAATGGCGTGCATAAATGTCAAAAATTTGCTTCGATGTTCGGCTCTTGTTTTTTGCAAATAGTTGTCAGAATTATATCGTGTTTGGGCTCAACTGTAAGGTATCGGTGAGCGCTGGCCTGCGGAAATGACAAATATGTTAGTTGCCGATATGTTATAAATTTATTAAGCGTTTTGTTAATTTTCTTAAATATTTAATAAATTTTTGTCAATTCTTGTATATATCCATATATAATATTGTTTATATTACCATAAATCTACTATTTTAAAATTGTATATATGAATATTACTAGACACATATAGGGCCATTAATACATCACAAACCGACTAGTAACATAAAAATTTTAATTTCTTTTTGAAAAATCAAAATTCATATCCTTTTCTGGAAAAACTGTAAGTCGGATTGTCCAAAAAAAGTCTTATTAAAAAGAGAACTTTATTTAAAACCTAAATATGTATTTATTTAATTTTTGATTCATTTTTGTTTTACGTGGCCATTAATATATTATGTATTTATCTGCGTTTTTACCATAACTGATAATTTTACATCATAATCCTTCTAAGTCAAATTTTATGCAAATTTTGTCAAATATTTTTATAACGGTTTATATTAAAATTATAAGAATTACAATACAATCATGGAATTAAATGCTGCATCGTTTAGGACACTAAAAATTTACACATTTTAGTTAAAACATAATGTTTGGGATCAAGAGAATGGCATGGGCGAGGGCTGACTTGCAAAAATGACAAAAATGTATTCACGTTTAGTTTATTTTAGATTGTTATTTGCAAAAATTTGGTAGAAGTATATCCTGACTGGCTCTAAAGAAAGAATTAGTTAAAAAATGGCGTGCATAAATGTCAAAAATTTGCTTCGATGATCGGCTCTTGTTTTTTGCAAATACTTGTCAGAATTATATCGTGTTTGGGCTCAACTGTAAGGTATCGGTGAGCGCTGGCCTGCGGAAATGACAAATATGTTAGTTGCCGATATGTTATAAATTTATTAAGCGTTTTGTTAATTTTCTTAAATATTTAATAAATTTTTGTCAATTCTTGTATATATCCATATATAATATTGTTTATATTACCATAAATCTACTATTTTAAAATTGTATATATGAATATTACTAGACACATATAGAGCCAATAATACATCACAAACCGACTAGTAACATAAAAATTTTAATTTCTTTTTGAAAAATCAAAATTCATATCCTTTTCTGGAAAAACTGTTGTCGGATTGCCAAAAAAAAGTCTTATTAAAAAGGGCACTTTATTTAAAACCTAAATATGTATTCATGTAATTTTTGTTTCATTTTTGTTTTACGTGACCATTAATATATTATGTATTTACCTGCGTTTTTACCATAAGTGATAATTTTACATCATAATCCTTCTAAGTCCTGTTTTGTGCAAATTTTGTCAAATATTTTAATAACGGTTTATATTAAAATTATAAGAATTACAATACAATCATAGAATAAAATGCTGCATCGTTTAGGACAATAAAAATTTACACATTCTAGTTAAAACATAATGTTTGGGATCAAAAGAATGGCATCGGCGAAGGCTGGCTTGCAAAAATGACAAAAATGTCTTCACGTTTAGTTTATTTTAGATTGTTATCTGCAAAAATTTGGTAGAAGTATGTCCTGACTGGCTCTAAAGAAAGATTTAGTTAAAAAATGGCGTGCATAAATGTCAAAAAATTGCTTCGATGTCCGGCTCTTGTTTTTTGCAAATAGTTGTCAGAATTATATCGTGTTCGGGCTCAACTGTAAGGTATCGGTGAGCGCTGGCCTGCGGAAATGACAAATATGTTAGTTGCCGATATGTTATAAATTTATTAAGCGTTTTGTTAATTTTCTTAAATATTTAATATTTTTTTGTCAATTCTTGTATATATACATATATAATATTGTTTATATTACCATAAACCTACCATTTTAAAATTGTATATATGAATATTACTAGACACATATAGGACCATTAATACATTACAAACCGACCAGTAACTTAAAAATTTTAATTTCTTTTTGAAAAATCAAAATTCATATCCATTTCTGGAAAAACTGTAAGTCGGATTGTCCAAAAAAAAATGTTCTATTAAAAAGGGCACTTTATTTAATACCTAAATATGTATTTATGTAATTTTTGTTTTACGTGGCCATTAGTATATTTTATATTTACCTGCGTTTTTACCATAACTGATAATTTTACATCATAATCCTTCTAACTCCAATTTTGTGCAAATTTTGTCAAATATTTTAATAACGGTTTATATTAAAATTATAAGAATTACAATACAATCATAGAATTAAATGCTGCATCGTTTAGGACACTAAAAATTTACACATTTTAGTTAAAACATAATGTTTGGGATCAAAAGAATGGCATCGGCGAGGACTGGCTTGCAAAAATGACAAAAATGTCTTTACGTTTAGTTTATTTTAGATTGTTATCTGCAAAAATTTGGTAGAAGTATATCCTGACTGGCTCTAAAGAAAGATTTAGTTAAAAAATGGCGTGCATAAATGTCAAAAATTTGCTTCGATGTTCGGCTCTTGTTTTTTGCAAATAGTTGTCAGAATTATATCGTGTTTGGGCTCAACTGTAAGGTATCGGTGAGCGCTGGCCTGCGGAAATGACAAATATGTTAGTTGCCGATATGTTATAAATTTATTAAGCGTTTTGTTAATTTTCTTAAATATTTAATAAATTTTTGTCAATTCTTGTATATATCCATATATAATATTGTTTATATTACCATAAACCTACCATTTTAAAATTGTATATATGAATATTACTAGACACATATAGGGCCATTAATACATTACAAACCGACCAGTAACATAAAAATTTTAATTTCTTTTTCAAAAATCAAAATTCATATTCTTTTCTGGAAAAACTGTAAGTCGGATTGTCCAAAAAAAGTCTTATTAAAAAGATCACTTTATTTAAAACCTAAATATGTATTCATGTAATTTTTGTTTCATTTTTGTTTTACGTGACCATTAATATATTATGTATTTACCTGCGTTTTTACCATAAGTGATAATTTTATATCATAATCCTTCTAAGTCCTGTTTTGTGCAAATTTTGTCAAATATTTTAATAACGGTATATATTAAAATTATAAGAATTACAATACAATCATAGAATTAAATGCTGCATCGTTTAGGACAATAAAAATTTACACATTCTAGTTAAAACATAATGTTTGGGATCAAAAGAATGGCATCGGCGAAGGCTGGCTTGCAAAAATGACAAAAATGTCTTCACGTTTAGTTTATTTTAGATTGTTATCTGCAAAAATTTGGTAGAAGTATATCCTGACTGGCTCTAAAGAAAGATTTAGTTAAAAAATGGCGTGCATAAATGTCAAAAAATTGCTTCGATGTCCGGCTCTTGTTTTTTGCAAATAGTTGTCAGAATTATATCGTGTTCGGGCTCAACTGTAAGGTATCGGTGAGCGCTGGCCTGCGGAAATGACAAATATGTTAGTTGCCGATATGTTATAAATTTATTAAGCGTTTTGTTAATTTTCTTAAATATTTAAATTTTTTTGTCAATTCTTGTATATATACATATATAATATTGTTTATATTACCATAAACCTACCATTTTAAAATTGTATATATGAATATTACTAGACACATATAGGACCATTAATACATTACAAACCGACCAGTAACTTAAAAATTTTAATTTCTTTTTGAAAAATCAAAATTCATATCCATTTCTGGAAAAACTGTAAGTCGGATTGTCCAAAAAAAAATGTTCTATTAAAAAGGGCACTTTATTTAATACCTAAATATGTATTTATGTAATTTTTGTTTTACGTGGCCATTAGTATATTTTATATTTACCTGCGTTTTTACCATAACTGATAATTTTACATCATAATCCTTCTAACTCCAATTTTGTGCAAATTTTGTCAAATATTTTAATAACGGTTTATATTAAAATTATAAGAATTACAATACAATCATAGAATTAAATGCTGCATCGTTTAGGACACTAAAAATTTACACATTTTAGTTAAAACATAATGTTTGGGATCAAAAGAATGGCATCGGCGAGGGCTGGCTTGCAAAAATGACAAAAATGTCTTCAAGTTTAGTTTATTTTAGATTGTTATCTGCAAAAATTTGATAGAAGTATATCCTGACTGGCTCTAAAGAAAGATTTAGTTAAAAAATGGCGTTCTTAAATGTCAAAAATTTGATTCAATATTCGGCTCTTGTTTTTTGCAAATAGTTGTCAGAATTATATCGTGTTTGGGCTCAACTGTAAGGTATCGGTGAGCGCTGGCCTGCGGAAATGACAAATATGTTAGTTGCCGATATGTTATAAATTTATTAAGCGTTTTGTTAATTTTCTTAAATATTTAATAAATTTTTGTCAATTCTTGTATATATACAAATTATAATTCGATCTCAACACTTATTAAAAAAAACAAATTTTAACTTTAATATTTGTTTATTATAAAGTTTATATATTATAAAGTTTGTTTAGTACAATAATAGAGATGTTGCTACTAGCCAGGATGATACAAAGTAATTCAACTACATGTGTTTCTTACATCTACTTATAACATGTTATTCTTATCTTCTAAGTATTGGGTGAAATGACGTTGTTTATCATATTAGATTCTGAAACTGCAGCGTTTCATGAATTATAATTCCTCCCCTTCAGAAACAACGTTATTTCAACGGATTTAATTCTAAATCTTTATTATTTCTTTTTACAATTCTTTTTTGTTTACATTTCATAACTAGGGTATATATTCTATTCTTACATAATATTAAAATGATAATAATTACTATAACAAAGAGGATTATATAAAATGTTGGTATATGTTGATTGTTTATTTGTTCAACGGATTCGATTTGTTCTAAATGCGTAACATTTAATTTTATTTCATTAATTTTTGTGATTTGGGGTACTTTCTTTAATTCCGTGAATTTTATATTATCGAAAATATGTTCTTGATAGATTGGTTTATATTTCTGAGATTGCCAATTCTTAATAGCACATGAATCTTGATCGTTAATGAATATACCTTGTAATTGTTTATACTTATAATTGTTTCCGCAATTAAATTCGAAACTTTGTAAATTTGGTGAGAAAATTATTATTTTGTTCGTGAACGGTATTTGAGCAATGTAATTTTTCATGGTGATTTGCTCGCTTAAACAATCATCATATACTTGTTTATTTAGTATATTGCTAATACAATTATTTATAGGATTATAATTAGATATACAATATTTGTTATTTATAAATTTACGGATGGATACATGTTTATTGTTGTGTGTAATATACATTGTGTTATCTTCGAGTATTGGTTTATAAGAGAAATCATAATACGGTGTAGGTGTGAATTGTTGTACTTTGTATAAGTTTTTTGTGTAATTTGGGACAGCTAAGAGGATGTGTATTTTATTGTTTTGTAGTGTGCATGTGACATATATTGTTTCAATCGTCTGAAAGATATTTGGGTTCCGTGTAATGTTTAAAAGGCTGTTGGGATCTATAATTGTAATGTCTAATTGGTTTAATGAGCAGAATTCTAGTGATTTTATAACGTTATCAACTGTGTGTCTAAGTTGTTGAATGTAAATTAATATTTTATTGATCTGTATTTCTGCGTGTGTGAGTGTTTTCCAATTTTGTTCTGTTTTAAGTGTGTTTAAAATTTCATTAAGTGAATTTCGTAGTTTATTTTCGTTAAGATTTATATTTTGTAAATCTTTGTTAAATTTATCAGTCAGTGTTTTCTGTTGGTGTACGATTTCATTTGCGTTTGATTGTAGTAATTTTTGATTATTACTGAGTGTTTCTAATATTGAATTGTAACGTTCTTCATCAGCCGAATCTAGGTTTCCGGTTATTGATTTTATTATGGATCCAAATCCGTAAATGAGCCCTCTTTTGTTTCTTTTATTATATAATTTGGCTACATTTCGTTCTAATTCTTCGAACATGTAATTTACAATTTTAGTATTTTCGATTAAAAATGTTTCATTTGCTAACTGTCTTATTTCCGTGTTGATAATTTGTTTTAATTTCAAATATTCGTCGTATATGGGGCTTATATCATTGTAAAAATAATGTAATTGTTCGTTTTCTTTTAAGTGACACTCACCAATGTCGTGTAGTAAAAAACCGGGGTTGTTTGTGATATTTATGACATCTGTGAATCCGTGGTGGATTCTGAAACAGTTAAATTTTGATTCTGTCAATTTTTACTTTTCGTTCTCTCAATTTGTCTTTAGCGTTTATTGTTTTATATTTGTCATTGTAATTTCTAATTTTGGTTTTTATATATAAAGGTTTTTTAAATTTCGTTATTAAAAGGGGATTTTGTTTTATATAGGCTTCTGTAGAATTTTTTAATTTATTAATCTTTTTGTTTTCTTTGGGGGTTTTATAACGTTTAATTTTTTCTTTACTAATATTTGTTTTTACTTGTTCTATTTCTTCGTGTCGTCTTGTCATGTACTTTTGTAATTTATTTTGTTCGTTCTCTTTGGGCCTCAAATTTGTGTAATCTTTACCGTAGAGTATTTCATTTGGGGTCATGTTTGTAATAGAGTGGACTGAATTATTATATGCGAAGATACAGTCGTCTACTGTTTCTTTTAAAGGTTTTAAATTACAAGTTCGTGTTTTTATTCTCAGATGTTCGATAAGGCTTGAGTGAAATCTTTCTATGGCATTTGATTTTGGATTCTGAGCTGATATTATGTGTAATTTAATATCATTATTGTGACAAAATGTTCGTAAAGATATATTATTAAATTCACAACCTTGATCACATATTATTTTTTTTTGGTGGGATTTTTATTCTGATAAATGTTTCTAAAATTTTGATTATGTTTTTACTATCTTTTGTTTCAACAGGGTATGCTTGAGCATATTTTGAGAATTGGTCGTATATAGTTAAATAATATTGTCCGCTGAGGGTTAATAAGTCAATATTTAAAATTTCGAAAGGTCGTTCGGGTGTCTCGGTAAGATTATCGGTAAGTTGTATGGGTTGTCTGTCGTATTTGCATTATTTGCATGTTTGGCAATTATTTATAAGTGACGTGATGGTATCTATCATTTTAGGCCAGTAATATTTTTCTTTTAGTTTTTTATATGTTTCCATAATCCCGCGGTGGTTTGTTTTCCCGGTGTGATATAAATAAACAATTTCATTTTGTTCGTCTGGTTGTTCTATATCCTTTACTTCTTTATTAACTCTAATAATATTAATACTGTTTACTTCGAAATCTTTTTGAATTATTTGATTTAAAATTTTGAATATTTTATCATCGCATATGCAGTAATATCTGGCCTTGGGTATGATATAATTTTTTATAAATTCTCGCAGTTGATTTTCGACATTTTTTTCTTCTATAGTGACTATGAGACGTTGTTTTTTATTTCCAAAAAGTTTTGTTATTTTTAGATCCTGTTTTTCATCAAAAGAGAATACAATTTGATTATCCGCGGTGTTTATTCTATTTTCTAATATTTTTAAACCGTTGACGGGGTGTTCTTGGGCACTATGTACAGTTTCAATATCGTCTTCTATGTTAATTATGTTACTTATTGAGTCGTCATCTTGTTCTATAATTTTTTCTAGTTCGATCCTTGATTCAAGTTCGTCGCTTATTGCAAAATTTTGAGGTAATGAATAAATATTAATCTGTATACAAGTATTCTCAAATACAAAGGTCAAAATTCTGATTAATTCTTTTCTTTGTAATTTATCGTAGCCACATGATAAATACGGGATGTTAATTTCGTGTATATCATTTTTTATCAAATAATCACGTAGTTGGGTTAATGATTGTTTTAGTAATTTTGGGTCACAAGTATCGTTGAATGATTCTTTTGAAAATAAATGGAATATTTTATCGTGTTCATTTTGAATTATAATTTTGTTTGGTAATTTGTCCGTACAGAAACTTTTACTATTGAATTGATCGTCAATTTGTTTTGCTAATCCCTTACCGAATTTGTAATCTTTTGAAATACAATGTGCAAAGATAGGGTTTGAAGTTACGTCACCTATTTTATAATTAATTTTGAACTCGTTTTTAATTCTACTTAAAAAATCCGCAATTTTGTTTGTTTTGCCAGGGATGTATTCTATCTCAAAGTTATACTCGTTTAGTTCGATTTTCCATCGCATCAGCTTCTGGTTGGCATTTTTCATATTGAAAAGCCACACTAATGGTCGATGATCTGTTCGTAATAAAAATTTTCTTCCATAGAGGTATGGTTTAAAATTTTGAATGGCCCATATAATTGCTTTCAGTTCTTTTTCGACGGTAGAGTAATTTTGTTCTTGTGAGTTAAATGTTTTTGATGCGTAGGCAAGTGGTTTTTCTTGTGAATCTTGATTTTGGGAGAGTACTGCGCCCATTGCGAAGTCAGAAGCGTCAGTAGTTAATATAAAAATTTGGTTAAAGTCTGGATATGCCAGTATCGGTGGGTTTGTAATTAGTTCTTTTACTTTTGTGAAGCATTCTTGGTATTCTTTATTGTGAATATCTATTATTGATCCTTTTCGTAAGCAATTTGTAAATGGTTTCGTCAATTTGGAAAAATTTGGGATGAATCTACGATACCAGGAAAGTTTTCCTAGAAATGATTTTATTTCTTTTATTGATTTTGGAATTGGGAGATTTTGTATTACTTCTATCTTTTTTGTGTTTGGCTTAAGGCCGTCTTTTCAAATTATAAAACCTAAATAATCAACTTCCGTTTTGAAAAATTCTGACTTGTCTATCTGTATTTTAAGATTCGCATTTTTCAAACGTTCAAAGACTGTTTTAATATTTTCTAAGTGTTCTTGTTTAGTGTTGCCAAAAATTATGATGTCATCTAAATATACAAGGCATATTTTACCAATTAAATTTTGTAGTATTTCGTTCATACATCTTTGGAATGTCGCGGGGGCGTTAATGAGGCCAAAGGGCATTCGTAGAAATTCATAATGTCCGGAAGTGGTGCTGAAGGCTGTTTTTTCTCTATCATTTTTGTCAACAAGTATTTGGTGGAATCCCGAATGTAAGTCAAGGGTAGTGAAATATTTTGGTTTATTTATTTGATCGAAAATGTGTCAATGTTTGGTATAGGGAATTTGTCTTCTTTCGTTTTTTGGTTTAATTTTCTAAAATCAATTACTAGTCGGGTTTTTTGTTTACCTGAGGCATCCATTTTTTTGGGTACGATCCATATTGGGGAATTATATGGACTTTTTGATTTTTGTATGATTCCTGATTTTAACATAGTCTGAACATGTTCTTCAATGTCTTTTTCAAATACATGCGGGAGTCGATAATTTTTTGTGTATACGGGAGTATCGTCCGAAGTGTGAATTTTGTGTTGTATTTTGTCTGTACATGTCAGTGTGTCGTTTTCTTTTGGGAAAAGTGAATCATATTGTTCTAATAAATTATATAGTTCATTTTTTATGTTTGGTTGTAAGTGTTCGTCTCGGATTTGTACGTGACTTTCTTTCCTATGTTTACTCAAGTTCTGAATATCAAATTTCATTTGTTTCATTTAGATGGAATTTTCTGCAAAATTTATAATGGTATTTGTGTCGCGAAGTATGTCTGTTCCAAATAATAAATTACATTCTGAATGAAAATTTAGAATAAAAAATTTGTAATTTTTGTTGAATATTTTGATTTCGACATATTCATTGCATTTTACTGTATTTGTTGCGGTTCTGAATGTTAAATATTCTTTTAAAATTTTCATATTATTTTGTTTTACGGTATTTCTGTTATTAGGTTAACTTGTGATCCTGAGTCGATGAGAATTTTGAAATTTTGAAATGTAATGATTGGGATTGTTTTTGTGTTAGAGAGCATTACGTATTTTCTTCTATCAGTTCTGGGTCGTACTCTAAAAAAGATTGGGTTTTAAAGTTCTCTTCGTTTAGTTCTTGTTCGTATGTATTTTCTTGATTATTGCTTTCTACATCGTCTTCTGTTTCTATGGCATAATTCTGCCTTATAGTTTGTGTGGACATTGGTATTGTTGTTTTTGTTATGCCTGATATTGGGGTTGGTTTAAAAGTGCGTTTTGTGTCAATAAAATTTTTTATATTTTGTCTAGCGAATGTGTGCGGTCCAGTAGGGCGTGAGTCTTGGGGGTTGAATGGACGTGAGGGGAATTGTTGTCCTGGTAATTTCTGTGGTGGAATGATAGGGAATTTTTGTGGTTTTTGTGTGTTTTGAGGTGTTCCTCTGTGCATGGGTGATCTGTGTGATATTTGCATACAGTTATACTCATTTGCTAAAAGTTGTTCGCAGGCGTCGAGTGTCTGCGGATTTTTACTTATGAATGAGGCTCTAAAGTTCATGGGTAATAATGAAATGAAATGAGTAACTATTGTTTTTTGAGTTTCAGTTATTAAACATTTTTTTTCATTTGGTGTGTATTGCAATAATTGAATTTTGGAAACTATTCGCTGGTAAAGGTCTTTGAATTTCTTTAGAGTGTCATTCACATTATTATCTATTTGTGTGATTTTAATTGTTGTTAATAATAATGTGTTATATGTACTTTTATCTTCGAAGTTTGTTTGGAGGTATGATTTTATTTCAGACCAAGATGTGAATTCTTGGCTATCTAACATGTCTTTGGCTTTATCTACGAATTTTTTTTGTAACATAGAAAAGCAATATGTTTTCTGTATTGGTGTTAGATTTAAAGAATTCATTACTGTATAAAAGTTATCGGCTTCTTTTATAAATCTAGGGAGGGATTTAATCTCTCCATTGTAATCGGGTACAGCATCGATAAAATTCCGAATATCAGAGATTGTTGCGGTTGCCATGGTTAATTCAAATTGGCAGTTATTTAATTCTTGTGTTGAATATGTTAAGGGTGTATTTTCAGTAGATAATTGTTTGATTCTACTACCGTTACCTAATTTACTTGGTTTAATTGTAATCGGTATTTTATTAAATTGATTACTTAATAAATCAGTTTCTTCGTCTGAAGACATGTATTGGCATTAATAATAATGTGAATATTTGTGTAAATATGTGTAACAGTATTTTTTTGTAGACCGATTGTTACTACCGGCAAAAAATATATTTACAATGAAAGTAAACTTACAGCAGGAATATCGTGAAGTAGGTTACTCTTTTCATTGCAGTGTAGGTCTTGATACGCTTCAAGTGGGCGGGAACTTGTATCTTGTCACGCACTTGTAGAGTCAATTGGATTGATGGTCCTGACTGGAAAGTGGGTGGATGTCCTCGGCTTTTAAAGATGGGCCGTGGTTAGGCCCTGGTGCGACCACTGTTTAGGTCGTTTGAAGATCGTGGATGATGTTCGTGTAGCACTTGTGCAAACACTGTTTAGGTTGTTTAGAGATCGTAGATAGTGTTCGGATAGCTCTTGTGAAAATTTGAAAATTTTCGACAAGCGTTTCACAGGTTTACGAGGAATTGTGCACTCACTGGATTCTTGTCGGCTATCCTACCGACTGCGCCAATTATAATTCGATCTCAACACTTATTAAAAAAAAAACAAATTTTAACTTTAATATTTGTTTATTATAAAGTTTATATATTATAAAGTTTGTTTATTACAATAATAGAGATGTTGCTACTAGCCAGGATGATACAAAGAAATTCAACTACATGTGTTTCTTACATCTACTTATAACATGTTATTCTTATCTTCTAAGTATCGGGTGAAATGACGTTGTTTATCATATTAGATTCTGAAACTGCAGCGTTTCATGAATTATAATTTACATATATAATATTGTTTATATTACCATAAACCTGCCATTTTAAAATTGTATATATGAATATTACTAGACACATATAGGGCCATTAATACATTACAAACCGACCAGTAACATAAAAATTTTAATTTCTTTTTGAAAAATCAAAATTCGAATCCATTTCTGGAAAAACTGTAAGACGGATTGTCCAAAAAAAATGTCCCATTAAAAAGGGCACTTTATTTAATACCTAAATATGAATTTATGTAATTTTTGTTTCATTTTTGTTTTACGCGGCCATTAATATATTATGTATTTATCTGCGTTTTTACCATAACTGATAATTTTACATCATAATCCTTCTAAGTCCAATTTTATGCAAATTTTGTCAAATATTTTTATAACGGTTTATATTAAAATTATAAGAATTACAATACAATCATAGAATTAAATGCTGCATCGTTTAGGACACTAAAAATTTACACATTTTAGTTAAAACATAATGTTTGGGATCAAAAGAATGGCATCGGCGAGGACTGGCTTGCAAAAATGACAAAAATGTATTCACGTTTAGTTTATTTTAGATTGTTATCTGCAAAAATTTTGTAGAAGTATATCCTGACTGGCTCTAAAGAAAGATTTAGTTAAAAAATGGCGTGCATAAATGTCAAAAATTTGCTTCGATGTTCGGCTCTTGTTTCTTGCAAATAGTTGTCAGAATTATATCGTGTTTGGGCTCAACTGTAAGGTATCGGTGAGCGCTGGCCTGCGGAAATGACAAATATGTTAGTTGCCGATATGTTATAAATTTATTAAGCGTTTTGTTAATTTTCTTAAATAATTAATAAATTTTTGTCAATTCTTGTATATATACATATATAATATTGTTTATATTACAATAAACCTGCCATTTTAAAATTGTATATATGAATATTACTAGACACATATAGGGCCATTAATACATTACAAACCGACCAGTAACATAAAAATTTTAATTTCTTTTTGAAAAATCAAAATTCAAATCCATTTCTGGAAAAACTGTAAAACGGATTGTCCAAAAAAAATGTCCCATTAAAAAGGGCACTTTATTTAATACCTAAATATGTATTTATGTAATTTTTGTTTCATTTTTGTTTTACGCGGCCATTAATATATTATGTATTTATCTGCGTTTTTACCATAACTGATAATTTTACATCATAATCCTTCTAAGTCAAATTTTGTGCAAATTTTGGCAAATATTTTAATAACGGTTTATATTAAAATTATAAGAATTACAATACAATCATAGAATTAAATGCTGCATCGTTTAGGACACTAAAAATTTACACATTTTAGTTAAAACATAATGTTTGGGATCAAAAGAATGGCATCGGCGAGGACTGGCTTGCAAAAATGACAAAAATGTATTCACGTTTAGTTTATTTTAGATTGTTATCTGCAAAAATTTTGTAGAAGTATATCCTGACTGGCTCTAAAGAATGATTTAGTTAAAAAGTGGCGTGCATAAATGTCAAAAATTTGCTTCGATGTTCGGCTCTTGTTTCTTGCAAATAGTTGTCAGAATTATATCGTGTTTGGGCTCAACTGTAAGGTATCGGTGAGCGCTGGCCTGCGGAAATGACAAATATGTTAGTTGCCGATATGTTATAAATTTATTAAGCGTTTTGTTAATTTTCTTAAATATTTAATAAATTTTTGTCAATTCTTGTATATATACATATATAATATTGTTTATATTACCATAAATGTACTATTTTAAAATTGTATATATGAATATTACTAGACACATAAAGAGCCAATAATACATCACAAACCGACTAGTAACATAAAAATTTTAATTTCTTTTTGAAAAATCAAAATTCATATCCATTTCTGTAAAAACTGTAACTCGGATTGTCGAAAAAAAATGTCCCATTAAAAAGGGCACTTTATTTAATACCTAAATATGTATTTATGAAATTTTTGTTTTATTTTTGTTTTACGTGGCCATTAATATATTATATATTTACCTGTGTTTTTACCATAACTGATAAATTTACATCATAATCCTTCTAAGTCCAATTTTGTGCAAATTTTGTCAAATATTTTAATAACGGTTTATATTAAAATTATAAGAATTACAATACAATCATAGAATTAAATGCTGCATCGTTTAGGACACTAAAAATTTACACATTTTAGTTAAAACATAATGTTTGGGATCAAAAGAATGGCATCGGCGAGGGCTGGCTTGCAAAAATGACAAAAATGTCTTCACGTTTAGTTTATTTTAGATTGTTATCTGCAAAAATTTGGTAGAAGTATATCCTGACTGGCTCTAAAGAAAGATTTAGTTAAAAAATGGCGTGCTTAAATGTCAAAAATTTGCTTTAATATTCGGCTCTTGTTTTTTGCAAATAGTTGTCAGAATTATATCGTGTTTGGGCTCAACTGTAAGGTATCGGTGAGCGCTGGCCTGCGGAAATGACAAATATGTTAGTTGCCGATATGTTATAAATTTATTAAGCGTTTTGTTAATTTTCTTAAATATTTAATAAATTTTTGACAATTCTTGTTTATATACATATATAATATTGTTTATATTACCATAAATCTACTATTTTAAAATTGTATATATGAATATTACTAGACACATATAGAGCCAATAATACATCACAAACCGATTAGTAACATAAAAATTTTAATTTCTTTTTGAAAAATCAAAATTCATATCCATTTCTGGAAAAACTGTAAGTCCGATTGTCCAAAAAATATGTCCCATTAAAAAGGGCACTTTATTTAATACCTAAATATGTATTTATGAAATTTTTGTTTTATTTTTGTTTTACGTGGCCATTATTATATTATACATTTACCTGTGTTTTTACCATAACTGATAAATTTACATCATAATCCTTCTAAGTTCAATTTTGTGCAAATTTTGTCAAATATTTTAATAACGGTTTATATTAAAATTATAAAAATTACAATACAATCATAGAATTAAATGCTGCATCGTTTAGGACACTAAAAATTTACATATTTTAGTTAAAACATAATGTTTGGGATCAAAAGAATGGCATCGGCGAGGGCTGGCTTGCAAAAATGACAAAAATGTCTTCACGTTTAGTTTATTTTAGATTGTTATCTGCAAAAATTTGGTAGAAGTATATCCTGACTGGCTCTAAAGAAAGATTTAGTTGAAAAATGGCGTGCATAAATGTCAAAAATTTGCTTCGATGTTCGGCTCTTGTTTTTTTGCAAATAGTTGTCAGAATTATATCGTGTTTGGGCTCAACTGTAAGGTATCGGTGAGCGCTGGCCTGCGAAAATGACAAATATGTTAGTTGCCGATATGTTATAAATTTATTAAGCGTTTTGTTAATTTTCTTAAATACTTAATAAATTTTTGTCAATTCTTGTATATATACATATATAATATTGTTTATATTACCATAAATCTACTATTTTAAAATTGTATATATGAATATTACTAGACACATATAGAGCCAATAATACATCACAAACCGACTAGTAACATAAAAATTTTAATTTCTTTTTTAAAAATCAAAATTTATATCCATTTCTTGAAAAACTGTAAGTCGGATTGTCCAAAAAAAATGTCCCATTAAAAAGGGCACTTTATTTAATACCTAAATATGTATTTATGAAATTTTTGTTTTATTTTTGTTTTACGTGGCCATTATTATATTATACATTTACCTGTGTTTTTACCATAACTGATAAATTTACATCATAATCCTTCTAAGTTCAATTTTGTGCAAATTTTGTCAAATATTTTAATAACGGTTTATATTAAAATTATAAAAATTACAATACAATCATAGAATTAAATGCTGCATCGTTTAGGACACTAAAAATTTACACATTTTAGTTAAAACATAATGTTTGGGATCAAAAGAATGGCATCGGCGAGGGCTGGCTTGCAAAAATGACAAAAATGTCTTCACGTTTAGTTTATTTTAGATTGTTATCTGCAAAAATTTGGTAGAAGTATATCCTGACTGGCTCTAAAGAAAGATTTAGTTAAAAAATGGCGTGCATAAATGTCAAAAATTTGCTTCGATGTTCGGCTCTTGTTTTTTTGCAAATAGTTGTCAGAATTATATCGTGTTTGGGCTCAACTGTAAGGTATCGGTGAGCGCTGGCCTGCGAAAATGACAAATATGTTAGTTGCCGATATGTTATAAATTTATTAAGCGTTTTGTTAATTTTCTTAAATACTTAATAAATTTTTGTCAATTCTTGTATATATACATATATAATATTGTTTATATTACCATAAATCTACTATTTTAAAATTGTATATATGAATATTACTAGACACATATAGAGCCAATAATACATCACAAACCGACTAGTAACATAAAAATTTTAATTTCTTTTTGAAAAATCAAAATTCATATCCATTTCTTGAAAAACTGTAAGTCGGATTGTCCAAAAAAAATGTCCCATTAAAAAGGGCACTTTATTTAATACCTAAATATGTATTTATGTAATTTTATTTTATTTTTGTTTTACGTGGCCATTAATATATTATATATTTACCTTTGTTTTTACCATAACTGATAATTTTACATCATAATCCTTCTAAGTCCAATTTTGTGCAAATTTTGGCAAATATTTTAATAACGGTTTATATTAAAATTATAAGAATTACAATACAATCATAGAATTAAATGCTGCATCGTTTAGGACACTAAAAATTTACACATTTTAATTAAAACATAATGTTTGGGATCAAAAAAATGGCATCGGCGAGGACTGGCTTGCAAAAATGACAAAAATGTCTTCACGTTTAGTTTATTTTAGATTGTTATCTGCAAAAATTTTGTAGAAGTATATCCTGACTGGCTCTAAAGAAAGATTTAGTTAAAAAATGGCGTGCTTAAATGTCAAAAATTTGCTTTAATATTCGGCTCTTGTTTTTTGCAAATAGTTGTCAGAATTATATCGTGTTTGGGCTCAACTGTAAGGTATTGGTGAGCGCTGGCCTGCGGAAATGACAAATATGTTAGTTGCCGATATGTTATAAATTTATTAAGCGTTTTGTTAATTTTCTTAAATATTTAATAAATTCTTGTCAATTCTTGTATATATACATATATAATATTGTTTATATTACCATAAATCTACTATTTTAAAATTGTATATATGAATATTACTAGACACATATAGAGCCAATAATACATCACAAACCGATTAGTAACATAAAAATTTTAATTTCTTTTTGAAAAATCAAAATTCATATCCATTTCTGGAAAAACTGTAAGTCGGATTGTCCAAAAAAAATGTCCCATTAAAAAGGGCAGTTTATTTAATACCTAAATATGTATTTATGTAATTTTATTTTATTTTTGTTTTACGTGGCCATTAATATATTATATATTTACCTGTGTTTTTACCATAACTGATAATTTTACATCATAATCCTTCTAAGTCCAATTTTGTGCAAATTTTGGCAAATATTTTAATAACGGTTTATATTAAAATTATAAGAATTACAATACAATCATAGAATTAAATGCTGCATCGTTTAGGACACTAAAAATTTACACATTTTAATTAACATAATGTTTGGGATCAAAAAAATGGCATCGGCGAGGACTGGCTTGCAAAAATGACAAAAATGTCTTCACGTTTGGTTTATTTTAGATTGTTATCTGCAAAAATTTTGTAGAAGTATATCCTGACTGGCTCTAAAGAAAGATTTAGTTAAAAAATGGCGTGCTTAAATGTCAAAAATTTGCTTTAATATTCGGCTCTTGTTTTTTGCAAATAGTTGTCAGAATTATATCGTGTTTGGGCTCAACTGTAAGGTATCGGTGAGCGCTGGCCTGCGGAAATGACAAATATGTTAGTTGCCGATATGTTATAAATTTATTAAGCGTTTTGTTAATTTTCTTAAATATTTAATAAATTCTTGTCAATTCTTGTATATATACATATATAATATTGTTTATATTACCATTAATCTACTATTTTAAAATTGTATATATAAATATTACTAGACACATATAGAGCCAATAATACGTCACAAACCGATTAGTAACATAAAAATTTTAATTTCTTTTTGAAAAATCAAAATTCATATCCATTTCTGGAAAAACTGTAAGTCGGATTGTCCAAAAAAATGTCCCATTAAAAAGGGCACTTTATTTAATACCTAAATATGTATTTATAAAATTTTTGTTTTATTTTTGTTTTACGTGGCCATTATTATATTATACATTTACCTGTGTTTTTACCATAACTGATAAAATTACATCATAATCCTTCTAAGTTCAATTTTGTGCAAATTTTGTCAAATATTTTAATAACGGTTTATATTAAAATTATAAGAATTACAATACAATCATAGAATTAAATGCTGCATCGTTTAGGACACTAAAAATTTACACATTTTAGTTAAAACATAATGTTTGGAATCAAAAGAATGGCATCGGCGAGGGCTGGCTTGCAAAAATGACAAAAATGTCTTCACGTTTAGTTTATTTTAGATTGTTATCTGCAAAAATTTGGTAGAAGTATATCCTGACTGGCTCTAAAGAAAGATTTAGTTAAAAAATGGCGTGCATAAATGTCAAAAATTTGCTTCGATGTTCGGCTCTTGTTTTTTTGCAAATAGTTGTCAGAATTATATCGTGTTTGGGCTCAACTATAAGGTATCGGTGAGCGCTGGCCTGCCAAAATGACAAATATCTTAGTTGCCGATATGTTATAAATTTATTAAGCGTTTTGTTAATTTTCTTAAATACTTAATAAATTTTTGTCAATTCTTGTATATATACATATATAATATTGTTTATATTACCATAAATCTACTATTTTAAAATTGTATATATGAATATTACTAGACACATATAGAGCCAATAATACATCACAAACCGACTAGTAACATAAAAATTTTAATTTCTTTTTGAAAAATCAAAATTCATATCCATTTCTTAAAAAACTGTAAGTCGGATTGTCCAAAAAAAATGTCCCATTAAAAGGGCACTTTATTTAATACCTAAATATGTATTTATGTAATTTTTGTTTTATTTTTGTTTTACGTGGCCATTAATAAATTATATATTTACCTGTGTTTTTACCATAACTGATAATTTTACATCATAATCCTTCTAAGTTCAATTTTGTGCAAATTTTGTCAAATATTTTAATAACGGTTTATATTAAAATTATAAAAATTACAATACAATCATAGAATTAAATGCTGCATCGTTTAGGACACTAAAAATTTACATATTTTAGTTAAAACATAATGTTTGGGATCAAAAGAATGGCATCGGCGAGGGCTGGCTTGCAAAAATGACAAAAATGTCTTCACGTTTAGTTTATTTTAGATTGTTATCTGCAAAAATTTGGTAGAAGTATATCCTGACTGGCTCTAAAGAAAGATTTAGTTGAAAAATGGCGTGCATAAATGTCAAAAATTTGCTTCGATGTTCGGCTCTTGTTTTTTTGCAAATAGTTGTCAGAATTATATCGTGTTTGGGCTCAACTGTAAGGTATCGGTGAGCGCTGGCCTGCGAAAATGACAAATATGTTAGTTGCCGATATGTTATAAATTTATTAAGCGTTTTGTTAATTTTCTTAAATACTTAATAAATTTTTGTCAATTCTTGTATATATACATATATAATATTGTTTATATTACCATAAATCTACTATTTTAAAATTGTATATATGAATATTACTAGACACATATAGAGCCAATAATACATCACAAACCGACTAGTAACATAAAAATTTTAATTTCTTTTTGAAAAATCAAAATTTATATCCATTTCTTGAAAAACTGTAAGTCGGATTGTCCAAAAAAAATGTCCTATTAAAAAGGGCACTTTATTTAATACCTAAATATGTATTTATGAAATTTTTGTTTTATTTTTGTTTTACGTGGCCATTATTATATTATACATTTACCTGTGTTTTTACCATAACTGATAAATTTACATCATAATCCTTCTAAGTTCAATTTTGTGCAAATTTTGTCAAATATTTTAATAACGGTTTATATTAAAATTATAAAAATTACAATACAATCATAGAATTAAATGCTGCATCGTTTAGGACACTAAAAATTTACACATTTTAGTTAAAACATAATGTTTGGGATCAAAAGAATGGCATCGGCGAGGGCTGGCTTGCAAAAATGACAAAAATGTCTTCACGTTTAGTTTATTTTAGATTGTTATCTGCAAAAATTTGGTAGAAGTATATCCTGACTGGCTCTAAAGAAAGATTTAGTTAAAAAATGGCGTGCATAAATGTCAAAAATTTGCTTCGATGTTCGGCTCTTGTTTTTTTGCAAATAGTTGTCAGAATTATATCGTGTTTGGGCTCAACTGTAAGGTATCGGTGAGCGCTGGCCTGCGAAAATGACAAATATGTTAGTTGCCGATATGTTATAAATTTATTAAGCGTTTTGTTAATTTTCTTAAATACTTAATAAATTTTTGTCAATTCTTGTATATATACATATATAATATTGTTTATATTACCATAAATCTACTATTTTAAAATTGTATATATGAATATTACTAGACACATATAGAGCCAATAATACATCACAAACCGACTAGTAACATAAAAATTTTAATTTCTTTTTGAAAAATCAAAATTCATATCCATTTCTTGAAAAACTGTAAGTCGGATTGTCCAAAAAAAATGTCCCATTAAAAAGGGCACTTTATTTAATACCTAAATATGTATTTATGTAATTTTATTTTATTTTTGTTTTACGTGGCCATTAATATATTATATATTTACCTTTGTTTTTACCATAACTGATAATTTTACATCATAATCCTTCTAAGTCCAATTTTGTGCAAATTTTGGCAAATATTTTAATAACGGTTTATATTAAAATTATAAGAATTACAATACAATCATAGAATTAAATGCTGCATCGTTTAGGACACTAAAAATTTACACATTTTAATTAAAACATAATGTTTGGGATCAAAAAAATGGCATCGGCGAGGACTGGCTTGCAAAAATGACAAAAATGTCTTCACGTTTAGTTTATTTTAGATTGTTATCTGCAAAAATTTTGTAGAAGTATATCCTGACTGGCTCTAAAGAAAGATTTAGTTAAAAAATGGCGTGCTTAAATGTCAAAAATTTGCTTTAATATTCGGCTCTTGTTTTTTGCAAATAGTTGTCAGAATTATATCGTGTTTGGGCTCAACTGTAAGGTATTGGTGAGCGCTGGCCTGCGGAAATGACAAATATGTTAGTTGCCGATATGTTATAAATTTATTAAGCGTTTTGTTAATTTTCTTAAATATTTAATAAATTCTTGTCAATTCTTGTATATATACATATATAATATTGTTTATATTACCATAAATCTACTATTTTAAAATTGTATATATGAATATTACTAGACACATATAGAGCCAATAATACATCACAAACCGATTAGTAACATAAAAATTTTAATTTCTTTTTGAAAAATCAAAATTCATATCCATTTCTGGAAAAACTGTAAGTCGGATTGTCCAAAAAAAATGTCCCATTAAAAAGGGCAGTTTATTTAATACCTAAATATGTATTTATGTAATTTTATTTTATTTTTGTTTTACGTGGCCATTAATATATTATATATTTACCTGTGTTTTTACCATAACTGATAATTTTACATCATAATCCTTCTAAGTCCAATTTTGTGCAAATTTTGGCAAATATTTTAATAACGGTTTATATTAAAATTATAAGAATTACAATACAATCATAGAATTAAATGCTGCATCGTTTAGGACACTAAAAATTTACACATTTTAATTAACATAATGTTTGGGATCAAAAAAATGGCATCGGCGAGGACTGGCTTGCAAAAATGACAAAAATGTCTTCACGTTTGGTTTATTTTAGATTGTTATCTGCAAAAATTTTGTAGAAGTATATCCTGACTGGCTCTAAAGAAAGATTTAGTTAAAAAATGGCGTGCTTAAATGTCAAAAATTTGCTTTAATATTCGGCTCTTGTTTTTTGCAAATAGTTGTCAGAATTATATCGTGTTTGGGCTCAACTGTAAGGTATCGGTGAGCGCTGGCCTGCGGAAATGACAAATATGTTAGTTGCCGATATGTTATAAATTTATTAAGCGTTTTGTTAATTTTCTTAAATATTTAATAAATTCTTGTCAATTCTTGTATATATACATATATAATATTGTTTATATTACCATTAATCTACTATTTTAAAATTGTATATATAAATATTACTAGACACATATAGAGCCAATAATACGTCACAAACCGATTAGTAACATAAAAATTTTAATTTCTTTTTGAAAAATCAAAATTCATATCCATTTCTGGAAAAACTGTAAGTCGGATTGTCCAAAAAAATGTCCCATTAAAAAGGGCACTTTATTTAATACCTAAATATGTATTTATAAAATTTTTGTTTTATTTTTGTTTTACGTGGCCATTATTATATTATACATTTACCTGTGTTTTTACCATAACTGATAAAATTACATCATAATCCTTCTAAGTTCAATTTTGTGCAAATTTTGTCAAATATTTTAATAACGGTTTATATTAAAATTATAAGAATTACAATACAATCATAGAATTAAATGCTGCATCGTTTAGGACACTAAAAATTTACACATTTTAGTTAAAACATAATGTTTGGAATCAAAAGAATGGCATCGGCGAGGGCTGGCTTGCAAAAATGACAAAAATGTCTTCACGTTTAGTTTATTTTAGATTGTTATCTGCAAAAATTTGGTAGAAGTATATCCTGACTGGCTCTAAAGAAAGATTTAGTTAAAAAATGGCGTGCATAAATGTCAAAAATTTGCTTCGATGTTCGGCTCTTGTTTTTTTGCAAATAGTTGTCAGAATTATATCGTGTTTGGGCTCAACTATAAGGTATCGGTGAGCGCTGGCCTGCCAAAATGACAAATATGTTAGTTGCCGATATGTTATAAATTTATTAAGCGTTTTGTTAATTTTCTTAAATACTTAATAAATTTTTGTCAATTCTTGTATATATACATATATAATATTGTTTATATTACCATAAATCTACTATTTTAAAATTGTATATATGAATATTACTAGACACATATAGAGCCAATAATACATCACAAACCGACTAGTAACATAAAAATTTTAATTTCTTTTTGAAAAATCAAAATTCATATCCATTTCTTAAAAAACTGTAAGTCGGATTGTCCAAAAAAAATGTCCCATTAAAAGGGCACTTTATTTAATACCTAAATATGTATTTATAAAATTTTTGTTTTATTTTTGTTTTACGTGGCCATTATTATATTATACATTTACCTGTGTTTTTACCATAACTGATAAAATTACATCATAATCCTTCTAAGTCCAATTTTGTGCAAATTTTGGCAAATATTTTAATAACGGTTTATATTAAAATTATAAGAATTACAACACAATCATAGAATTAAATGCTGCATCGTTTAGGACACTAAAAATTTACACATTTTAATTAAAACATAATGTTTGGGATCAAAAAAATGGCATCGGCGAGGACTGGCTTGCAAAAATGACAAAAATGTCTTCACGTTTAGTTTATTTTAGATTGTTATCTGCAAAAATTTTGCAGAAGTATATCCTGACTGGCTCTAAAGAAAGATTTAGTTAAAAAATGGCGTGCTTAAATGTCAAAAATTTGCTTTAATATTCGGCTCTTGTTTTTTGCAAATAGTTGTCAGAATTATATCGTGCTTGGGCTCAACTGTAAGGTACCGGTGAGCGCTGGCCTGCGGAAATGACAAATATGTTAGTTGCCGATATGTTATAAATTTATTAAGCGTTTTGTTAATTTTCTTAAATATTTAATAAATTCTTGTCAATTCTTGTATATATACATATATAATATTGTTTATATTACCATAAATCTACTATTTTAAAATTGTATATATGAATATTACTAGACACATATAGAGCCAATAATACATCACAAACCGATTAGTAACATAAAAATTTTAATTTCTTTTTGAAAAATCAAAATTCATATCCATTTCTAGAAAAACTGTAAGTCGGATTGTCCAAAAAAATGTCCCATTAAAAAGGGCACTTTATTTAATACCTAAATATTTATTTATGAAATTTTTGTTTTATTTTTGTTTTACGTGGCCATTATTATATTATACATTTACCTGTGTTTTTACCATCACTGATATAATTACATCATAATCCTTCTAAGTTCAATTTTGTGCAAATTTTGTCAAATATTTTAATAACGGTTTATATTAAAATTATAAGAATTACAATACAATCATAGAATTAAATGCTGCATCGTTTAGGACACTAAAAATTTACACATTTTAGTTAAAACATAATGTTTGGGATCAAAAGAATGGCATCGGCGAGGGCTGGCTTGCAAAAATGACAAAAATGTCTTCACGTTTAGTTTATTTTAGATTGTTATCTGCAAAAATTTGGTAGAAGTATATCCTGACTGGCTCTAAAGAAAGATTTAGTTAAAAAACGGCGTGCTTAAATGTCAAAAATTTGCTTTAATATTCGGCTCTTGTTTTTTGCAAATAGTTATCAGAATTACATCGTGTTTGGGCTCAACTGTAAGGTATCGGTGAGCGCTGGCCTGCGGAAATGACAAATATGTTAGTTGCCGATATGTTATAAATTTATTAAGCGTTTTGTTAATTTTCTTAAATATTTCATAAATTTTTGTGAATTCTTGTATATATACATATATAATATTGTTTATATTACCATAAATCTACTATTTTAAAATTGTATATATGAATATTACTAGACACATATAGGGCCAATAATACATCACAAGTTGACTAGAAACATAAAAATTTTAATTTCTTTTTGACAAATCAAAATTCATATCCTTTTCTGGAAAAACTGTAAGTCGGATTGTCCAAAAAAATGTCCCATTAAAAAGGGCACTTTATTTAATACCTAAATATTTATTTATGAAATTTTTGTTTTATTTTTGTTTTACGTGGCCATTATTATATTATACATTTACCTGTGTTTTTACCATAACTGATATAATTACATCATAATCCTTCTAAGTTCAATTTTGTGCAAATTTTGTCAAATATTTTAATAACGGTTTATATTAAAATTATAAGAATTACAATACAATCATAGAATTAAATGCTGCATCGTTTAGGACACTAAAAATTTACACATTTTAGTTAAAACATAATGTTTGCGATCAAAAGAATGGCATCGGCGAGGGCTGGCTTGCAAAAAATTGACTATCCTCATCTACGACACTGGATGTAAGGCCTCGCCCCATTATAATAAAATTCACTAGCTAGAGATTCCGTAGTCTCGTTCTCAAATCAAGGTATAAATTAAAAGGCACTAAAGTCAATATTAAAGTATTTACATACCTTAAAACGCATATCCAACACAATTGGCTATAAGAACGTTTGGACAATTGATGGCAATATTTTTTACAAACTGAATGGTGTTATTAAAAAGGCTGATTTATTAACTAATACTGAAACATTGCAACACTTTCACTCTTATTTCATTTCTTTTAATGTAATATTTTGTGTTTTGAGAGCAGCTCAATCTTATGTCGTATTTTGCATCTGTTTCATTCTCTAGGTCAATGTATTTCGTTTCTAAATAATTTATATTGATAATTACTTGCAAAGTTTGGCATATTTTTGTTCGTTTATATTAGGTAGTTTAATTATAATCTTTTTTATTTGTACGTTTACTTTGAGCAAATGGATATTTATTATCAGAATGTTCGTGGATTAAATACTAAGCTAGTTGAGGTTTACAATAATTCTTTTATAAATAATTTTGATATTATAACTTTGTCTGAGACTTGGCTTTCTGATTCAGTCAGCAATGCGGAGATTTTGGATAACTCCAAATATACAGTTTATAGAAAAGATCGTGACAACAATATTACAGGTAAAACAATGGGAGGTGGCGTATTATGTGCTGTTAATAATAAATTTAAATCATCTGAAATTAAACTAAATTTAAATGATAATTCTTTTGCTGATATTATATGTGTTCGAATTTCTCTCTTATCTGGTGAGAATCTCATTGTTGTGGTGATTTATTCCCCCCCTCCCATTACACTTGATCAACATATAATGATTTATGAATGTCTTGAGTCCTGTTATGAGATTATGCAGTCCAATTTTATATTACTTGGTGATCTAAATATTAGCAAATTGATAGATTATTACAATCATGGATATAGTACTTCGTGTATCACCAGATTTATAAATTTTTCTAATTTTCTTAATTCAACCCAATTCAACTATGTTCTTAACTCTGACTCCCATTTACTTTATGTGGTACTATCTAATAAAACTTGTTCTGTTTCTCGTAGTGATATATTTTCAACACGTGAAGATCCTCTTCATCCTTCCTTATCAATATCTATAAATGTTTGTCCATCTCGTGTTTCTAATTCCACATTTAACAACACCTATTCTTTAAACTTTCCTCCAGCTGATTTTGAACACATGTATACTCTTCTGAATAAAGTCGACTGGAATTTTTTATGGGAATATGACGACGTAGACCAAGCATTCAGCAAATTCTATGACGTACTTGATCATGTTTTCCGGGAATGTGTTCCACTTACGTGTAAAAAAAGATCTTCCTATCCTCCTTGGTTTACTAAACAAATTATTTCTGATATCAAATTGAAAGATAAATTTCGCACTTTGTATAAAAAGACGAACATAGAATCATATTATTTACAATTTAAAGCTCTAAGATCAAAAATCAAGAATAATATCAAAAGAGAATATAAAAAATTTGTGCATAGATCTGAAGATATGTTAATTAGTGAACCAAGAAAATTCTGGTCTTTTATTAATAAAAAGAAAAAATGCACACGAATACCTGGAAACATGCATTGGGGTGATAAAAGTTATAGTAACACTCAATCTGCTGTCCAAGGATTTGCTGAATATTTTTCTACTGTCTATTCTCAAACCACAGTTACCGATTTTTCAAAAATTTACAAACCAATAACTTCTAATACCGTTTTACAAATAAAAGAAATTTCAGAAGATGATATATCTGCATCTATTAAATCATTAAAAGTTTCTTGTTCTCCTGGTCCTGATTTACTTCCTTCCTATATTATAAAAGGCTGCCGTGAAATTTTCGTTAAACCGTTATATATTCTTTTTAATTTAATCCTAAAAACTAATAAATTTCCTTTAAAAGAATCTCTTATTTGCCCAATTTATAAATCTGGTGACATGTCTGATATTTCTAACTACAGGCCCATATCTATTATTTCTAATATTTCTAAATGCTTTGAAAAAATTATATTTGAGTATATTTATCAGTTTACCAGTAATGTAATTACACATGTGCAACATGCTTTCATAAAGGGCAAATCTACTACTACTAATCTCTGTCAATTTACTCAATTCATAATTAATGCTTTCAGTGAAAATTCGCAAGTAGATGTAATTTATACGGATTTTGCCAAGGCTTTCGACAAAATAAACCATGAAGTCCTACTGTTTAAATTGGAGCATCAATTTGTTTTTTCACCAGATTTGCTAGAATTAATGCGATCCTATATTACTGATCGTAAACAGATTGTTCAGTACAATGGCCATAAATCAGCTTTCTTTACTCCACACTCAGGTATCCCTCAGGGATCTAATTTAGGACCTCTACTCTTTGTTTTATTTATTAATGATATTACTAAATGTTTGGAGTTTTCAAATGTTCTTTTATATGCTGATGATTTGAAGCTATTCAAAGTTGTAAATACAACTAATGATTGTCATGAACTTCAAAAAGATATTAATAATCTTATAGCTTGGTCTTCCTCTTCATATCTATCTTTCAATTTTGCTAAATGTAAAATAATGTCATATTGTTTAAAACACAGTCAAGTAATTACTCCATACTGGATGGAGGGCCAGTGTCTAGACAGAGCGAATTTTCAGAAGGATTTAGGAGTTGTATTTGATTGTAGACTACATTTTGATTTATACTATAATTATATAATCAATTCTGCTTATAAAAGCTTGGGTTTCATTATACGACATTCAGAATTTTTCACAAATCGGGAAACTCTTAAATCCCTGTACTACTCTCTTGTACGATCGAAACTTGAATACTGTCTTGTAGTTTGGAATCCAATATATGTCTTACACAGTAATAATATTGAGTGGGTTCAGAGAAAATTTATTCGTTATTGTATTAGGAAAACTTCACCGAACTTTAATCCACTTAATTACAGTTATACATAAGCTTTGTTCGATCTCAATATGTTTACTTTGGAGTCTAGACGTAAGATGTATTCTTGTTTCTATCTTCTTAAACTAATAAGAGGCATAACTGATGACACTGCAGCCCTCAACAATGTATATTTTTGTATACCTCGCCTTTCATCCAGAACACATATTACTTTTTATATTCCTCATCTTAGGAAGAACTATTTTTTGAAGAGTCCTGTTACTCGTCTGTGTTACATTTTTAATGACATTGAAAGAAAAATAGATATGGAAATCGATATTTTTCATCTTGAATTTGCGATCTTAAAAAATATTATGCTGAACTATTTTCGAGCATTTTGATGATAATATGTGTTCGTTTGTGTATTTCATAAATGTTTTGTTTAATTAGACTTTTTTACAAGTTAAAATGGTATCATTATTGTTTTACTGACCTCCTTGTAATTGGGATTTGTATCCTGTAAGAAGGTCAATAATAAATAAATAAATAAATAAATAAATAGGTAAAATCTGACATTATTTTTGTAAAAATTCATATAAATATTTGCTTCCGCGACCGAATATTATAATTCTTCTATATATTTTAGCTAAAAGAAAACATTGCAACAAGAAAATTGCTATTTCAACTGTGGTCGGTATTCTAGAATCCAGCCCATGTAGCTCACAATATACAACGTATTCATCAAGAATAGGTAAAATCTAACTTTATTTTTGTATTTATATTTCATATAAATATTTGCTTCCGCGCCCGAATTTTATAATTTTTTATCATATTTTAGGTAAAAGAAAACATTGCAACAAGATAATTGCTATTTCAAGTGTGGTAGGTATTCTAGAATCCAGTCCATGTAGCTTATAATATACAACGCATTTATCAAGAATTGGAAAAATCTGACTTTATTTTTGTAAAAAATCATATAAATATTTGCTTCCGCGCCCGAATATTATAATTCTTCAATATATTTTAGCTAAAAGAAAACATTGCAACAAGAAAATTGCTATTTCAACTGTGGTCGGTATTCTAGAATCCAGCCCATGTAGCTCACAATATACAACGTATTCATTAAGAATAGGTAAAATCTAACTTTATTTTTGTATTTATATTTCATATAAATATTTGCTTCCGCGCCCGAATTTTATAATTTTTTATCATATTTTAGGTAAAAGAAAACAATGCAACAAGATAATTGCTATTTCAAGTGTGGTAGGTATTCTAGAATCCAGTCCATGTAGCTTACAATATACAACGCATTTATCAAGAATTGGAAAAACCTGACTTTATTTTTGTAAAAAATCATATAAATATTTGCTTCCGCGCCCGAATTTTATAATTCTTCATCATATTTTAGCTAAAAGAAAACGTTGCAACAAGACATATGCTATTTCAAGTGTGGTAGTTATTCTAGAATCCAGACCATGTAGCTTACAATATACAACGTATTCATTAAAATGACACCCGAAAATTAAATGTTTATTATCTGATTGGTACTACGTTTTGGTCACTTTTGCATGTCCAATGCTTAAAACCATCCGTAGTATAGATACTAAAGCATAAATATCAATGTTTTAACAAAAATATCCATTTCAAGAATAGGTAAAATCTGACTTTATTCTTGTAAAAAATCTTATAAATATTTGCTTTCGCGTCCGAATTTTATAATTCTTCATCATATTTTAGCTAAAAGAAAACATTGCAACAAGAAAATTACTATTTTAAGTGTGGTAGGTATTCTAGAATCCAGCACATGAAGCTTACAATATACAACGTATTCATTAAAATGACAACAGAAAATTGAATGTATATTATCTGATCGATACCACGTTTTGGTCACTTTTGCATGTCCAAAGCTTAAAACCATCCATAGTATAGATCCTAAATCACGAATATCAATGTTTTAACAAAAATATCCATTTTAAGAGTAGGTAAAATCTGAATTTATTTTTGTAAAAAATCATATAAATATTTGCTTCCGCGCCCGAATTTTATAATTCTTCATCATATTTTAGCTAAAAGAAAACATTGCAACAAGAAAATTGATATTTCAAGTGTGGTAGGTATTCCAGAATCCAGCCCATGTAGCTTAAAATATACAACGTATTTATCAAGAATAGGTTAAATCTGACTTTATTTTTGTAAAAAATCATATAAATATTTGCTTTTTCGCCCAAATTTTATAATTCTTCATCATATTTTAGCTAAAAGAAAACATTACAACAAGAAAATTGCTATTTCAAGTGTGGTAGGTATTCTAGATTCCAGCTCATGTAGTTTACAATATACAGCGTATTCATCAAGACTAGGTAAAATATGACTTTATTTTTGTAAAAAATCATATAAATACTTGCTTCCACGCCCGAATTTTATAATTCTTCATCATATTTTAGCTAAAAGAAAACGTTGTAACAAGAAAATTGCTATTTCAAGTGTGGTAGTTATTCTAGAATCCAGCCCATGTAGCTTACAATATACAACGTATTCATTAAAATGACACCCCATAATTAAATGTTTATTATCTGATTGGTACAACGTTTTGGTCACTTTTGCATGTCCAATGCTTAAAACCATCCATAGTATCGATCCTAAAGCATGAATATGAATGTTTTAATAAAAATATCCATTTCAAGAATAGGTAAAATCTGACTTTATTTTTGTAAAAAATCATATAAATATTTGCTTCCGCGCCCAAATTTTATAATTCTTCATCATATTTTAGCTAAAAGAAAACATTGCAACAAGAAAATTGCTATTTCAATTATGGTAGGAATTCTAGAATCCAGTCCATGTAGCTTACAATATACAACGTATTCATCAAGAATAGGTAAAAATCTAACTTTATTTTTGTAAACAATGATATAAATATTTGCTTTCGCGCCCGAAATTTATAATTCTTCATTATATTTTAGATAAACAAAACATTGCAACAAGAAAATTGTTATTTCAAGTGTGGTAGTTATTCTAGAATCCAGCACATGTAGCTTACAATATACAACGTATTCATTAAAATGACACCCGGAAATTGAATGTTTATAATCTGATTGGTACCACGTTTTCGTAATTTTGTATGTCCAATGCTTAAAACCATCCATAGTATAGATACTAAAGCATAAATATCAATGTTTTAACAAAAATATCCATTTCGAGAATAGGTAAAATCTGACTTTATTTTTGTAAAAAATCATATAAATATTTGCTTCCGTGCCCGAATTTTATAATTCTTCATCATATTTTAGCTAAAAGAAAACATTGCAACAAGAAAATTGCTATTTCAAGTGTGGTAGGTATTCTAGAATCCAGCCCATGTAGCTCAAAATATACAACGTATTCATTAAAATGACACCCAAAAATTGAATGTTTATTATCTGATTGGTACCACGTATTGGTTACTTTTGCATGTCCAATGCAGGAAACCAACCATAGTATAGATACTAAAGCATAAATATGAATGTTTTAACAAAAATATCCAATTCAAGAATAGGTAAAATATAACATTATTTTTGTAAAAAATCATATAAATATTTGCTTCCGCGCCCGAGTTTTATAATTCTTCATCATATTATAGCTAAAAGAAAACATTGCAACAAGAAAATTGCTATTTCAAATGTGGTAGGTATTCTAGAATCCAGCCCATGTAGCTTACAATATACAACGTATTCATTAAAATGACACCCGAAAATTGAATGTTTATTATCTGATTGGTACTACGTTTTGGTCACTTTTGCATGTCCAATGCTTAAAACCATCCGTAGTATAGATACTAAAGCATAAATATCAATGTTTTAACAAAAATATCCATTTCAAGAATAGGTAAAATCTGACTTTATTCTTGTAAAAAATCATATAAATATTTGCTTTCGCGTCCGAATTTTATAATTCTTCATCATATTTTAGCTAAAAGAAAACATTGCAACAAGAAAATTGCTATTTTAAGTGTGGTAGGTATTCTAGAATCCAGCACATGTAGCTTACAATATACAACGTATTCATCAAGAATACGTAAAATCTGACTTTATTTTTGTAAAAAATCATATAAATATTTGCTTCCGCGCCCGAATTTTATAATTCTTCATCATAATTTAGCTAAAGAAAACATTGCAACAAGAAAATTGCTATTTCAAGTGTGGTAGGTATTCTAAAATCCAGCCCATGTAGCTTACAATATACAACGTATTCATTAAAATGACAACAGAAAATTGAATGTTTATTATCTGATCGATACCACGTTTTGGTCACTTTTGCTTGTCCAAAGCTTAAAACCATCCATAGTATAGATCCTAAATCACGAATATCAATGTTTTAACAAAAATATCCATATCAAGAATAGGTAAAATCTGACTTTATTTTAGTAAAAAATCATATAAATATTTGCTACCCGCGCCCGAATTTTATAATTCTTCTTCATATTTTAGCTAAAAGAAAACATTGCAACCAGAAAATTGCTATTTTAAGTGTGATAGGTATTCTAGAATCCAGCACATGTAGCTTACAATATACAACGTATTCATTAAGAATAGTTAAAATCTGACTTTATTTTTGTAAACAATTTTATAAATATTTGCTTTCGCGCCCGAAATTTATAATTCTTCATTATATTTTAACTAAAACAAAACATTGCAACAAGAAAATTGTTATTTCAAGTGTGGTAGTTATTCTAGAATCCAGCACATTTAGCTTACAATATACAACGTATTCATTAAAATGACACCCGGAAATTGAATGTTTATAATCTGATTGGTACCACGTTTTCGTAATTTTGCATGTCCAATGCTTAAAACCATCCATAGTATAGATACTAAAGCATAAATATCAATGTTTTAACAAAAATATCCATTTCAAGAATAGGTAAAATCTGACTTTATTTTTGTAAAAAATCATATAAATATTTGCTTCCGCGCCCGAATTTTATAATTCTTCATCATATTTTAGCTAAAAGAAAACATTGCAACAAGAAAATTGCTATTTCAACTGTGGTATTTATTCTAGAATCCAGCCCATCTTTTCATCACATTTTATCTAAAAGAAAACATTGCAACAAGAAAATTGCTATTTCAAGTGTGGTAGGTATTCTAGAATCCAGCCCATGTAGCTTACAATATACAATGTATTCATTAAAATGACACCCGAAAATTAAACGTTTATTATTTGATTGGTACTACGTTTTGGTCACTTTAGCATGTCTAATGCTAAAAACCATGCATGGTATAGGTCCTAAAGCATGAATATGAATGTTTTAACAAAAATATCCATTTGAAGAATAGGTAAAATCTGATTTTATTTTTGTAAAAAATCATATAAATATTTGCTTCCGCGCCCGAATTTTATAATTCTTCATCATATTTTAGCTAAAAGAAAACAATGCAACCAGAAAATTGCTATTTCAAGTGTGGCTGGTATTCTAGCATCCAGCCCATGTAGCTTACAATATGCAACGTATTCAACAAAATGACACCCGAAAAATTAATCGCTATTTTCTGATTGGTACCACGTTTTGGTCACTTTTGCATGTACAATGCTTAAAACCATCCATAGTATAGATCCTAAAGCATGAATATGAATGTTATAACAAAAATATCCATTTTAAGAATAGGTAAAAACTGACTTTAATTTTGTAAAAAAATCATATAAATATTTGCTTTTGCGCCTGAATTTTATAATTCTTCATCATGTTTTAGCTAAAAGAAATCATTGCAACAAAAAAATACATATTTCAAGTGTGGTAGGTATTCTAGAATCCAGCCCAGGTAGCTTACAATATACAACGTATTCATCAAGAAAAGGTAAAATCTAACTTTATTTTTGTAAAAAATCATATAAATATTTGCTTCCGCGCCCGAATTTTATAATTCTTCATCATATTTTAGCTAAAAGAAAACATTGCAACAAGAAAATTGCTATTTCAAGTGTGGCAGGTATTCTAGAATCAAGCCCATGTAGCTTACAATATACAACGTATTCATCAAGAATAGGTAAAATCCGAAACATTCCGTTCCGTATAAACTTATAGCATCTAAATACCGTGCGATCTAATTCTTCTGCCATCTAAATGCCGTCCCGTATAATTTACCCCCACTACCAGTGACGTCACGCAGAAATCAGGCAATGCCATAACGTATAATATGGATAAAATTCCGTTCAATATAAGCTTACAGCATATAAATACTATGCGATATAATTCTTATACCATCTAAATGCCGTTCCGTATAATTTACCCCCACTACCAGTGACGTCACGCAGAAATCATCGAATGCCATAACGTATAATTTGGGTTGAAATGGGACGGGATGAAACGAATTCGTGGCTTCTATTGCAGATACCTACCTTATCACTATGCTACTAGTTTCATCGTAGTTACACTACTACACTACAGATGGCTACATTATATTTTTTTTTGTTTGAATTAGAATAATGCCCCGTATTATAAATAATATTGTATTTTATAAAGTATTTAATTGTATTGTAAATTTCTTTAAATAAACAAATTCTAATCAAAATAATTTTAATAATGACATAAATACGTTTCTGTCAAAATTTCAGTTGTCAATTGAAGGAGTATATATTATTTACTAGGGAACTGAATTTAAGTGACGTTTGTAATACTGGGCATAAGAAAACTGTTTTTATGTAAATAAATTAGATATTAAAAAAAAACAATGTATAATAATACATAATACAAGCGGAATATGAAAGCACTCACAGTAGCTAAACTGTTATCGTGACAACGGGATTTTTATGAATTATTTGTTATTAAAACCATACATTCATGGAGGTAAAAAAATCAATTTATAATCTAATCATTCTGGTACTTGTATAATATTTATTTTGAGGTAATACGAAGACTGAGCGTATTTTAAATGGTTAACAAGAATACAAATTTTTAGATATGTAACAGAAGAAAAGTATATATTTATTTATGGTCATATTACTTTATATGGTAAAATGACAACTGACATAAAGGAAGAATTTGTAAACATGGGTATTTAAATATACATTTTTGCAAAATAATGGCCTGTCTTAGGAGCTGTCAAATATAAGAAAAATAAAGTATATCTTAACGATACTTTTGAATTTTATTACATATTAAAATTATTTGTGTTGTTTTATAGGTAAATCTATTTAAAACATAACACATCTAATTATACAAATGTCATTGGGAAGTGGTCAAGTATCTAAATAAAATAATAGCATTTCTCGCAGTGTTATGCTAGTTTGCTTTAAATTATTACTTCGTGTATTTTTGTTGTTTTGATTTTATAGAATAACTTTTAAAATGGTCGCTTGGCGAATAGAGAAAAACAAAGGTTTCTATAATAATAGTATATTGTAACAGGGACAGAAAATCATTCATATCCATACGACTATAATTCTTACGGCACGAGACGTAATCGAGAGTTACAAATTTATATGTGCATGAATATGAGCTTTTTTTGACGAGTTGCACATTATATTTTTTAGGAGACAACATAAAAAACTGCTGGTTTTGACACATATTTTTATAATTTTTACACAAGCAATCGGTCTGCTATCAGACAGTCAATAGTCGTAACGTGGTAACCATAATAACAATAAAATGACGAGAAAATATCGGCTCATGGCTTGTTAATCACAGATCTGTATATATGCTTCTGGATAGGGCATAGCGCCCATTTTCCTGAGGTCTAAATCTAATCCAATTGGCACGAAATATGAATTAAGTCGTTAGTACCTGTCTATAATGAAAAATGAAAAATCGTTTTAAATTTGATTTGTTTGAATTATTTTATTTTGAATTATTTTAGATACTTATGTAATTGATAGAACGATGATTCTATCTTGCTTTCATGATAACAAATTCCACCGCAGAATGATCGTTCTCAAATATACTAAAACTAGGTTAAAAACGACTATGACCAAACAATTCTTAAATCATATAATATTTCTGAGCTTTAACAATCAACAATGATATTTTACAAGCATTTTAATAATAATCATTTACTAAATATGGATTTTCTGTTTTTACTGATAAATGATATTTTGTGAATTTTATTCATAATAGATTTTTAATTGTGATTTTGAATATTTCATTATATTTTCCTTTACATCGAATATTAATATTTCTATCCATCATTCTTTCAATTGAATAAATAGGTACCTTAAACTATTCACAGTTAAATAACTAATACAAATCAAATTTATAAAGATTTCTTATGTTTCGTTTTAGATACTAACGACTTTATTCATATTTCGCGCCAATTGGATTAGATTCAGACCTCAGAAGAATGGCCGCCACAGGCTTCATTTTTTATATGCTATACCCTATCCAAATACTATATAGAGATCATTGTTGTTAATTGGCTTTGAACGAAATGAAAATAAATTTGCTTAAATATGACTGGTTGTGGTCAAGACGAAGAAACATTAATTTCCCTCGCATAATCATAAGTTGTGAGCAGTTGTTCCTTTTGACAGGTGGTGTATTAAATGAAAATGAATAATTTTCCGCTTACTTGGCCGCTTAAAATGTATTTTCCGAAATATCTTGAACGGAGGAAGGACTGCTAATAATAATGAAACAAGATATACATTTGATTTCTTCTTGTAGATGGAGAAATTTTTTATAAAGAAATATAAAAAAAAATATATTACTAAATTATGTTCTTCTGATTCAGTGATTAAAAAAAAATATTAAATTTAATTTTAATATCAAAGTTTATTACAAAAACAATTACTAGTTTTTAATGACCGATGAACACATTCTGAATCAATATTATAAATCAGCCATACTTATATTAAACAACTGTTGATTTTAGAATAATGAAAAATAACAGAGTTATTAGACATTTTTCCATTTTATAATAATAATGACAACAATAGCATTTGAAAAATAAAATAAAAATATTTGAAGTTTTATATTTACTATACCTAAGTTTATTATTTCACTAAGTAATATTTATGTAATAATTTATTGAATTACATTTTTTTCAAACAATTTCTAATCTACTTATTATAAATTATTAAATTTATTATGTATAAAATACTACATAGTCCATATATATGGTGACAGTTGAAACGAGGTGATGTAGCCTGCAAAATATCGATTTCATTTCGTTTTCTTCCGAGATGGAAGAAATAGTTTCTTTTATTTTGGCATAGATTCTCATATGTCCAGTTGTAAAGATTAAAGGTAGGTAAATAAATTCATAACTACTGGTTTAAATTGGAAATATCGTATCGAAACGATATGTCAAATGATCTGTTAAAATTTCGATATGGACTTTTTTTTGTAAACCTGTAGTAACGTACAGTAAGCTATGCAAATGGGCATTAATTCTGAATCAAGGGCCACAACGAAAGCGTTACCTTAAATAAAATACAATAAATTTTAGAAACATTTCCTATAATCACACAAAACTTACCTGTTCAATTTCTGTTATTAATATTGTTTCAGTACTTTAACTGTACCTACTGACTTTTCAGAACTATCGGTATAATCTTTGATGTAGATTTTAGTGGTTCCAAATAAATTAATAGCAACAAATGAAACAAATCTTGACTAAATAACACTGCGAGGAATGCTATTATTTTATTTAGATACTTGACCACTTCCCACTGACATTTGTATAATTAGATATGTTATGTTTTAAATAAATTTACCTATAAAACAACACAAATAATTTTCATATGTAATAAAATGCAAAAGTATTGTTAAGATATACTTTATTTTTCTTATATTTGACAGCTCCTAAGACAGGCCATTATTTTGCAAAAAAGTATATTAAAATACCCATGTTTACAAATTCTTTCTTTATATCAGTTGTCATTTTACCATATAAAGTAATATGACCATAAATAAATATATACTTTTCTTCTGTTACATATCTAAAATTTTGTATTCTTGTTAACCATTTAAAATACGCTCAGTCTTCGTATTACCTCAAAATAAATATTATACAAGTACAAGAATGATTAGATTATAAATTGATTTTTTTACCTCCATGAATGAGGTGCGTGAAGTTAGCAGAATGAAATAAAGCACTAACAAAACAATTTATATACAAAGTTAGTGCCTCGTTAGTGCTCTTTGGTGCTTCTTCAATTTCTTTAGCAGGAGTCACCATACCGCTACAAAAAGCAATCAACTTATTTTCCTGCCAAGTTCACACTAGCAGGAACTTTGAAAGATTAATTAATGAACTTGATGTCAAAAGTTAGTGCTTCGTTAGTGCTCTTTAGTGCTTCTATTAAAAAAATCACAAATCATACTATATCGCTACCAGCAGCATTCGACTGTTTTCCTGCTAAGTTCACACTAGCAGGAACTTTGAAAGATAAATTAATGAACTTGGTGTTAAAAGTTAGTGCTTCGTTAGTGCTCTTTAGTGCTTCCATTAAAAAAATTTAAAGTCATACTATATCGCTACCAGGAGCATTCGACTGTTTTCCTGTCAAGTTCACACTAGCAGGAAATTTGAAAGATAAATTAATGAACTTTGTGTCTAAAGTTAGTGCTTCGTTAGTGCTTTTTAGTGCTTCCATTAAAATATCACAAGTCACACAACGTCGCTACAAGTAGTAGTCGTCATTTGCTAATTTATGTAGATCGGCATATTATAAAGTTTATTTATTGTAATAAAATATCAAAAATTATTATCAACTTTTTCGCTCATTTTATGCTATTTATTGCTACATTGTAATTATTGTGTGCTCATCTCCAACAATTATCATTATCAAAATACAAATGCATACGATATGTTTACGTTTGCTTATTCATAGAGAAAAATTTAAAATTAATATAGCAGTATTTTTTTCTGATCTCGTTCTATTTATTGCCATTTTTATATAAATAAAGTAGCTCATAATTCACTAGTGGGTTAAAGTATCTTATCTCATTGCTTATTGTTTCGTATCTATAATAGTACTACGTTAAGTAAGTTTATCTACACTATTTTTATTATTATATGTTAAATTCACTTTTAAATGTAACAGTACCTATAGTTACTCACAAGACAATAAATAGTTATGTAGTCATTTTATTTAAATTCTTTGTTAAAAATTTATATTAATATTTGGTATATGTACGTAATAGTTAATAGGTCAACGTCAAAATGCGGAAAATAATGTTGTTTTCGCCGAATAAAATTTATATATTAAAAGTAAAGGGTTCTTTTAGGAACACGTTCTTTATACCGAGTTGTACGAGTATCTTTGAAAATTTATTGATACGAGTAACAAATGAGATTTTTTGTAAATCAAAGAATTAAATACATTTTTATTTCAAAAGATCTCTTGCTTCAGTAATCGAGTCAACTCTAAAATAAAATTATTGAAACAATAAATTTCTGCTCATGTCATTTTTTGTTATCAACGATTCACGGGGAATAAGCGTACTTGTATAGGGATCACAATGTTAATTTTTAACTGTGTAGGTATTCAGTTATTTTCTTTCACAATTATTTCTCATCAAAATATATAAAAAGATTGGGAAAATACGTGATACCTTCCAACGCCAAAACCTGTATTCAAATTAATTATTTTAATTTTTTGTAATGTGCGTTTATTGAAAAAGAAATAATACTTTAAGTTTGTTTAGTATTATAATAACAATTTTACTGTACTATACTCCTATTATACAGAGATAATCACTGGCCGCAATTTGTTTATTAGTTTCTTGCTGATTGTCCACGATTCACACCCTTATAGGATAGCAGAACGCTCCACATGTAACATTTGATTATTCGCACTTTTAATTTGTTACTAACCCCGTGATTTGTTAAAATGTTTCTCATTTTCCCGAACGCGATTTTAGCGATTGTTATACGTGTATTAATGTCTGTTTCGCATTTACTATCACTAGTTATTATTACACTGCCTAGATATTTATATTTGTTCACTTTTTGAATCTCCTCCATAATACTAATTTTTAGGCAGTCAGTAATACAACAATAACAGTAGGCAGTTACAATTTTGATGTTATATGTAAAAATAAGAAGGAAGTAGATAAGAATATTGACTACGAATATTGCTAATTTATAATAATTGCCTCGTTGGTGACTACATTATTAAAGTATAAAGGTTGTTTGTTAAAGATAAATAGTTCATCCATATACTCGTATCTATAAATTGTTATTGTTCTTAGTTTTATATAGTATATACAGCAGTCTGTGAAAACAGTAGTTAAGAAACATCAATCTATTCACTGTGTCATATTTTTTATAAATAAACATATTTCCATTCATTCCTGTTACTAATTTAATATATAATTTAACTGGTTATGGGCCCAAGGATATTTTGCTAACGATTATATTAGTCATTTTTAATAAAGACGACCTAATAAAATGGATTTCTCCAAGCACAAGAAACCATTAACAGGTGATTCAAATTGGCCTATTTGGAAACGGAAGATAAGAGATCTTCTCGATTACCATAAAGGAGCTTTAGATGTAATCGATGGTCGGTTAGTAAAGCCGAAACCAATTACTGAAGAAGCTACAGAGGATCAAATTAGAAAACATAAAGAAAAATCTGATTTGTGTCGTAAGGCAAACATTTCACTTACAGACTGCGTTTATGAAAAAGTAATGGATAAAGAGACAGCACAAGAGACCTGGGAAGCATTAATGCAAAACTTCGAGGCTACATCCAAAGAACAGTTGTTTAGGATTTGTACAGATTTCTTTGGATTCTGTTGGACTTCAGGCGAAGATGTTTTAACTCATATAGCGAAATTAGAAAGTTTATGGAATGATTTGAATAATAGCTTGAAAGCAAAAGGAGAAAATTTTCTACCTGAGTTACTTATAGTTTGTAAAATATTATATATCTTGCCCAATAATTATGAAATTTTTAGATCAAGCTGGATGTTACTTACCAATGATGAAAAGAAAACTCTTGATGAATTAACATCGCCGCTTTGTATTTTTGAGAGAAATTTTACAAAAGGTAGAGAAAATAACAATAAGCAAAAGGCACTAGAAGCAAAAGTATTTAGTAAAAATACAACTGTTATTGTTATTAGTTATATAGTCTGTGAAAAACAGTAATTAAGAAACATCAATCTATTCACTGTGTCATATTTTTTATAAATAAACGTATTTCGATTCATTCCTGTTACTAATTTAATATATAATTTAACTTACATAACTTTTTATTGTCTTGTGAGTAACTGTAAGTACTGTTACACTTAAAATTTAATGTAACATATAATAATAAAAATAGTGTAGATAAACTTACTTAACGTAATACTATTATAGCTACGAAACAATAAGCAATGAGACAAGATAATTTTACCTTACTAGTGAGTTATTAGCTACGTTATTTATATAAAAATGTAATGTAATTATTTCTTCGATAAATTGAATAGTGTATATTCCCTGCAGCTTACTTATAATAAACCGAGATCAATAAAAAAGTTTAAAAATAATGCAATAAATAGAACGAGATCAGAAAAAAATTACTATTATATTAATTTTAAATTTTTCACTATGAAAAGCAAACGTAAACATATCGTATTCGTATTATTTTGATAATGACAATTGTAGGACCTGAGCATAAAAAAAATAATACAATGTAGCAATAAATAGCACAAAATGAGCGAGAAAGTTGATAATTTTTGATATTTTATTACAATAAATAAACTTTATAATATGCCGATCTACATAAATTAGCAAATGACGACTACTACTTGTAGCGACGTTGTATGACTTGTGATTTTTTTTAATGGAAGCACTAAAAAGCACTAACGAAGCACTAACTTTTGACACCAAGTTCATTAATTTATCTTTCAAATTTCCTGCTAGTGTGAACTTGGCAGGAAAACAGTCAAATGCTCCTGGTAGCGATATAGTATGACTTTTAATTATTTTAATAGAAGCACTAAAGAGCACTAAGGAAGCACTAACTTTTGACACCAAGTTTATTAATTTATCTTTCAAAGTTCCTGCTAGTGTGAACTTGGCAGGAAAACAGTCGAATGCTCCTGGTAGCGATATAGTATGACTTTTAATTTTTTTAATAAAAGCACTAAAGAGTACTAACAAAGCACTAAATTTTGACACCAAATTTATTAATTTATCTTTCAAAGTTCCTGCTAGTGTGAACTTGGCAGGAAAACAGTCGAATGCTCCTGGTAGCGATATAGTATGACTTGTAATTTTTTTAATAGAAGCACTAAAGAGCACTAACAAAGCAGTAACTTTTGACACCAAGTTCATTAATTTATCTTTCAAAGTTCCTGCTAGTGTGAACTTGGCAGGAAAATAAATTGAATGCTTTTTGTAGCGGTATGGTAAGTCCTGCTAAAGATATTGAAGAAGCACCAAAGAGCACTAACGAAGCACTAACTTTGTACATAAATTGTTTCGTTAGTGCTTTACTTCATTCTGCTAACTTCACGCACCTACCAAAACGTGGTACCAATCAGATATTAAACATTCAATTATCGGGTGTCATTTTAATGCATACGTTGTATATTGTAAGCTACATGGGATGGATTCTAGAATACCTACCACACTTGAAATAGCAATTTTCTTGTTGCAATGTTTTCTTTTAGCTAAAATATGATAAAAAAGTATAAAATTCGGGCGCGGAAGCAAAGATATATATATATATATATATATATATATATATATATATATATGATTTTTTACAAAAATAAAATCAGATTTTACCTTTTAATGATGAATACGTTGTACATTGTAAGCTACATGGGCTGTATTCTAGAATACCTACCTCACTTGAAATAGCAATTTTCTTGTTGCAATGTTTTCTTTTAGCTAAAATATGATGAAGAATTATAAAATTCGGGCGCGGAAGCAAATATTTATATGATTTTTTACAAAAATAAAGTCAGATTTTACCTATTCTTGAAATGGATATTTTTGGTAAAACATTTACATTCATGCTTGAGGATCTATACTATGGATGGTTTTAAGCATTGGAGATGCAATAGGGACCAAAACGTGGTACCAATCACATATTAAACATTCAATTATCGGGTGTCATTTTAATGCATACGTTGTATATTGTAAGCTACATGGGCTGGATTCTAGAATACCTACCACACTTGAAATAGCAATTTTCTTGTTGCAATGTTTTCTTTAAACTAAAATATGATAAAAAATTATAAAATTCGGGCGCGGAAGCAAATATATATATATATATATATATATATATATATATATATATATATATATATATGATTTTTTAGAAAAATAAAGTCAGATTTTACTTTTTCATGATGAATACGTTGTACATTGTAAGCTACATGGGCTGTATTTTAGAATACCTACCTCACTTGAAATAGCAATTTTCTTGTTGCAATGTTTTCTTTTAGCTAAAATATGATGAAGAATTATAAAATTCGGGCACGGAAGCAAATATTTATATGACTTTTTACAAAAATAAAGTCAGATTTTACTTATTCTTGAAATGGATATTTTTTTAAGACATTCATATTCATGCTTTAGGATCTCTACTCTGGATGGTTTTAAGCATTGGACATGCGAAAGTGACCAAAACGTGGTACCAATCAGATAATAAACATTCAATTTTGGGGTGTCATTTCAATGCATACGTTGATTATTTTAAGCTACATGGGCTGGATTCTAGAATATCAACCACACTTGAAATAGCAATTTTCTTGTTGCAATGTTTTCTTTTAGCTAAAATATGATGAAGAATTATAAAATTCGGGCGCCGAAGCAAATATTTATATGATTTTTTACAAAAATAATGTCAGATTTTACCTATTCTTGATGAATAAGTTGTATATTGGAAGCTACATGGGCTGGATTCTAGAATACCTACCACACTTGAAATATCAATTTACTTGTTGCAATGTTTTCTTTTAGCTAAAATATGATGAAGAATTATAAAATTCGGGCGCCGAAGCAAATATTTATATGATTTTTTACAAAAATAAAGTCAGATTTTACCTATTCTTGATGAATAATTTGTATATTGTAAGCTACATGGGCTGGATTCTAGAATACCTTCCACACTTGAAATAGCAATTTACTTGTTGCAATGTTTTCTTTTAGCTAAAATATGATGAAGAATTATAAAATTCGGGCGCCAAAGCAAATATTTATATGATTTTTTACAAAAATAAAGTCAGATTTTACATATTCTTGATGAATAAGTTGTATATTGTAATCTACATGGGCTGGATTCTAGAATACCTACCACACTTGAAAAAGCAAGTTTCTTGTTGCAATGTTTACTTTTACTAAAATATGTTGAAAAATTATAAAATTCAGGCGCGGAAGCAAATATTTATATGTTTTTTTACAAAAATTAAAACAGATTTCACCTTTTCTTGATGAATACGTTGTAAATTGTAAGCTACATGGGCTGGATTCTAAAATACCTACCACACTTGAAATAGCAAATTTCTTGTTGCAATGTTTTCTTTTAGCTAAAATATGATAAAGAATTATAAAATTCGGGCGCCGAAGAAAATATTTATATGATTTTTTACAAAAATAAAGTCAGATTTTACCTATTCTTGAAATGGATATTTTTGTTAAAACATTCATATACATCCTTTAGGATCTATACTGTGGATGATTTTAAGCATTGGACGTGCAAAAGTGTCCAAAACGTGGTACTAATCAGATAATAAACATTCAGTTTTCGGGTGTCATTTTAATGAAAACGTTGTATATTGTAAGCTACATGAGCTGGATTCTAGAATACCTACCACACTTGAAATAGCAATTTTCTTGTTGCAATGTTTTCTTTTAGCTAAAATATGATAACGAATTATAAAATTCAGGCACGGAAGCAAATATTTATATGATTTTTTCCAAAAATAAAGTCAGACTTTACCTGTTCTTGATGAATTCATTGTATATTGTAAGCTACATGGGCTGGATTCTAGAATACCTACCACACTTGAAATAGCAACTTTCTTGTTGCAATGTTTTCTTTTAGCTGTAATATGATGAAGAATTATAAAATTCGGGCGCGGAAGCAAATGTTTATATGATTTTTTTCAAAAATATAGTCAGATTTTACCTATTCTTGAAATGGATATTTTTGGTAAAACAATTCTAGAATCCAGCCCATGTAGCTTACAATATATAACGTATTCATTAATATGACACTCGAAAATTGAATATTTATTATCTGATTGGTACCACGTTTTGGTCAATTTTGCATGTCCAATGCCTAAAACCATCCATAGTATAGATCCTAAAGCATGAATATGAATGTTTTAACAAAAATATTCATTTCAAGAATAAGTAAAATCTGACGTTATTTTTGTCAAAAATCATATATATATTAGCTTCCGCGCCCGAATTTTATAATTCTTCATCATATTTTAGCTAAATGAAAACATTGCAACAAGAAAATTGCTATTTCAAGTGTGGTATGTATTCTAGAATCCAGCCCATGTAGCTTACAATATACAACGTATTCATCAAGAATATTTAAAATCTGACTTCACTTTTGTAAAAAATCATATATATATTTGCTTCCGCCCCTGAATTTTATAATTCCTAATCATATATTAGCTAAAAGAAAACATTGCAAAAAGAAAATTGCTAATTTAAGTGTGGTAGGTATTCTAGAATCCAGCCCATGTAGCTTACAATATACAACGTATACATTAAAATGACACCCAAAAATTGAATGTTTATTATCTAATTAGTGCAACTTTTTGGTCAGTTTTTCATGTCCAATGCTAAAATTATCCATAGTATAGATACTAAGGCATGAATATGAATGTTTTTTACAAAAATATCCATTTCAAGAATAGGTAAAATCTGACATTATTTATGTAAAAAATCATATAAATATTTGCTTCCGCGCCGGAATTTTATAATTTTTCATCATATTTTGGCTAAAAGAAAACATTGCAACAAGAAAATTGCTATTACAAGTGTGGTAGGTATTCTAGAATCCAGCTCATGTAGCTTACAAAATACAACGTATTCATTAAAATTACAGCCGAGAATTGAATGTTTATTATCTGATTGATACCACGTTTTGGTCACTTTTGCATGTCCAATGCTTTAAACCCATCTATAGTATAGATCCTAAAGCATGAATGTGAATGCTTTAACAAAAATTTCCATTTCAAGAATAGGTAAAATCAGACTTTATTTTTGTAAAAAATCATATAAATATTTGCTTCCGCGCTCGAAGTTTATAATTCTTCATCATATTTTAGCTAAATGAAAACATTGCAACAAGAAAATTGCTATTTAAAGTGTGGTAGGTATTCTAGAATCCAGCCCATGTAGCTTACAATATACAACGTATTCATTAAGAATAGGTAAAATCTGACTTAATTTTTGTAATAAATCATATAAATATTTGCATCCTCGCCCGAATTTTATAATTCTTCATCATATTTTAGCTAAAAGAAAACATTGCAACAAGAAAATTGCTATTTTAAGTGTGGTAGATATTCTAGAATCCAGCCCATGTATCTTACAATATACAACTTATTCATCAAGAATAGGTAAAATCTGACTATAATTTTGTAAAAAATCATATAAATACTTGCTTCCACGCCCGAATTTTATTATTCTTCATCATATTTTAGCTAAAAAAAAATATTGCAACAAGAAAATTGCTACTTTTAGTGTGGTAGGTATAATAGAATCCAGCCCATTTAGCTTACAATATACAACGTATTCATCAAGAATAGGTAAAATCTGACTTTATTTTTGTAGAAAATCATATAAATATTTCCTTCCACGGCCGAATTTTATTATTCTACATCATATTTTAGCTAAAAGAAAATATTGCTACAAGTAAATTGCTATTTCTAGTGTGGTAGGTATTCTAGAATCCAGCCCATGTAGCTTACAATATACAACGTATTTATTAAAATGACACCCGAAAAGTGAATGTTTATCATCTGATTGGTAACAGGTTTAGGTCACTTTTGCATGTCTAATGCTTAAAACCATTCATAGTTTAGATCCTAAAGCATGAATATGAATTATTTAACAAAATTATCCATTACAAGAATAAGTAAAATCTGAATTTGTTTTTGTAAAAATCATATAAATATTTGGTTTCGCGCCCAAATTTTATAATTCTTCATCATATTTTAGCTAGAAGAAAACATTGCAACAAGAAAATTGCTATTTAAAGTGCGGTAGGTATTCTAGAATCCAGCCCATGTAGCTTACAATATACAACGTATTCATCAAGAATAGGTAAAATCTGACTTTATTTTTGTAAAATATCATATATATATTTGCTTCCGCGCCCGAATTTTATCATTCTTCATCATAATTTAGGTAAAAGAAAACATTGCAACAAGAAAATGACTATTTCAAGTGTTATAGGTATTCTAGAATCCAGCCCATGTAGCTTACAATATACAACGTATTTATTAAGAATAGGTAAAATCTGACTTTATTTTTATAAAAAATCATAAATATTTGCTTCCGCGCCCGAATTTGATAATTCTTCATCATATTTTAGCTAAAAGAAAACATTGCAACAAGAAAATTGCTATTTCAAGTGTGGTAGGTATTCTAGAATCCAGCCCATGTAGCTTACAATATACAACGTATTCATTAAAATGACACCCGAGAATTGAATGTTTATTATCTGATTGATACTATTGAAATATCAACAAGTTCTTTATTATAAATGTATAATAAAAATGTAGTATGCATTGAAAAACAATATATGTAGACAGGTGTCAGAAAAATATATAGTTTACTTGTCATAAATAAATACTGTTTTCCCAAATATAAAAGTGTATTTATATTCATTTCCTAATACTCAACATTCCATTAATGCAAAAGGTTATGGGCCCAGCATTGCCCGTTGAATATTAGGAATCGTACGTCTGCGGTAAAGCAGAAATAATGGAGACTGTATTTTTGAATACAGGAGCCGGTACAAGTGCTCAAAAATTAGAGGGAAGCAGGAATTGGGGAACTTGGAAGTTTCAAGTGAAGGTATTATTAAAAGCAGCGGAAGTATATGACATCGTTGATGGACCGCAACTAATACCAAAAGAAGATAAAGGCAAGGCTAAATGGTTAAAAAAAGATGCCACGGCACAAGGTATAATTGTGACCAGGTTAACAGAAAAAGTGATATCACAAGTCATCAGTTGTGAGACGGCTTGTGACATTTGGCAAAAATTACATACCATCTACGAACAGAAAGGTCAACTTTCCTTACACTTAGCTCAGCAAAAGTTCTTTACTCTTCAGTACACGGAAAATGAAGAGGTGTCAACATTTATTAGTAAAGTCGAAGAAATAGTATCGCAGTTAAAATGTTTAGGAAGCGAAATTCCCGAAAACATGGTAGCTACAAAAATTATTACATGTTTACCAGACCGCTACAAGCATTTTATTTCGGCGTGGGATTCAGTACCAAAAGAGAAGCAAACGTTGTTAGAATTGTCGGCTAGGCTTTTGATTGAAGAACAGCGTTTCAAAAATAAAGAAGATGAAGAAAAAATTGCTTTATCTGCTGTGAAAACCGATAGAAAATGTTTCAAATGTGGCAAGGAAGGACATTACAAAAGAGACTGCAAAGAAAACAAGAATAGTATTATCAAATTCTGTCATCACTGTAAAAAAAGAGGACATCTACAGAAAGACTGTTGGTTTAAAAATAAAGTTAAGAATTTTAATAAAAGCAACGCGTTATCGGCAACAAAAATTCAGTATATAGGTAACGAATGGGTAATGGACAGTGGAGCCTCAGACCATATGTGCCATAACAAAAAGTTATTTAATAATTATAAAGAATTAGATAAACCAAGAGACATTTTTATAGGTGACGGAACAACAATTAAAGCAGTTGGTGTAGGTACTGTCAACTTAAAAGCGTTTAACGAACAAAATTGGATAGACAGTACATTGTACAATGTATTATACGTACCAGACGCTGGTGTAAATTTGTTTTCAGTAAGTGCAGTCACCGACAAAGGGTATGAACTAAAAATGGACAATGAAAAATGTCTATTTATAAAAAAAAACTCTAAATTCGTAGCTGCAACTGCGTTCCGCAAAAATAAATTATATATTATGAATTTTAGATACAACGATCAATCGTATGCGACGGTAGGACGTTTAAATGTTGAATTGTCAGAGTGGCATAATAAAATGTCACATCAAGATATTGAACAAGTTAAAAGTATTTTAAAGAGATCTGAAATAGACTATAAATTGGGCGAAGAATCAACATGCGTATCCTGTCTAAAAGGAAAACAACATAAATATCCGTATCTGACAAGTGTCAATAAATCAAAACAACCAGGTGAACTGATACATATGGATTTATGTGGGCCAATGGAAACCACATCATTAGGGGGATCCAGATATTATATAATGATTAAAGACGATTTTTCAAGGTTTAAAACTGTCTTCTTTCTAAAATCTAAATCAGAAACAGTAAGTAAGATTCGAAAATTTATCAAGCAAGTCAATGTAAATCCTGGACATAAAATTAAGGTCATAAGAACAGATAATGGAAAGGAGTTCATAAATAGCGAATTAAATGAATTGACGGATAGTATGGGAATTATACATCAAACTAGTGTAGATTACACCCCTGAACAGAACGGATGCGCCGAAAGAGAAATAAGAACAATAACAGAAGCCGCTAGAACATTATTATTGTCAAAAAATTTTGAAAAAGAACTCTGGGCAGAAGCTATTAATACTGCTGTATTTGTATTAAATAGAACAGGAAAAAGCAGAGTCAAAAATAAAACGCCCTATGAGATATGGTATGATAAAGACATATATGACATTAATAATTTACAAATATTCGGATCTCAAGTCGCAGTCCATATTCCGAAACAAAAAAGAAAAAAGTGGGACTCCAAATCAGAATTAGGATATTTTGTTGGTTACAGTGAAACTACAAAGGGCTACAGAATATATTTTCCCGAAAAAAATGATGTTCTAATCAGAAGAGAAGTAATATTTATAAATGAAACTCAACAGGAAGTAGCACTAGAAAAAAGAAATATAGAACAAAGTAGGAGCAATATTTCAGATGTTGAAGATAATACAAAAGAAGATACTCAGAAAAAAGAAGAACAAAGTTATAAGCAACAGTCTAGTCAGGAACCAATAGAAGAAGAAGAAAATCAAAGCTCAAACGAAGAAAATCAAGAAATACCAAGTCGTCCAGTAAGAGAAAAGAAGAAACAAAAGTGGTTGGATGATTATTACACAAATTTTATATCAAATGAAAACGAACCAATGACATATGTTGAAGCTATGGAAGGTGAAGACAAACAAAACTGGTTAGACGCTGTAGAAAAGGAGTTGAAAACGTTAAAGGAAAATAATACGTGGACAGAAGTGACAAATGTTCCAGAAAATACAAAGGTCATTTCCAGTAAATGGGTGTTTAAAATAAAAGATAATGCTGGTAAAAAGCTATATAAAGCACGTTTAGTAGCCAGAGGTTTCGAACAGACTGACTGTGATCTAGAAGTATATTCGCCAGTAGCAAGTTTAACAACCTTTAGAATGTTTATGGCAGTGGCAAATAAAATGAAGCTGTTTGTATACCAAATGGATGTTGTAGGTGCTTTTCTACATGGAGACATTGACGAAACAGTATATATGAAGATTCCAAATGGTAATGTATGTAAGTTGAATAGGTCTCTATACGGTTTAAAGAAATCTCCAAAATATTGGAACCAAAAATTTGATGAGTTTATGAGTAAACAAAATTTCATTAGATCCAAAAACGATTTTTGCCTGTATTCTAAAAACAATGAAAGCTTCAATTTGTATGTTTTAATATACGTAGATGATTTATTATTCTTTGGATCTAGTGAAAAAGAAATAAATGAATTTAAGAGACAATTAGGTGAAAATTTTAAAATGAAAGACATGGGGTTAGCCACCAACTATCTAGGTATAAATATTATACAAAATAGAGGTATAACTATTATAAATCAGGAAAAATACCTAATAAAAATATTGCAAAAATTTAATATGTCTAACTGTAAGTCTGCAAGCACACCCATTGATCAAAATTTTAATTGTGATTTTCTAAAAAGAGAAATGTCTGAAAGTCCCGAAATTGAAAAGAAGTGCAGACAACTTATAGGCAGTTTGATGTATGCTGTTTGTGGTACTCGACCTGATTTATGTATAGCTATAAGCCTTGTAAGTAGATTCCAGCACTGTGCAAGTGAAATGTTATTAAAAACTATAAAACGAGTGTTACGTTATGTAAAAGGAACTTTAAAATTTTCTTTAGTTTTTAATAGCATGGACAGTAAAACAATACAAGGATTTGTAGATGCAGATTGGGCGGGTGATACAAAGGATAGGAAATCCACATCGGGATATTTGTACGCGCTATCTCAGAGTTTAGTTTCGTGGAATTCTAAAAAGCAGTCCTGTGTATCTCTATCGTCTACACAATCTGAATATATAGCTCTATGTGCAGCTATAACTGAAGCATGTTGGCTCAAAAATCTTTTACTAGACTTTAATACTTTGGATTATGAAATGATAGAAATATTTGAAGACAATCAGTCGGTAATTAAATTAGCATATAATAATGAAAACAATAAACGATTAAAACATTTAGATATAAAGTATCATTTTATAATCGATAAAATTAAAGATCAGAGCATTAATTTAAGATATATTAAAACCGATGATAATATAGCAGATATGTTAACAAAACCTTTGGGTAAAACGTTGTTCCAGAAATTTAGAGATTCAGTTTTAGTAGAATAATTCTTGCTTTGTTCAAAGGATTTGTTTTGTTATGTTTGGTTTATTTTTAGGTTATTTGTAAATAATAAAGTATTTGTTGAGGGGGAGTATTGAAATATCAACAAGTTCTTTATTATAAATGTATAATAAAAATGTAGTATGCATTGAAAAACAATATATGTAGACAGGTGTCAGAAAAATATATAGTTTACTTGTCATAAATAAATACTGTTTTCCCAAATATAAAAGTGTATTTATATTCATTTCCTAATACTCAACATTCCATTAATGCAAAAGATACCACGTTTTGGTCACTTTTGCATGTCTAATGCTTAAAACCATTTATAGTGTAGATCCTAAAGCATTAATATGAATGTTTTAACAAAATTATCCATTTCAAGAATAGAAAAAATCTGAATTTATTTTTGTAAAAAATCATATAAATATTTGCTTCCGCGCCCGAATTTTATAAATGTTTATCATATTTTAGCTAAAAGAAAACATTGCAACAAGAAAATTGCAATTTTAAGTGTGTTACGTATTCTAGAATCCAGCCCATGTAGCTTGCAATATACAAGGTATTCATCAAGAATAGGTATAATCTGACTTTATTTTTGTAAAAAGTCATATAAATATTTGCTTTCGCGCCCACATTTTATAATTCTTCATCATATTTTAGCTGAAAGAAAACATTGCAGCAAGAAAATTGCTATTTCAAGTGTGGTAGGTATTCTAGAATCCAGCCCATGTAGCTTACAATATACAACGTATTCATTAAAATGATACTCGAAAATTGAATGTTTATTATCTGAGTGATACCATGTTTTGGTCACTTTTGCATGTCCAATGCTTAAAACCATCCATAGTATAGATTGTAAAGCATGAAAATGAATTTTTTAACAAAAATATCCATTTCAAAAATAGGTAAAATCTGACTATATTTTTGTAAAAATTCATATAAATATTTGCTTCCGCGCCCAAATTTTATAATTCTTCATCATATTTTAGCTAAAAGAAAACATTGCAACAAGAAAAATGCTATTTCAAGTGTGGTAGGTATTCTAGAATCCAGCAAAAGTAGCTTACAATATACAACGTATTCAATAAAATGACATTCGAAAATTGAATGTTTATTATCTGATTGGTACCATGTTTTTGTCACTTTTGCATGTCCAATGCTTTAAACCGTCCATAGTATAGATTGTAAAGCATGAATATGAATGATTTAATAAAAATATCCATTTCAAGAATAGGTAAAATCTGACTATATTTTTGTAAAAATTCATATAAATATTTGCTTTCGCGCCCAAATTTTATAATTCTTCGTCATATTTTAGCTAAAAGAAAATATTGCAACCAGAAAATTGCTATTTCAAGTGTGGTAGGTTTTCTAGAATCCAGCCCATGTAGCTTATAATATATAAAATATTCATTAAGAAAAGGTAAAAGCTGACTTAATTTTTGTAAAAAGACATATAAATATTTGCTTCTGCGCCTCAATTTTATAATTTTTCATGATATTTTAGCTAAAAGATAACATTGCATCAAGAAAATTGCTATTTCAAGTGTGGTAGGTATTCTAGAATCCAGCCCATGTAGCTTACAATATACAACGTATTCATTAATATGACACTCAAAAATTAAATGTTTATTATCTGATTGGTACCACGTTTTGGTCAATTTTGAATGTCCAATGCTTAAAACCATCCATAGTATAGATCCTAAAGCATGAATATGAATGTTTTAAAAAAAATATCCATTTGAAGAATAGGTAAAATTTGACTTTATTTTTGTCAAAAATCATATATATATATATATATATATATATATATATATATATATATATATATATTAGCTACCGCGCCCGAATTATATAATTCTTTATCATATTTTAGCTAAATGACAACATTGCAACAAGAAAATTACTATTTCAATTGTGGTAGGTATTCTAGAATCCAGCCCATTGTTACGTGCACAAAAGAATTATGTGACGATTTACACAATAACGCTTCCAAGCTAGTCAGGAACACGGCCGCTAGCTTTTAAACAGTGGAGTTCGGGGGTGGTTCAAAATAAATATATATCAAACTAATTAAATAATAAAGGGGCGCCACGTAGTTGTATCAAAGACACACAACTACGAAAGTGTCGTGACGTAGACAGGTCAGGTGTAGAAGTACACTGATAAAAAAAATAAACAAAAGTCGAGGGAGAGTCAAGATAGCCAATTATATTACCAAAAAAATGTAATTACAGTGAATGTAACGTATAGGTATAGGTAACCCACGCGAGATAAAACTATAAATATTTATACAAATAGTGAATTAACCTCTTGATAGTGGTGCGGTACGGGCAGAACCGGGACTCGCGTACGAGCGAAACTACTAAACAGCGCAACCAAAACAGGGGCACTACGGCGATTGGTATACCAACGGTCGAAGGCGTAAGCGCAAGATCAGATTAACTTAAATAGAGCGAGTTCCTAATTCCCTTTACCTAACAACCCCTACAAAGGTATCGAATAATTATAAGACTCAACAAGAGCAAACTATAAACCACTCGCGTAAGTTAGTTTACAAATAAATTATTTAGTGTACAAAAAAATATATAAAACAAAATGGCTTATCTGGCTCTTCCGGTGACGTGTCGTGCTGTCGGCGATGCGGCGCAAGATGGCGGCTCTCGTTTGTACGGCAAATCTTGAGTTCCTCCAACCCAATCCTGTCTAATAGGTCTCAAATTCCCAAATCCTCGATTCGCACCAGATAGTTGGGCATATGATCCTCAACAAAATATCCAGTGTGGAAAACCAAAAGTCAAAACGAACGTCGAATAGGGAGACGAATAAATATACGATAATACGTATACGATCCACTTGGGATATAAAAAAAATCGTAAAACAAAAAGAACCTGAAAGAAGGTTGTTAATAACTACTCAAATATGCGTGGCATGGCACGCCACTGGAATTAGTTTGAATATAATTTAACACTCGTCACTCGAATATTAAGACAATTAAATAAAAGTAAGGGTAAATATAACGTCCAGTGAAACAATCTAATCACAACAAGGCAGTGAAGAATAAAAATTAACGACCATGTGTCTCACCTATGTTGTAGGGCGGTTCTATGAAGTAGTTCGGTGCAATTGCTGATTCTAATCCGAGAAGAACTCGTTGGGAATAATATCCCTGTAGTCTGGATCTACACTTAATCCGGAACTCGTCCGTAATATTGAGAACGATAAAAATAACTCTATATATTTCTCCAATATTCAACGGTAGATTCAAACTCCAGCAATGGCAGAATGAACAATGACGCGGACAAAATTCAACGCGTATCGGCCTAACATGTATCGCTAATTATCAAATAAAAAGGTGTAGAATAGAAGAGTTACGGTCGTGAGAGGCAGGTTGCTGATGTTTTAACCATCAGACGATTTAAGATCGCAACAACACTCCCCTCGCTCTCTTGAGGGAAAATTCCTCAAAATTTTACCTCACATACGATAAAACACCATGAAACAACTAAGATAAAAGGTCCTACCTAGATACGCACAAACAAGAAAAACAAAATCAAGTGGATAGTTCTAAACTAATTTCCATTAGTCATTAATTTCCATACCATCGTCGGTTGGGCCAGATTTTAAATCCTTCACATGCCAATTTCCACAAACCTTATTGTCCCTATCTGACAACTCATAGACAACATTCGAAAGTTTTCGATTGATTTTAAATGGTCCTACATATTTCGGAGCAAGCTTGCTGGCAAAATTCTCCGCTTGATTGGATAATTGAAAGTTCCTACGCCAAACCGTTTGTCCAACTCTATATTCTACTGGCCTCCTTCTGAAATTGTAATGTTCTCTAGCTTTTGTTTGAGCATCAACCAGTTTTTTCCTAATGTCGTTATATATGCGTAATATCTTTTCCGGCACTTTAAATTCCAGTTGACTCCTATCAAAATTAATATCTCCATTCGTTTCAACGGAGTCGACAATATAATCTGTTCCAGCTAAAATTTGCTCACGACCAAAATTAACAAAAAATGGTGTGAAACCAGTAGCTTCATGCACTCCGGATTGCACAACTAACAGATGGTAAGTATTTATCCCACTGCTTCTGATTTTCCTTGATATAAGACGATAACATTGTTTTGATAACACGATTTACCCTTTCTGTGGGGTTATTTTGGGGATGATACAAAGCGTTGAACAAAATATTTACCTCATATTTGGAGCATAAATTACGAAAATTGGTACTACGAAATTGTACTCCATTGTCACAAATAAGATACTGTGGAACTCCAAACAATAAAAATACATTCTCTTCCAGAAACTGCGTTACCTTTTCAGCCGTTGCTAGCCTGAGCGAAAAAGTTAGGACAAATTTACTAAAATAATCACAAATAACTAAGATATATTTGTAACCTTTTGAAGAACGAGGTAATGGGCCTATAATGTCTGTACTAAGAAGCTGAAAAGGGCGATATACACGCGGGCAAAAACCCATTAATCCTGGCGGACATCTTTGGACTACCTTATGTTCCATACAAACAATACATCGAGAAACGTACCGAACAACGTCAATCTTCATTTTTGGCCAAAAATACCTTTGTTTTAATTTAGCATACGTTTTCGCTATTCCTGGATGTCCAGAAGTTGGAGAATCGTGGGCTAGACGAAGAATTTCTTTTCGTTGAGGCTTGGGAATTACTCTTTTCCAATTGTCTTCCTCATTTACTAATTCAACAAATTTACTCTTCACATATTTATATAATATCCCATTATGAATTTTCCACTGGGGAAACTTTTTCGGAAACTTGGTTACCCTTTCCACAATCTTGTTATACCATAAACATGTGCTATCTGACGGCATCGAAGTAACATTTACTAGCTCAATTTTTGGTACAGATCGGGACAAACAATCCGGCACTACATGTTCCTTTCCTTTACGGTGAACCAATTCAAAATCAAACTGCTGTAACTTAACAGCCCATCTACATAATCTTCCGGATGGGTCTTTTAGATTGTTGAGCCAGAGTAACGAAGAATGGTCAGTCACAACTTTGAATTGAGTACCCTCGATATAGGGACGTAACTTCGCTACTGCCCATACGACTGCTAAGCACTCTCTCTCAGTTGTGGTATAATGCCTTTCACTCTTATTAAGCGAGCGACTAAGATATGAAATAACTCGTTCGCCGTCCGGAAACATTTGGGATAAAACGGCTCCTAACCCAAAGTCGCTGGCATCAGTTTGTATTATAAACGGAAGGGAAAAATCCGGGCAACTCAGAATAGGCGCGGAAACAAGGTTTTCTTTAAGTAACTGAAATGATTTACAACGTTCTTCGGTCCATATCCACTTCTGATTCTTTTTTAACAGCTGGGTGAGGGGTGAAGTAATAGTAGAAAAATCCTTCACAAAACGACGATACCAGGAAGCTATTCCTAAAAAGCTTCGAAGATCTCTAACACACGAAGGAACTGGTATCTCTAAAATTGCCTTGACTTGATCTGGGTCAACTCTCAAGCCTTGATTGTCAATTATATACCCTAAATATTTCAATTCAGGTCTACAGAATTGACATTTATCCTGACTTAATGTCAATCCAGCAGCTCGAAGAAGTTCAAAAATCTTTTCTAAGATAGATAAATGTTGTTTAAAATTCTCTGATACGACAATGATGTCATCAAGATAAACAAATACAAACGGTTCTAAATCTGGTCCTAAAACCGTGTCAATCAAACGTTGCCACGTAGCTGGGGCGTTAGTTAAACCAAATGGCATCCTTTTAAATTGAAAAAGTCCTCTCCCAGGTACAGTAAACGCTGTGTACTCACGACTACATTCACTTACTAGTATCTGCCAGTATGCAGACTTTATGTCAAGTGAACTTAGATATTTTGCTCCTCTTAGACGATCAAGTATGCTTGAAACATATGGTAGGGGATAGGCATCTCTTTTTGTGACCTTATTTAATTTCCTGTAGTCGACACAAAATCTATACCCGCCATCCTTTTTCGGGACTAATAATATGGGCGACGACCAAGGGCTACTGGAAGGTTCTATAATATTTTCCTTTAACATTTCTGACAGTTCCGCGTCAATATGCTTCTGCATTGCAGGTGAGACGGGATAGTACCGCTGTTTTATAGGGTCAGAATCAGTGATGATTTTATGTTGTACTTCAGATGTACATCCAATTTTAGTACCCATATTTTCCCATTGTACTGTCAAAAATTGTTTCAAGCTTACCTGTTGCTCCTCAGTTAATCGTGACGTCACCCCATTGGGTGATTGTATTGCAGACACATTACCAAAATTCCAGATATTCTTTCTTAAATCTGGTACAATACCCATGGCGCACCAAAAATCCATCCCCAAAATTATACTACTTGTAACATTGGGAAATACTAAAAATGAAATTAATTTTATTTTATCCTCTAACAAAACGGGCACAGTGACGGATCCCAAGCACTTGCATTTTGTCCTATCTGCGACAGTACATATCGACACATCGGTTTGCTCTAACCGAATACTCATATTTTTTATAATATTCCACCCGTCTTTCCCAATGATAGACCTGGTAGCTCCAGAGTCTAAAAGTCCTGAAAATTTTCTTCCAAATATAGATATTTCTAAGTAAGGTCGCTGGTCCTGTCCTAAATGAGAAATGATGTAATTGATGATGGCGATGTTTTTCTGCATTTCGATGTGGTTGACCGAAGAACTGATGTCAGGAGACTCAACTCGGTCTATTGGGATCTCCTTGGTCCGTTTCCCGAACACTTAGGGCAAGTATATTTCGTGAAACCTACTTTTCCACACGTGTAACAGTACTTTTGACGTGATTGCGTACAATTCTTTGCTTTGTGTCCTCTCTTTTGACAGTTCCAACAGGTGAGGTTCGACATCGGGCTTGTTGGTTCATTTGTTTCCATGGAATTGACTGCGGGTGCTCTTGAACGACCATGATAGGCTAAATCTGGTTCTAACAAATTTCTATTATTGCGTGGAGGCGGTTGAAATTGCTCGGCTCTCCATCGATTTATTTCCAGCTGTTTACATAATTTTGACAATTCTTCCACAGAATTAACAGGGGTTAAGCCAATTCGGTGACCATAATAAGGTAACATATTTCTCCTTAGTATTCTTAACTTCTCATACTCGGAAAGAGGTTTTGGTAGTCGTTGAAATAAATTAATCATACAAGCTATATATGCGCCTACAGACTCTTCGGCCCCTTGGGATCTTGCACGAATCTCATCTAATAAAGCTAGATCATAATCATAAGGCTCATATTCCTCTTTCAATAATTTAACGAAATCATCCCATGTTTGTATTTTAGATCGAACTGACCTGTACCATGTGAGAGCTTGACCACGTAATAGTCCAATCGCTGAATCGCAAAGTTCCTCTGTCGAGACGTTACGTGAGATTCTATAATCATTTACTTTTTCTAAAAGTGCGTTTACGCTAAACTCATGAATATCTCCAGTAAATTTAATATCCCAATGTATGACTGGAATTTGCTTTATTTGTACTACGGGGGGAGCATTTGGTTTTATTTCGGGTAGGCGTTGTCTTTCGTCTTCGCAAGAATCGAATATTTCTAATAATCGGTCTTCTTCCAGTCTATTACGTTGCTTTAATCTATCAACTGCAGCTGCGATATCCTCGTCACTACAATCAATTCTCATCAGCCGAGTGATGATATGTTGTATTTTGGTGCTAATTTTTGAAAATTCATAATTCGAACGCGAAAAATTATCAACGAGGTTTTCCACCTGAACAATCTTCTCAGTACAAACATCTACTTCGATTGAAGGATCCAATGCTTCTACCGGAGTATTAACCAATTGACCAATATTTTCATCCCTAAGTTTCTTTGCTAATTCTTTACGCATTAAGTGTATACTTAAATTTTCAGTGCCAGAAATACCCCGTACCGTTAACTCATATTCTAACTCATCTCGACTTAACCTTATAGTATCCATTTTACTAACAAGTGAACAAGAAATTAAATCTTCAGAAATAAAAAAAATATACGTAGAAAATCGACTAGAAAAATTATCTAACTCCAAATTAATAACGAAGAAATAGACACAAATAATAACGATTCTTTGCTAAGCGGGCCCCACGTTGGGCGCCAAATTTGTTACGTGCACAAATGAATTATGTGACGATTTACACAATAACGCTTCCAAGCTAGTCAGGAACACGGCCGCTAGCTTTTAAACAGTGGAGGTCGGGGGTGGTTCAAAATAAATATATATCAAACTAATTAAATAATAAAGGGGCGCCACGTAGTTGTATCAAAGACACACAACTACGAAAGTGTCGTGACGTAGACAGGTCAGGTGTAGAAGTACACTGATAAAAAAAATAAACAAAAGTCGAGGGAGAGTCAAGATAGCCAATTATATTACCAAAAAAATGTAATTACAGTGAATGTAACGTATAGGTATAGGTAACCCACGCGAGATAAAACTATAAATATTTATACAAATAGTGAATTAACCTCTTGATAGTGGTGCGGTACGGGCAGAACCGGGACTCGCGTACGAGCGAAACTACTAAACAGCGCAACCAAAACAGGGGCACTACGGCGATTGGTATACCAACGGTCGAAGGCGTAAGCGCAAGATCAGATTAACTTAAATAGAGCGAGTTCCTAATTCCCTTTACCTAACAACCCCTACAAAGGTATCGAATAATTATAAGACTCAACAAGAGCAAACTATAAACCACTCGCGTAAGTTAGTTTACAAATAAATTATTTAGTGTACAAAAAAATATATAAAACAAAATGGCTTATCTGGCTCTTCCGGTGACGTGTCGTGCTGTCGGCGATGCGGCGCAAGATGGCGGCTCTCGTTTGTACGGCAAATCTTGAGTTCCTCCAACCCAATCCTGTCTAATAGGTCTCAAATTCCCAAATCCTCGATTCGCACCAGATAGTTGGGCATATGATCCTCAACAAAATATCCAGTGTGGAAAACCAAAAGTCAAAACGAACGTCGAATAGGGAGACGAATAAATATACGATAATACGTATACGATCCACTTGGGATATAAAAAAAATCGTAAAACAAAAAGAACCTGAAAGAAGGTTGTTAATAACTACTCAAATATGCGTGGCATGGCACGCCACTGGAATTAGTTTGAATATAATTTAACACTCGTCACTCGAATATTAAACAATTAAATAAAAGTAAGGGTAAATATAACGTCCAGTGAAACAATCTAATCACAACAAGGCAGTGAAGAATAAAAATTAACGACCATGTGTCTCACCTATGTTGTAGGGCGGTTCTATGAAGTAGTTCGGTGCAATTGCTGATTCTAATCCGAGAAGAACTCGTTGGGAATAATATCCCTGTAGTCTGGATCTACACTTAATCCGGAACTCGTCCGTAATATTGAGAACGATAAAAATAACTCTATATATTTCTCCAATATTCAACGGTAGATTCAAACTCCAGCAATGGCAGAATGAACAATGACGCGGACAAAATTCAACGCGCATCGGCCTAACATGTATCGCTAATTATCGTGAGAGGCAGGTTGCTGATGTTTTAACCATCAGACGATTTAAGATCGTAACACCATGTATCTTACAATATACAACGTATTCATCAAGAATAGGTAAAATCTGACTTTATTTTTGTAAAAAATCATATAAATATTTGCTTCCGCGCTCGAATTTTATTATTATTCATCATATTTTAGCTAAACGAAAACATTGCAACAAGAAAATTGCTATTTCTAGTGTGGTAGGTATTCTAGAATCCAGCCCATGTAGCTTACAATATACAACGTATTCATTAAAATGACACCCAAAAATTAAATGTTTATTATCTGATTGGTACCATGTTTTAGTCTCTTTTGCAAGTCCAATGCTAAAATTATCCATAGTATAGATCCTAAAGCATGAGTATGAATGCTTTTACAAAAATATCCATTTCACAAATAGGTAAAATCCGACATTATTTTTGTAAAAAATCATATAAATATTTGCTTCCGCGCTCGAATTTTATTATTCTTCATCATATTTTAGCTAAACGAAAACATTGCAACAAGAAAAATGCTATTTCTAGTGTGGTAGGTATTCTAGAATCCAGCCCATGTATCTTACAATATACAACGTATTCATCAAGAATAGGTAAAATCTGACTTTATTTTTGTAAAAAATCATATAAATATTTGCTTCCGCGCCCGAATTTTATAATTCTTCATCATATTTTAGATAAAAGAAAACATTGCAACAAGAAAATTGCTATTTCAAGTGTGGTAGGTATTCTAGAATCCAGGCCATGTAGCTTACAATTTACAACGTATTCATTAAGAATAGGTAAAATCTGACTTTATTTAATAAAAAATCATATAAATATTTGCTTCCACGCCCGAATTTTATAATTCTTTATCATATTTTAGCTAAAAGAAAACATTGCAACAAGAAAATTGCTATTTCAAGTGTTGTACGTATTCTAGAAACCAGCCCATGTAGCTTACAATATACAACGTATTCATCAAGAATAGGTAAAATCTGACTTTATTTTTGTAAAAAATCATATAAATATTTGCTTTCGCGCCCGAATTTTATAATTCTTTACCATATTTTAGCTAAAAGAAAACATTGCAACAAGAAAATTGCTATTTCAAGTGCGGTAGGTGTTCTAGAATCCAGCCCATGTAACTTACAATATACAACGTATTCATCAAGAATAGGTAAAACCTGAGTTTATTTTTGTAAATAATCGTTTATATATTTGCTTCCGCGACCGAATTTTATAATTCTTCATCATATTTTAGCTAAAAGAAAACATTGCAACAAGAAAATTGCTATTTCAAGTGTGGTAGGTATTCTAGAATCCAGCCCATGTAGCTTACAATAAACAACGTATTCATTAGAATGACACCCGAAAATTGAATGTTTATTATCTATTGGTACCACGTTTTGGTCACTTTTGCATGTCCAATGCTTAAAACCATCTATAGTATAGATCCTAAAGCATGAATATGAATGTTTTAACAAAAATATCCATTTTAAGAATAGGTAAAATCTGACTTTATTTTTGTAAAAAATCATATAAATATTTGCTTCCGCGCCCAAATTTTATAATTCTTCATAATATGTTAGCTAAAAAAAAACATTGCAACAAGAAAATTGCTATTTCAAGTGTAGTAGGTATTCTAGAATCCTGCCCATGTAGCTTACAATATACAACGTATTTATCAAGAAAAGGTAAAATCTGACATTATTTTAGTAAAAAATCATATAAATATTTGTTTCCGCGCCCGAATTTTGAAATTTTTCATCGTATTTTAGCTAAAAGAAAACATTGCATCAAGAAAATTGCTATTTCAAGTGTGGTAGGTATTCTAAAATCCAGTCCATGTAGCTTACAATATACAACGTATTCATCAAAAATAGGTAAAATCTGATTTTATTTTTGTAAAAAATTATATAAATAATGACTTCCGCGCCCGAATTTTATAATTCTTCATCATATTTTAGCTAAAAGATAATATTGCAAGAAGAAAATTGCTATTTCAAGTATGGTAGGTATTCTAGAATCCAGCCCATGTAGCTTCAAATATACAACGTATTCATTATGAAAAGGTAAAATCTGACATTATTTTTGTAAAAAATCATATTAATATTTGCTTCCGCGCCCGAATTTTATAATTAGTTATCATATTTTAGTTAAAAGAAAACATTGCAACAAGAAAATTGCTATTTCAAGTGTGGTAGGTATTCTAGAATCCAGCCCATGTAGCTTACAATATACAACGTATTCATTAAACTGACACCCGAAAATTGAATGTTTATTATCTAAGTGGTACCACGTTTTGGATACTTTTGCATGTCCAATGCTAAAATTATCCATAGTATAGATCCTAAAGCATGAATATGAATGTTGTAACAAAAATATCCATTTCAAGAATAAGTAAAATCTGACTTTATTTTTGTAAAAAATCATATAAATATTTGCTTCCACGCCCGAAATTTATAATTTTTATCATATTTTACCTAAAAGAAAACATTGCAACAAGAAAATTGCTATTTTAAGTGTGGTAGGTATTCTAAAATCCAGCCCATGTAGCTTACAATATACAACGTACTCATCAAGAATGGGTAAAATCTGACATTATTTTTGTAAAAAATCATATAAATATTTGTTTCCGCGCCCAAATTTTGAAATTTTTCATTGTATTTTAGCTAAAAGAAAACATTGCATCAAGAAAATTGCTATTTCAAGTGTGGTAGGTATTCTAGAATCCAGCCCATGTAGATTACAATATACAACGTATTCATTAAAATGACACCCGAAAATTAAATGTTTATTATCTGATTGGTACTATGTTTTAGTCACTTTTGCATGTCCAATGCTAAAATTATCCATAGTATAGATCCTAAGCATTAATATGAATGCTTTAACAAAAATATCCATTTCAAGAATAGGTAAAATATGACTTTATTTTTGTAATAGAAATATTTGCTTCCGCGCCAGAATTTTATAATTCTTCATCATATTTTAGATAAAAGAAAACATTGCAACAAGAAAATTGCTATTTCAAGTGTGGTAGGTATTCTAGAATCCAGGCTATTTAGCTTACAATATACAACGTATTCATCAAGAACAGGTAAAATCTGACTTTACTTAGTAAAAAATCATATAAATATTTGCTTCCACGCCCGAATTTTATAATTCTTTATCATATTTTAGCTAAAAGTAAACATTGCAACAAGAAAACTGCTATTTCAAGTGTTGTACGGTTTCTAGAATCCAGCCCATGTAGCTTATAATATACAACTTATTCATCAAAAATAGATAAAATCTGACTTTATTTTTGTAAAAACTCATATAAATATTTGCTTTCGCGCCCGAATTTTATAATTGTTCATCATATTTTAGCTAAAAGAAAACATTGCAACAAGAAAATTGCTATTTCAGGTGTGGTAGGTATTCTAGAATCCAGCCCATGTAGCTTACAATATACAACGTATTCATCAAAAATAGGTAAAGTCTGACTTTATTTTTGTAAAAAATCATATAAATACTTGCTTCCGCGCCCGAATTTTTTAATTTTTCATCATATTTTAGCTAAAAGAAAACGTTGCAACAAGAAAATTGCTATTTCAAGTGTGGTAGGTTTTCTAGAATCCAGCCCATGTAGCTTACAATATACAATGTATTCATCTAGAATAGTAATATCTGACTTTATTTTTGTAAATTATCATATAAATATTAACTTCCGCGCCTGAATTTCATAATTCTTCATCATATTTTAGCTAAAAGAAAACATTGCAACAAGAAAATTGCTATTTCATGTATGGTAGGTATTCTAGAATCCAGCCCATGTAGCTTACAATATACAACGTATTTATCAAGAATAATTAAAATCTGACTTTATTTTTGTAATAAATCATATATATATATTTGCTTCCGCGCCGGAATTTTAGAAATTTTTATCATATTTTAGCTAAAAGAAATCATTGCAACAAGAAAATTGCTATTTAAGTGTGGTAGGTATCCTACAAACCAGCTCATGTGGCTTACAATATACAACGTATTCATTAAAATGACACCCGAAAATTGAATGTTTATTATCTGATTGGTACCACGCTTTGGTCACTTTTGCATGTCCAATGCTTAAAACCATCCATAGGGTATATCCTAAAGCATGAATATGAATGTTTTAACAAAAATATCCATTTCAAGAATAGGTAAAATCTGACTTTATTTTTGTAAGAAATCATATAAATATATGCTTCAACGCCCAAATTTCATAATTCTTCATCATATTTAAGCTAAAAGAAAACATTGCAACGCGCTATCTCAGAGTTCGAGTGTGGTAGGTATTCTAGAATCCAGCCCATGCAGCTTACAATGTACAACGTATTTATCAAGAATAGGTAAAATCTGACTTTATTTTTGTAAAAAATCATACAAATATTTGTTTCCGCGCCCGAGTTTTATAATTTTTTATCATATTTTAGCTAAAAGAAAACATTGAAACAAAAAAATTGCTATTTCAAGTGTGGTCGGTATTCTAGAATCCAGCCCATGTAGCTTACAATATACAACGTATTCATCAAGAATAGTTCAAATCTGACTTTATTTTTGTAATAAATCATATAAATATTTGCTTCCGCGCCCGAATTTTAGAAATCTTCATCATATTTTAGCTAAAAGAAATCATTGCAACAAGAAAATTACTATTTCAAATGTGGTAGGTATCCTACAATCCAGCTCATGTGGCTTACAATATACAACGTATTCATTAAAATGAGACCCGACAATTGAATGTTTATTATCTGATTGGTACCACGCGTTGGTCACTTTTACATGTCCAATGCTTAAAACCATCCATAGTGTATATCCTAAAGCATGAATATGAATGTTTTAACAAAAATATCCGTTTCAAGAATAGGTAAAATCTGACTTTATTTTTGTAAAAAATCATATAAATATTTTCTTCAACGCCCGAATTTCATAATTCTTCATCATATTTAAGCTAAAAGAAAACATTGCAACAAGAAAATTGCTATTTCGAGTGTGGTAGGTATTCTAGAATCCAGCCCATGCAGCTTACAATGTACAACGTATTTATCAAGAATAGGTAAAATCTGACTTTATTTTTGTAAAAACTCATATAAATGTTTGCTTCCGCGTCCGAATTTTATAATTCTACATCATATTTTAGCTGAAAGAAAACATTGCAACAAGAAAATTGCTATTTCAAGTGTGGTAGTTATTCTAGAATCCAGCCCATGTAGCTTACAATATACAACGTATTCATCAAGAATAGGTAAAATCTGAAATTATTTTTGTAAAAAATCATATAAATATTTGCTTCCGCGCTCGAATTTTATTATTCTTCATCATATTTTAGCTAAACGAAAACATTGCAACAAGAAAATTGCTATTTCTAGTGTGGTAGGTATTCTAGAATCCAGCCCATGCAGCTTACAATGTACAACGTATTTATCAAGAATAGGTAAAATCTGACTTTATTTTTGTAAAAACTCATATAAATATTTGCTTCCGCGTCCGAATTTTATAATTCTTCATCTTATTTTAGCTAAAAGAAAACATCATATAAATATTTGCTTCCGCGCCCGAATTTTATAAGTCTTCATCATATTTTAGCTAAAAGAAAACATTGCAACAAGAAAATTGCTAATTCAAGTGAGGTAGGTATTCTAGAATCCAGCCCATGCAGCTTACTATATACAACGTATTCATTAAGAAAAGTTAAAATCTGACTTTATTTTTGTAAAAAATCATATAAATATTTGATTCCGCGCCCGAGTTTTATAATTTTTTTATCATATTTTAGCTAAAAGAAAACATTGAAAAAAGAAAATTGCTATTTCAAGTGTGTTCGGTATTTTAGAATCCAGCCCATGTAGCTTACAATATACAACGTATTCAGTAAAATGACACCCGAAAATTTAATGTTTATTATCTGATTGGAACTACGTTTTGGTCACTTTTGAATGTCCAATGCTTAAAACCTTTTATAGTATAAATCCTAAACCATAAATATGAATGTTTTAACAAAAATATCCATTTCAAGAATAGGTAAAGTCTGATTTTATTTTTGTAAAAAATCATATTAATATTTGCATCCGCGCTCAAATTTTATAATTCTTCATCATATGTTAGCTAAAAGAAAACATTGCAACAAGAAACTTGCTATTTCAAGTGTAGTAGGTTTTCTAGAATCCAGCCCGTGTAGCTTACAATATACAATGTATTCATCAAGAATAGGAAAATCTGACTTTATTTTTGTAAATAATCATATAAATATTTACTTTCGCGCCTGAATTTCATAATTCTTCATCATATTTTAGCTAAAAGAAAACATTGCAACAAGAAAATTGCTATTTAATGTATGGTAGGTATTCTAGAATCCAGCCCATGTAGCTTACAATATACAACGTATTTATCAAGAATAGTGAAAATCTGACTTGATTTTTGTAATAAATCATATAAATATTTGCTTCCGCGCCCGAATTTTAGAAATCTTCATCATATTTTAGCTAAAAGAAATCATTGCAACAAGAAAATTGCTATTTCAAGTGTGGTAGGTATCCTACAATCCAGCTCATGTGGATTACAATATACAACGTATTCATTAAAATGACACCCGAAAATTGAATGTTTATTATCTGATTGGTACCACGCTTTGGTCACTTTTGCATGTCAAATGCTTAAAACCATCTATAGTGTATATCCTAAAGCATGAATATGAATTTTTTAACAAAAATATCCATTTCAAGAATTGGTAAAATCTGACATTATTTTTGTAAAAAATCATATAATTATTTGCTTTCGTGCCCGAATTTTATAATTCTTCATCATATTTTAGCTAACAGATAACATTGCAACAAGAAAATTGCTATTTCAAGTGTGGTAGGTATGCTAGAATCCAGCCCAGGTAGCTTACAATATACAACGTATTCATTAAAATTATACCCGAAAATTGAATGTTTATTATCTGATTGGTACTACGTTTTGGTCACTTTTGCATGTCCAATGCTTAAAACCATCCATAGTATAGATGCTAATGCATGAATATGAATGATTTAACAAAAATATCCATTTCAAGAATAGGTAAAATCAGACTTTATTTTTGTAAATTATCATATAAAGATATGCTTCAACGCCCGAATTTTATAATTCTTTATCATATTTAAGCTAAAAGAAAACATTGCAAGAAGAAAATTGCTATTTCGAGTGTGGTAGGTATTCTAGAATCCAGCCCATGCAGCTTACAATGTACAACGTATTTATCAAGAATAGGTAAAATCTGACTTTATTTTTGTAAAAACTCATATAAATATTTGCTTCCGCGCTCGAATTTTATTATTCTTCATCATATTTTAGCTAAACGAAAACAATGCAACAAGAAAATTCCTATTTCTAGTGTGGTAGGTTTTCTAGAATCCAGCCCATGCAGCTTACAATGTACAACGTATTTATCAAGAATAGGTAAAATCTGACTTTATTTTTGTAAAAACACATATAATTATTTGCTTCCGCGTCCGAATTTTATAATTCTTCATCATATTTTAGCTAAAAGAAAACATTGCAACAAGAAAATTGCTATTTCAAGTGTGGTAGGTATTCTAGAATCCACTTCATGTAGCTTACAATATACAACGTATTCATCAAGAGTAGGTAAAATCCGTCTTTATTTTTGTTCAAAATCATATAAATATTTACTTCCGCGCCCGAATATTATAATTCTTTATCATATTTTAGCTAAAAGAAAACATTGCAACAAGAAAATTGATATTTCAAGTGAGGTAGGTATTCTAGAATCCAGCCCATTTCAGTTTAAAATATACAACGTATCCATCAAGAAAAGTTAAAATCTGACTTTATTTTTGTAAAAAATCATATAAATATTTACTTCCGCACCTGAATTTCATAATTCTTCATCATATTTTAGCTAAAAGAAAACATTGCAACAAGAAAATTGATATTTCATGTATGGTAGGTATTCTAGAATCTAGCCCATGTAGCTTACAATATACAACGTATTTATCAACAATAGTTAAAATCTGACTTTATTTTTGTAATAAATCATATAAAAATTAGCTTCCGCGTCCGAATTTTAGAAATCTTTATCATATTTTAGCTAAAAGAAATCATTGCGACAAGAAAATTGCTATTTCAAGTGTGGTAGGTATCCTAGAATCCAGCTCATGTGGCTTACAATATACAACGTATTAATTAAAATGACATCCGAAAATTGAATGTTTATTATCTTATTGGTACCACGCTTTGTTCACTTTTGCATGTCCAGTGCTTAAAACCATCCATAGTGTATATCCTAAAGCTTGAATATGAATGTTTTAACAAAAATATCCATTTCAAGAATAGGTAAAGTCTGACATTATTTTTGTAAAAATTCATATAAATATTTGCTTCCGCGCCCAAATTTTATAAATCTTTATCATATTTTAGCTAACAGAAAACATTGCAACAACAAAATTGCTATTTCAAGTGTGGTAGGTATTCTAGAATCCAGCCCATGTAGCTGACAATATACAACGTATTCATTAAAATGATACCCGAAAATTGAATGTTTATTATCTGATTGGTACTACGTTTTGGTTACTTTTGCATGTCCAATGCTTAAAACCATCCATAGTACAGATCCTAAAGCATGAATATGAATGTTTTAACAAAAATATGCATTTCAAGAATAAGTAAAATCAGACTTTATTTTTGTAAAAAATTATATAAATATTTGCTTCCATGCCCGAATTTTATAATTCTTCATCATATTTTAGCCAAGAGAAAACATTGCAACAAGAAAATTGCTATTTCAAGTGTGGTAGGTATTCTAGAATCCAGCCCATGTAGCTTACAATATACAACGTATACATTAAAATGACACCCGAAAATTGAATGTTTATTATAGGCTGCAGTGTAAAGAACAGTGATATTGATGCTTCACATAGACTTCTCAACAGTAAGTCCAAAACCAAAAACATTATAGTTAAATTTGTTTTGCGAAATCTTAAAGTTGAGTTTATGTCAGCTGTAAGAAAAAACCGGAACATTACAACATCGACTCTGAACTTTGACGGCCCGACTGCTAATATATATTTCAATGAACATTTAAGTGCAACAAATTTCTCCCTATTTATGAAAGCCCGTGAAGTTCTTAAACCAAAAGAATATAAATTCATTTGGACTAAGAATTGCAAAATATATGCACGAAAAAATAAATCTTCACAAACTCATTTCATTAAAAACCTTGAAAGTCTTTTAAAATTAAAATAAGAAATATATTGCTGTCTCGTTTACCGTCGCATACAATTGCAGATCTTGGTTTAAAAATGATACAAACACCTGTAAATAATAGTAAGGTTCAATGCCCACAGCCAAACATGTTTACGTTTGCACAAATAAATGTGAGATCTTTGTTTTCAAGTTTTTTAAATGTGTTAGATTTTATTGTAGAACACAATTTTGATATTATTGCCGTCACGGAAACTTGGATAAACGACAACTCTCCCTCTCACCTTTTTAATATATATGGATATAATTTTGTCAGCTGTCCGAGACCGAATAATATGCGAGGTGGAGGAGTCGGTTTCTATATTCGTGATAACATCACTTTTACTGTATTAGATAAATCCTTTATAAATGCATACAATAATCTAGAACACCTATGGGTAAAATGTGTAATAAACAAATACAGTATATGTTTTGGAGTTGTTTATAACCCTAACGAAAAATATTACAAAAATCTTGAAATTCTAGATACGATATTCACTGAATTTAATACTCTCTATGATTATGTTATCTGTGCCGGTGACATCAATGTGGATTTTCTCTCCACAACCCATAAATCAAAATATGTAGCAGATATAATAAATAATAACGGAATGTCACAACTTATTACTGAACTAATAAGGAGAATTTCTAAAACTCTTTTAGATGTAGTTATTGTATCTAACAATGATATCTGTGCGGATTCAGGAGTAATAGACGCTGCAAGTATTTCAGATCATGATTGTGTTTATTGCACATTTTACTTAACAAAAAACAGAACTACACCTAAGACTATATTATACAGAGATTTTAAACAGTTTGATTTAGAATGTTTTTATGATGAATGTGATCAAATAGATTGGAATAAAATTATATCCTTGGAAGATATTAATGATAAAATACAATATTTAAATGAAAATATAATTTCTCTATTTGATAAACATGCTCCCATAAAAACATTAAAAATAAGTAAAAAATACAGTCCCTGGATAACTCCGGTTATTCGTATAATGCAAGGTTTAAGAGATAAAGCTTTACTTAAATACAAGAAAAACAAAACTGAAGCAAAATTAGATTATTACAAAGAATTAAGAAATTTAACAACAGCTGCAATACGTCGTGAGAAACAAGCTTTTTTCGAACATCAAATAAATAATAAAATTAAAAACTCCAGGGAGCTGTGGAATAACTTAAAACATATGGGAGTTAAGGGCGAAAACGAAGTAGTTATACCTGTCTCCCTATTAAAACCAGATGACTACTATAAACATACATCGGAAAAACTTAATCAAACGCATATAAATACAAAAACTTTACAGTTTTATAATAATAATTGTTACGATTCCGAAAATAAAAATTATTTTAATTTTAAATGTGTTGACAGAACAGAAGTTGTTAAAATAATACAATCATTGAAATCTAATGCTTTAGGTAAAGACGGAATTTCAACTAGAATGTTACAAATAATATTACCTAAAATTTCCGATTTAATTACCCACATAATTAATACCAGCCTCATTACAGGAATAGTTCCTGATATTTGGAAAACTGCTATAATAAAACCTATCCCCAAGCAAAATACTGTAACTACGTTTGATGATCTAAGACCAATTAGTATTTTACCTACTATGTCCAAAGTTCTAGAAAGGATATGTTACCAACAAATTTTGCAATATATAGATGACAAAAAAATTTTACCCACAACTCAATCTGGTTTTAGGAGAGGACATAGTACTAATTCTTGCCTATTAAATATAGTTGATGAAATGATAAAAAATTTTGACAATTCAAAAGTTACTCTCCTTATCCAGATAGACTTTTCTAGAGATTTCGACATGGTGGATCATAATTTGTTATTAGCAAAATTAAAATATTATAACTTCGGTTGGAGTGCTTTACAATGATGTTCTAATTACTTGGTCAATAGAACTTTTCAAGTGTCAATGTCATCTAATATGGACTGCATTCAATCAAAAATCTTAACTTTAACTCGAGGCGTGCCTCAAGGTAGCATTTTAGGGCCACTCCTGTATTTAATTTATGTTTCTGATCTGCCAAATATTATCAAACATTGCAGTGTTCATTCTTATGCGGATGATACCCAGATATTAGCATCAATAAATAAAAGTGAGGTAAACAGTAATTTAAAATTTATTAATGAAGATCCTCAAAACCTCTCTGATTGGGTATATAACCATGGGCTTTTAATAAATGCAAATAAATCGTCACTGTTGGTATATGGGTCTAAAGAAACACCTACTATTATTCTTGATGGTTCTATTCTCAAACGTAGTACTGTGATCAAGAGTTTGGGTTTATTTATTGACGAAAATCTATGTTTCCGGGAACACTTAAATAAGAAATTAAGTTCCGCCAAATTTAAACTTAAAATGTTATACCAGTACCGTACTTTACTCTCTCCTGAGATAAAACTACGACTAGTAAAGTCATTAATATTCCCTATTATTAAATATTGTGCTTGTGTTTACCTACCTAATTTAACATTAACTGATAAAAAGAAAATTGATTTGTTCCAAAATTATTGCCTCAGATATGTATTTAGGGTACGTAAATATGATCACATATCTCAATATCGGGCATCGACGTCATTGCATTTTATTGATACTAGAATAAAAATACATCTTCTCTGTCTTATACATAAAATAATAACTACAGGATACCCAGAATATTTATCTGATCGAATTATAATTAAAAAAAATAAATTTAATTTACGTAATAATGATTTGTTTATAGTAACATCTTTCAATAAAATTAAATTTAAAAGCTCTTTTTCGTACTTAGCTCCTACACTTTATAACAATATTCCAAACAATTTAAAATCTCTTTCTTACAGTTCATTTGTAAACCATTTGAAAACCTTAGTTCTTTGATATTTCTTTGTAAATATAATTTATTTCTTTTTCATGTACATGTAGATATATGTAGATATATATTCTTTTCTTATTCTTATTTTTTTGTATTGGTTAGGTGGAAGATCAGCCTTGGCTGAACCTCGCCTTTGAGTGTTTATCTCAATAAAGATTATTATTATTATTATTATTATTATTATTATTATTATTATTATTATTATTATTATTATTATTATTATTATTATTATTATTATTATTATTATTATTATTATTATTATTATTATTATTATTATTATTATTATTATTATTATTATTATTATTATTATTATTATTATTATTATTATTCCCCCCCGTGGACCCACCTTGTCGTGGTGGGGGGGCTTAGTACCCCTCTGTTGCCAGCAGAGGGGGAACTAACGGGTCCCGGACCTTTTCTATATTGACTTTTGCTTTCGTACCTGGATTACGTTGATCGGCTCCTGTAGTAGAGGCGCTGGGAGTGCCCGGGTGCTCTGATGCCGAAAGGGCTGGTTGGTGCGGGAGTCCTCCCGCGGCGTCAGAGAGGAAGGGCTGATGTGAGCTTGCTCTGCCGATGCGTCGAAGCTACAGGAGTCAGGAGCCAGCCACTTCGGGCCCTGATCAGGAAGTGTGAGATGGGTAGAGGTGTCGGAACCTCTACTGCCCCGAGCGAGTCCGACCCGTCCGTGTATTCCGGGGTCGGTTAAACGGTTTAGGTTGGGCCCCGGGGAACTGGGGTAGGATGCGTCCGAGGGTATACCCGTTCCCAACTTACCGGCCCGCTCCTTCTCACACGATGCGCTGGACAAACCGCCATTAAACATGAACAAAGGGGAGGACAAATGTAAAACAACACCCGGCAAGCCAGCCGACAAAAAAGGCCCGTCTGGTGGGACGGTAAAAACCCCCGGGGACAAAACCCCGCAAAAAAATGTTACTTCCCAATCTGGGAGTTCAAGCGGTTCTCCGAAACCGCAAGAGAGTACACCGGTTAGCGGTGTCAGTGTTATAAGCCAGGAAAAGGTGGGCCCTGTACCCCGGTTCCTGGTGATTAAGAACCTAGAAGGAAATTTTGATAAGATTAGTCCCTTTGTGTTACACAAGCTATTATATGGTGTTGTTGGTACTGTGAAAACAGCTCGAAAGACTAAAGATGGCCTGTTCGTAGAGACTACGTCAATAGCTCAAGCTGAACGGCTACTGAAGCTAAAGAAACTTGGAGAATTCACTATTGACGTAGTTAGCCATAAAACAATGAACACTTCAAGAGGAATAGTCTATTGCCGCGATCTTCTAAACTGCTCCCCTGAGGAGATAAGAGAGGAGATGAGGGACCAGGGAGTTGTTGAGGTCAGGCGGATGAAGAAGCGTGAGAATGGAGAGCTGGTGGACACACCAAACCACATTCTCACCTTCAACACCCCTAAACTACCGGCCAGTGTGAGGGTAGCATTTTATTCCCTCAAAGTAAGGATGTTCATACCGGCACCAATGAGGTGCTTTAGATGTCAGCGTTTCGGCCACACTTCCGCTAGATGCACTAACCCTCAGGTTTGCATCTGCGGAAAGGAAATGCACGAGGGCAAAGGCTGTGAGGAACCTTTACAGTGTGTTAATTGTAAAGGTAACCACTCAGCCCGTTCCCGAAACTGCCCCATCTACAAGCAAGAAGCTGCCATCCAGGAACTTAAGACCCGCGAGAACATATCCTACTTTGAGGCTAAAAATAAAATAGTCGTTCGCACTCCCAATCCGGGAGTGTCGTATGCATCTGCCGTGACCTCGACACAGAAAACTCCAGTAGAAACTTCCTCTATAGTTAAGGAGCTTCTACCACAACTGGTAGCTGCTCTGAAAACTATATTTGTGACCAAAGATAGTTTCGCTCATCCGGAAACGCGTGCACCACGCGCTCTTCCGAGAAGAGCAACCAGCCCGACACCCTCTGAGGTGTCGGAAAAACGCAAACGTGGGGAGGGAGGAGAATCCTCTTCTGAGGATTCCTCAGTATACTCCGCCTCCTCACAAAACTCTTCACAACAAGTGAAGAAAAGAGGCAAAGGTTGGCCTCTAGGGAAGCCGCGGAAGCCGAAAGACGGTGTGTAGATCCATTTTTCCACACTTTTTATGGATAATATACTCCAGTGGAACATCAAGGGCTGTGTGTACCACTATTGCCAACTGAAGATGCTACTAACGGAGTCCAACCCGTTATGTACGTGTCTTCAGGAAACTCACTTCAAACCTGGCCAAGCATATTCGCTAAAGAACTATTCAATAGTCCGGAGAGACATGGAACCCAACGTCAGGGTTCGAGGTGGAGTGGCCATCATTCTCAGACAAGATGCCATCTTTGAGCAAATCCGTGTCGATACTGATCTCCAAGTAGTTGCAATCCGAATGTCCGTCCCAACTGTCCTCACGGTGTGTAACATCTACCTACCAGAGGCAGGCTGGGACCTACATGACATTCGTCATGTCATAGGACAATTGCCCACCCCGTTTGTACTACTTGGAGATTTCAATGCCCACAATGAGCTCTGGGGCTCTGATCACAGAGACCCACGTGGGCTCATTATCGAAGACCTATTGCATTCCACGGATCTTGTTCTAATGAATGATGGTTCACCCACCTACTTTAACGCGCGGTCGAGGGATTTCTCCCGTATCGACCTGACCATGGTATCTCCGAGACTAGCGAGTAGATTCTCTTGGCGAGCACTTGACGACCTGCACGGTAGTGATCACTTTCCTATAGTGATCACTACGGACACCATCACTACCAACCAGGTTCGTCGAGCCAAGTGGCTCTTTGCCAAAGCGAATTGGCCAGAGTTTGAAGCGGCGTTAGTAACACCAGACCCTACGGATGATGTTCAATTATCCATAATGGATCTAACATGCAATCTATTAAAAGCAGCAGACACGGCTATACCTTCCACCAAACCGGGTATCTACAAACGTAGATTACCCTGGTGGAACCCGGAGGTACTAGGTCTTGTATGGGCCAAGAAAGCTGCTTTTAATAGATTCAAAAAAACACCGTCTGAGGCTAACTTAATAGCCTTCAAAAGAGCCAGGGCATTAGCCCGTAAGCAAATATTGGAAAGCAAGAGAGCCTCCTGGAACGCATATGTCTCTGGCATTTCGTCAGAGACAACCACTCAGGAGTGTTGGGCAAGGGTGAAAAGCATCTCGGGTAGGGGTTATTCACCCCCGTTGACCCACCTGAAACGGGATGAAGAAACGATCACGAGCGACGTCAACGTAATTGCAGAGTTATTGGCGGATCAGTTTGAGAGCACTAGTAGTTCTCAAAACTATGATCCGCAGTTTCTACTGGGCAAAAGTGGAAGGGAAGTGCAGTTGGACTTCACTCCAGAAGTCCAACAGGCACTTCCATACAATGACCCTTTCACCATGGGCGAACTTAACTCTGCAATTGCTCATGCATCGTCTTCATCCCCGGGACAGGATAATATCTCCAACGAGATGCTTAAACACCTCACTCCGGCGTTCAAAACCTCCTTGCTTTCCGTATTCAACACGCTATGGCTCGAGGGAAACTACCCTACCGTATGGAAGGAAGCAATTATTGTTCCCATTCCAAAGGTAGGGAAAGACCCTCTCTCGGCTTCCAGCTATAGGCCTATAAGCCTAACATCATGCATAGGGAAACTATTGGAACGGATGGTAAACAACCGGTTGGTTTGGTGTCTCGAGACCCGAGGTCTGTTGAGCGAGCACCAAGCCGGTTTTCGGAAATACCGATCCACCACCGACCAACTAGTGTACCTAGAGCATGAAATACACAAGGCTTTTAAAAATCGCGAGCATTTGGTAGCAGTCTTTTTCGATCTCGAAAAGGCTTACGATATGACATGGCGGTACCATATTCTGCAGAAGTTGCATAGTTGGGGTTTCAGGGGTAATCTACCCCTGTTCATTAGCGCTTTCCTTAATGACCGGACATTCAGAGTTAGAGTCGGTAACGTCCTATCCTCCAGCAGGTCCCTGGAGAACGGCGTACCACAAGGCTCTACTCTGAGTGTCACGTTGTTCATCATTGCGGTCAACGACCTTATATCCGGCCTCAGCAACACTGTTGGTATCTGCATGTACGTTGATGATCTCACCGTTTTCTATCGTTCCGAGAAAATGAGAGACATCAACCGTACATTGCAAACGGCAATCAACCAGATTGACCAAAACGCTGTAGGTACCGGATTTAAGTTTTCCCAAGGAAAGACGCAATGTATGCACTTTTGCAGACTGAATCGTCCTCATTATGGCCCCATGTTGTATCTTCGAGACGAGAACATTAGGTGTAGGGACAGGGTTAGATTTCTGGGTCTTACGTTTGACCCGAAACTAACCTGGAAACCTTACCTAATGGAACTGAAAGCCAAATGCTCGCAATCGTTGAATTGTCTCAAAGTCCTCGCTGGTACTAGGTGGGGTGCTGAGCCTCAAACACTCCTGCGAGTGTATCAGGCCCTAGTACTCTCCCGGATCGATTATGGTTGTATTGTCTATGCGTCCGCTGCGAAGGGTTCCCTGAGGTTGCTAGATCCGGTTCACCACGCAGGTATCCGATATTGTATCGGAGCCTTTCCGTCGACACCTACGGCAAGTCTTTGCTGTGAATCCGGACTAGCACCTCTTCGTACGAGGCGTATGAAATTCATCGCTGCATACGTATGCAAGATGAGAGCACAGTACAACCATAAGAACTCCACGATCCTGTTCAGGGAGAACATCAGGTCGCAGACTTTGACAAGACCATTATGTGTCCGGTCTAGAGAACTTCTGAGTGACATCAATTACCTCATGCCGCAGGTCATGGGCATAGGGTTTTCAGAAATCCCTCCATGGCTGATTCCCCCGGCCGAAGTCATACTGGATCTTCTCCAGTATGACAAGCACTCCTGCCCACCGGTATTGATAACTCAGAAGTTTCTCGAAATCATTAGTACGTACCCGGAAGTGAAGGTTATTTTCACGGACGGGTCAAAAACTAATGAAGGTTCTGGCTCGGCTCTAGTCGTTAACGACGTTGCCCACTCTTGGTCGCTGCATTGTGATGCATCGGTATACACTACCGAGGCCTATGCCGTATGGCAAGCATTGCTCTACTGTGATCTCGATTACACTCAGCTGCACTACATCATCGCTAGTGATTCCCTCAGCGTTCTACACGCTATCACCGACCACTCCACATCAGACCCTGTCATTCAGATGATTTTATCCAGGATAAAGCATCTGTATGACATGGGTAAACGGGTTCGGTTCATGTGGATTCCGAGCCACGTAGGAATCAGAGGGAATGAACTAGCCGATGAAGCGGCACGTCAAGCCGCTGAAAGAGACACAGTAGAGGTACCGGCCATCAAGTATACCGATGCGAAAAATGCAGTGTACCGGAGATTGTCCCAGTTGTGGCAACAGGACTGGGACAGGGTGGATAACCACCTTCGCCGAGTCAAACCTGTGATCGGACACACTAGTCTTCCCCATGATCTTAGCAGACAGGACCAAGTGAAAGTCCACCGGTTGCGTCTAGGCCATACAGGCCTTACACATCGGTACAGGCTTGCACGGGAACCTCAGCCCTTCTGCGAGGACTGTCAGGTCCCGCTGACTGTACCGCATGTACTTATGACATGTACCGCTTTACAACCGGTGAGACAATTATTTCACCTTGGTGATGACTTGCGTCTAATGCTGACAGATCATGGGAAGATTAAGGAAGTCCTTAACTTCCTTAAAGCCTGCGACCTGTACAGCAAAATATGAGGACTTTGAGACAGCGTTTTTTATCTTTTTATTAATTTATTTATTTTAACGTGTTAAATTATTTTGTATTGTCATATATATGTTAAATTATTTTGTGTTTGTCCAAAATTTTAAATTTTAACATTTGACAATGCCGACGGGCTATAAACAGTGATATTTATCTGTGATATTATTTTAACATGTTGTGATGTCCCTATAAAATAACAATATTTTAAACTTACCTAGTAAGGCCGACGGGCAATAAACGAAATTTTTAACGTGTCTGTGATGTCCAAATAATAATAATATTTTATCTGTTTTATATGTACCTAATATATAGGTACTTACCTGTGGAATTATAGTTATAACAGGAATAATAATAAGAAATACTTACTTTAAGTCTGGCTAATGGCCCTAGCAGCCGATGCCTTCAACCTAAAAAAAAAAAAAAAAAAAATTATTATTATTATTATTATTGCACAAGTATGCGTGTGCGGTAAACCCCTGCACGAGGGTACACCATGCGCCGAACCCATCGAATGTGTAAACTGCAAGGGAAGTCACTCGGCCAGATCTAAAAACTGCCCAATATATAAGCAGGAGGCTGCTATTCAAGAATTAAAGACCCGTGAAAATATCTCCTATCCTGAGGCAAGGTCAAAGGTCGTAGTTCGTACGCCAACCGTTGGATTTTCTTATTCCAAGGCGGCGGCTACACCAGCACCCCCTGTTAAGGTTGATTCTTCCTCTCTCCTTAAGGAACTGATCCCTCAGCTCATCTCTGCGATGAAGAACGTCTTTGTGACTAAGAGCAGCATTGCTACCACGTCAGTGCAACCACCGGGTATTAATAGCTTAATAGAACCTATTGTGACTGCTCTACAGTCACATTTTGTCACAAAAGAAAACTTTCCTCTACCTCAAAGACCAATGAGATATCGTCGAGCCAGTATGACACCCTCTGAGCTGTCAACTGGCAAAAGAAAACTTTCTGACGACGAGGTAGACTTTTCCGATGGGGAAATGTCTACCTATTCCATTTCGTCGCAATCTTCGAAGAAGTCGAGGAAAGGCTGGCCCAAAGGCAAGCCTAGAGGACCAAGAAGTGTTCATGGTTCTTCTACAGTAACATTAACTTAATGGATCATATAATCCAATGGAATATTAGGGGATGTGTATATCATTACTGCGAATTGAAGATGCTGCTATCGGAGTACAACCCAATATGCACGTGTCTTCAAGAAACGCATTTTAAACCTGGTCAGGCTTATTCGCTCAAGAAGTACAATATAGTTAGAAATGATGCAGACCCTTTAATCCGGGTCAATGGTGGTGTTGCGATCTTTGTGAGACAAGATGTAGGTTACAGGCAGATTCTTCTAGACACTGGTCTACAAGCCGTTGCAGTTAGAATGTCAGCCCCCTTTAACGTTACAATCTGTAACATCTACCTCCCTGCATTCACCTGGGACTTGGCTGACATTCGCAACATTATTAGGCAACTACCGACACCCTTTGTGCTACTGGGCGACTTCAACGCCCATAACCCATTATGGGGATCGAAACACGTAGACCCAAGGGGAAAAATACTAGAGAACCTGCTTGACGATCCCGCACTTGTTCTCTTAAACACCGGCTCGCCCACCTATTTCAACGCCCGCTCAAGGGACTTCTCATGCATTGATCTAACTATATTGTCTTCTAGTCTAGCAACTCGCTACTCTTGGAGAGCTCTGGACGACCTACACGGGAGTGATCATTTTCCGTTGGTCATTACAACGGACACTCCCACGTGCGAACAGGTATACCCTCCAAGATGGCTTACTCATAAAGCCGACTGGCCACGGTTCATCACATCCCTTAATACTCCTACACTGGCAATTGATCCAAATGTTAACGTAGAAGAACTTACATCTTCTATTTTATCTGCAGCCTCTGCTGCAATACCTCTGAGCAGATCTTCCGCTCGAAAGAGGTCTGTTCCTTGGTGGAACGACGAAATAAAAGAGTTGGTCCGTAGGAAGAAAATGGCTTTTAACCGCTTTAAGAGGTATCCCTCTGAGGAAAACCTCATTTCCTTTAAAAGAGCCCGAGCTCTAGCTCGGAAAAGTATACTCGAAAGCAAACGCTCGACATGGCACAGGTATGTATCGGACATTTCGTCCAATACTACCACTCAGGAGTGCTGGTCAAGGGTAAAACGTGTTGCAGGGCATGGAAGCTCTACCGGTGTAACTTGTTTACGAATGGACGATGAGACTTATACCCGTGATCCTCTAATGATCGCAGAAATCATGGCAAACCAGTTCCACAGCGCAAGTAGTACGTTAAACTACGAGGCCGAATTTCGCGGCACAAAGGCCGATAGGGAGGTACATTTAGATTTCAGCTGTGCTGAAACCCTACCATATAATGTACCCTTCCAGCTGTCGGAACTGGACCATGCACTGGCTCTGTCCAAGTCTTCATCGCCAGGATTAGATCAAGTTACAAACGACATGCTCAAACACCTTACCCTTGACTTTAAGACATACTTGCTTTCGGTATACAATCAGCTCTGGGAAAAGGGTATATACCCGGAAAAGTGGAAGGAAGCCATTATTATTCCTATACCAAAGGTCGGAAAAGATCTTCTACTACCGTCAAGTCATAGGCCTATTAGTCTTACGTCTTGCATCGGAAAGATATACGAAAGGATGGTTAATAACCGTCTGATGTGGATCCTGGAAACACGTTGTCTCCTGTCAGAACACCAGGCTGGTTTCAGGAAATTCAGATCCACTATCGACCATCTTGTATATCTTGAAGATGCAATTCTTACCGCATTTAACAACAAAGAACATCTCGTGGCGGTGTTCTTTGATCTGGAGAAGGCCTATGACATGACATGGCGGTATGGAATTTTAAAGAAGTTGCATAGCTGGGGTTTCCGTGGCAATCTGCCACAAGTCATATCATCTTTTTTAGAAAACCGCAAATTTAGAGTTCGAGTCGGTACATCGATGTCCTCTCTTAAATTCCAAGAGAACGGTGTACCACAAGGCTCGACTCTAAGCGTAACTCTTTTTGCCATTGCGGTCAATGACCTAGTCTCGTCAGTGAACAACAACGTTGGTACATGTCTGTACGTAGATGATCTCACTATCTTCTGCTCAGCCAAGAAGATGGGAGTCATCAACAAAAAATTGCAATCTGCAATTAATGCAATTATGCACAATGCTGACGAACTAGGTTTTAAGCTATCAAAAGAGAAAACCCAAGCTATGCACTTCTGTAGACTCAACCGACCTCACTACGGACCACTCTTATTTATGGGCAATGATGTCGTTAATATCGTGGACAGCGTCAGGTTCCTTGGCCTTAGATTCGATCCAAGATTAACCTGGAAATCTCACGTTGAGGATGTTAGAGCAGTATGCTTGAAAGCTCTCAACGTAATTAAAATGTTAGCGGGTACAAAATGGGGAGCAGAGCCGAAAACCCTTATCAGAGTATATCAATCTCTGATCCTGTCAAAGATTGACTACGGGTGTATCGCGTACGCATCTGCCAAGCGTACAACTCTCAGCAGACTAGACCCGATACACAACCAGGCTTTACGGTATGCTCTAGGTGCTTTTCCCAGTACCCCTAACTTGAATCTTTACGCCGAATCTGGACTGACGCCCCTAGATATTAGACGCAAGAAATTCACTTTGTTATACGTGAATAAAATTAAATCATTGCCCCATCATAAGAATTTCAATGTGCTTTTTGGAAGAAACGACTGGTATAACCGACGGCAAATATTGACAAAACCTGTAGCCATTCGATCTAAGGAACTGCTGGAAAATATACACTTTGACTTACCTCCGTGTCTTCATGTAGGAGAATCTGAAATCCCACCATGGAGCATACCTGCACCACGTGTGGATTTCACGTTGTCGATGTATGACAAGGAGGACACTCCACCCGTCCTCATAAAGTCAACATTCCAGCAAGTTGTACATGGCTACAGGGATACTACTGTCATTTACACAGATGGTTCTAAGACTCAACACGGTACTGGTTGTGCTTTCTATGCCAACAATATGTCCCACTCATGGTCGTTGCCCGCTTTAACATCCGTATACTCAGCAGAATCATACGCTGTCTGGCAAGCGTTGCGCTACTGCGAGTTCGAAACTTCACTGAAGTTTCTCGTAGTGAGCGACTCGCTAAGCGTCCTCCAAGCCATCTCAGACGCCTATTCAGTTGACCCGATTATTCAGAGTATCCTTGCCCTCATGAAACATCTTCATGATATAGGGAAGGATATCTCTTTCATGTGGGTTCCAAGCCACATTGGGATTAGAGGCAACGAGATGGCTGACGAGGCAGCCCGTCTTGCTGCCAATAATGATTCTGCTGACGTATTGCTCGTCAAGCCGTCAGACATAGCTCTGAAGCTAAAACGGGACATTCTGGCTATCTGGCAAAGAACGTGGGATAGAGTACAGAACCATCTGAGATTCATCCAACCGTCGGTACAACCAGTTACTCTTCCAAAGGACCTGGATAGAAGGAATCTTATCAAGATCCATCGTCTTCGAATGGGCCATACAGGTCTGACGCATGGCTACCGATTAAATCGGAGCAACGCCCCTGTGTGTGATAGGTGTGATGTCACTATCACAGTGGCGCACATCCTAACCACATGTCCACAGTATGGCCCAATGAGACAGCTATATGGTATTGATCAAGATATCCAAACTATTCTTACAGACCATGTCATGCTAAAAAGCACATTGAAATTTTTAAAAGCTGTCGATATTTACGACAAAATTTAAACTGTGTTTGTTAATGTTATTTATTTATTTATTATTTTAACTCTGACGAAGGTTCTTACCTGATATTTTTTATTCCATTTTAACGTGTCTGTGATGTCCTAAAAATAATAATAATATTTTATCTTTGTTTTTTCTTTCCTTTTTATGTACCTAATATATAGGTACCTACCTGTGATACTCTAGTCACTAAAATAATAATAGATTAAATATATACGTACCTTGAGTCTGGCTAATGGCCCTAGCAGCCGATGCCTCCAACCTAAAAAAAAAAAAAAAAAAAAAATTATTATTATTATTATTATTATTATTCCCCCCCGTGGGCCCACCTTGTCGTGGTGGGGGGGCTTAGTACCCCTCTGTTGCCAGCAGAGGGGGAACTAACGGGCCATCCTGTTTCATACCGAACGGTTAGTAGGCGGCCGTTTCGAGCACTGTTTTCTTATACCTACCCGCGTGTTGGCCGTGCGTGGAGACCCGTGTCGCTGGAGGAGGAGATCCTGGTGGCTGAGGAAGCCCCAACACTCCACTTTGGCTCCGAATTCAGTTAAACGGGAGGTCGCAGACTAGCCCATCTGCGATCAATCGGTCCCCATCCCATTGCGAGGCTGGGGGGTGAGTAGTCTTGGGGAGTGGGGCGGGATAACCAGGAAGCGGGCATGCGCGTCGACTTAGCGGCCCGACGCGATCTTACCCGTGGAATGGCCCTGCTTCCCCCTGGGATTGCTATAGTCGTGGGGAAGCCCTGGCGCTATACCGGCTTGCGGTTCTAGCGTCCCATTTGAGGCTCCAAGGAGGGTGGGGATACCCAGGACCGAATAACTATACACTATGTATGGTAAACCTTCGCCGCTACCGGGTACGTCGTCCCAAAAAAACGACACGTCTGGCAAGACGATAAAAGCGCCCGGGGAGAAAACCCCGACATCAAACAAAACTCCCCAAGGGGGGACTGTTGAGAAGACTACTCCTGCGAGTAGTGCAGCAGTTAATAAGAACACGAGCCAGGAAAAGGTGGTTGCACCCCGGTTCCTGGTCGTGAAATGTGCAGAAGGAAACTTCGATAAAGTGAGCCCGTTTGTAATAAATAAAGCCATATTTGGACTGGTAGGCGAGGTTAAATCAATGCGGAAGACAAGAGAAGGTTTATTCATTGAAACAGTGTCGGCAGCGCAAGCTGTACGGCTGTTAAACTGTAAGAAAATCGGAAACCAGGATGTAGAAGTCTCTGGCCATAAAACGATGAACTATGCGAAGGGGGTAGTGTTTTGCAGAGATCTCCTTAACTGCACAGTGGAGGAAATTTGCGAGGAACTCCGGGACCAAAGGGTAACGGAAGTACGACGCATGAAAAAGCGGGAGAATGGTGAGCTGGTGGATACACCAAATCACATTCTCACCTTTAACTCGCCAGTACTACCAGATAAAATAAAAGCAGGTTTTCATAGCCTTAAAGTACGGATGTACATACCTGCACCAATGCGGTGCTTTAAATGTCAAAGATTTGGCCACACATCTCTGAGATGCACAAACCCTGCAATTTGTGCTTGTGGGAAAGAGGCGCATGACGGCAGTAGTTGCGTAGAGCCAATGACCTGCGTGAATTGCAAAGGCAATCACTCGGCTCGCTCTCGCAACTGCCCCACCTACAAGCAGGAAATGGCCATTCAAGAGATTAAAGTCCGCGACAATATACCGTATTTTGAGGCTAGGAACAAAGTCGTCATCAGAACCCCATCACCCGGAGTTTCATACTCCACTGTAGCCAGCAGTAAACCTGCAAAATCCGATAGTGCGTCCTTTGTCAAAGAACTGCTTCCACAACTGGTAGCAGTCTTAAAAACTGTCTTTGTCACCAAAGACAGTTTTAGGCAGCCTGCTGCTCCTGAACCACGAGTTCTGCGGCAGAGAACAGGCAGCCAAACTCCCTCCGAATCGTCCAATAAAAGGGCAAGGGAGGGAGACTATATAGAGTCAAGTGAGGAGGAACTCTCCACTACCTCACTTACTTCTATACCTCCCAAAAGAGGAAAAGGATGGCCGAAGGGGAAAGCAAGGAAAATCAAGTCCTGATCCTTGCTTTTTATTTTAAACTTCTATTAATCTATTCATGGAACACATCATCCAATGGAATATACGCGGTTGCGTTTACCACTATTGCGGTCTGAAAGCCTTACTTGCAGCATATAACCCTATGGTTACATGTCTGCAAGAGACCCACTTTCAACCAGGTCAGCCGTATGCCCTTAGGAACTACTATGTATTTCGGAAAGATATGGACCCCAACGTCAGAGTGAGAGGAGGGGTAGCCTTCCTCGTTAGGCAGGATGTGCGGTGTGAACCAATCTTCATTGCAAGCAATCTGCAAGCAGTAGCAGTTAGAATATCGGTGCCGGTTGAGCTTACAATTTGTAACGTATATTTACCCGATGACAACTGGGATGCTGGTGATATTCTTAATATCATCCAGCAATTGCCGACACCAATACTGCTACTGGGCGATTTCAACGCCCATAATGAGATTTGGGGATCACTGCACAGAGACCAGAGAGGTAGGATCATGGAGCGAATACTGGAATCTCCAGATATCGCTCTCATGAACACAGGCTCTCCTACCTACTTCAACGCTCGCTCTGGGACATTCTCGTCCATTGACTTGTCCATCATATCTTCCCGACTACATAGTAGATACACCTGGAAAGCCCTTGATGACTTACACGGGAGTGACCACTTCCCTATAGTCATCGGCACCGACACCCAATCCAGGGAACAGGTGCGGCTACCTAAGTGGCATTTCGATACGGCTGACTGGTCCGCTTTCACCGCAGCATTGGAGTATCCATCTCCAACCGATGATGTGTGCCATGATATTGAAGTGCTATCTGGATGCATCTTAAAAGCTGCAGAGGCTGGCATCGTTCACACCACCGCGAAACCCGTTAAACGGATTATACCGTGGTGGAACGAGGCAGTGAAAGATGCAGTCAAGAAGAAGAAGATAGCCTTCAATAGATTTAAAAGGTGTCCTACTCAGGACAACCTTATCTGTTTTAAGAAGGCCCGAGCTTTTGCTCGAAAAACAATGCTTGAGAGTAAGAGAGAATCCTGGAACACCTATGTATCCGGCATTTCGTCGGATACATCTATACAGGAGGTATGGTGTAGAGCAAATCGTGTGATGGGTAGAGGATACTCTCCCGCTATCACATACCTGAAATGGGATGAAGATACGGTCACAAGGGATCCAGAGCGCATTGCCGAACGTCTGGCAGATCAATTTCAATGCGCAAGTAGCTCGGAGAATTACGCTCCAGACTTTATGGCTACTAAGCAGGAAAGGGAAGTTGTGCTAAACTTCGATTCACTCGAAGATTACGAGTACAACTTACCCTTTACCCTGCCAGAACTGGACCATGCGATCTCTACATCGCAATCTTCATCACCAGGACAGGACAACATACATAACGAGATGCTCAAACACCTACCATCTGAGTTCAAATCGCTCCTTCTCTCAGCATTTAATAGAATGTGGTCGATTGGTTTGTATCCTGCAATATGGAAGGAGGCTGTCGTAGTCCCCATCCTAAAAGCAGGAAAAGATGCACTCCACGCGTCAAGTTATAGGCCCATCAGTCTAACGTCATGTCTAGGGAAGCTAGTTGAACGCATGGTCAAAAACAGGCTTATGTGGTGTCTCGAAACGAGCAATCTGCTCAGCGAGCACCAGTCTGGTTTCCGGAAGTACCGTTCAACGACCGATCAACTAGTGTACCTGGAACATGCCATCAGGTTGGCGTTTAAGAACCGCGAACACTGTGTCGCAGTGTTCTTCGACCTGGAAAAGGCCTATGACATGACCTGGAGATTCCACATCTTGGAATGGCTGCACAGAAAGGGATTCCGTGGGAATCTACCGCTCTTCATCGCTTCTTTCATGCGAGATCGCAAGTTTAGAGTTCGAGTCGGTACTAGCCTGTCCACTCAGAGGGAGTTGGAAAACGGCGTACCACAAGGCTCGACTCTAAGCGTTGTCTTATTTGCGATAGCGGTAGATGATTTGATATCCGGCGTCAACAACTCCGTGGGTAAATCGCTGTACGTTGATGATCTCTGCATCTTTTACTCTGCTAAAAGAATGGGAGACATCAACAAAGTACTGCAATCAGCGATTGACCAGGTTACCCGCAATGCCGACGCCATAGGATTCAAGTTTTCCCACGAGAAAACCAACTGTGTCCACTTCTGCAAGCTTAATCGACCACATTATGGGCCACTTTTATTCTTGAAGGGTGAAGGTATACGTTGCAAGGAGAGTGTAAGGTTTCTTGGTTTACAGTTTGATAGCAAACTCACGTGGCAAACACATCTTAAGGATGTCAAGGTACAATGTATCCGAACATTGAACCTCCTTAAGATGCTAGCCGGCACGAGGTGGGGTGCAGAACCAAGAACCTTACTGCGCGTATACCAATCTCTTGTTTTAGCGAAACTAGATTATGGCTGCGTTGTGTATTCTTCTGCTTCGAGGACGCTGTTGAGAACCCTAGACCCGGTGCACCATTTGGGCATCCGATATTGCATCGGTGCCTTCCCGAGCACGCCATCAGCAAATCTTTGCTGCGAATCGGGTCTAGCTCCTCTTAACATCCGACGAGAGAAGTTTGTATTTTCTTACATAACGAAGATAGCAGCACAACGTAGTCATAAGAATTTTAACATTCTTTTTAATAGCGGATACAGGTCACAGCTCTTATGTAAACCACTGTGTAGTCGAGCTAGTGAACTTCTGGAGAATCTACAATACGAGTTACCTGAGGTCACTCAGATTGGGTTCCTGGAAATACCACCCTGGACTGTACCCCAAGTTCAGGTAATCCAGGACCTAACTCGTTTTGACAAAACACATACTCCACCTGTGTTAATTCGACAGAAGTTCTTAGCGATTCTCGACGACTACAGACACTGTAGTGTCATATATACCGATGGTTCGAAAACCAACAATGGTGCCGGCTCAGCCATCGTGGCTGACCAAACCCCACACTCGTGGGCCATGCCGAAAGATACCTCCGTGTACAGTACAGAAGCATATGCCATTTGGCAAGCTCTTCTGTACTCCGTGTATGAAAGGAACTCCGTCGAGTTCATCATTGCCAGTGATTCGCTGAGCGTTCTCACTGCCATTCAGAACCCCTACACAGACGACCCACTCATCCAGATGGTACTGTGCACCATCGCACACCTGGATGACGTAGGGAAACGTGTCTCGTTTCTGTGGATCCCAAGTCACGTCGGGATAAAGGGCAATGAATTGGCAGATGAAGCAGCTCGTAACGCAGCGGACCTGGAACACTCAGATACTCAAATCCTGACATACACGGATGTGAGAAATGTTCTGCACCGGAGGTTATCTGACAAATGGCAGAGGCAGTGGGAGTTAGTCGACAACCATCTGCGGCGAGTAAAACCATCGGTAGCACCAGTGGTCCTTCCCAGAGGACTGTCCAGAACGGAGCTTGTTAAAGTCCACCGGTTAAGATTAGGTCACACACGACTGACGCACGGGCACAGATTGGCAAGGCAAGAGCCTCGCTCATGTGAGCATTGCCAAGTGCCAGTCACTGTGCCTCATGTCCTTTTTGACTGTCCGTCATTGGAACCGGTGCGACGATTATATTCCTTTGGTAGGAATGTAGCAGAAGTTCTGGCTGAGCCTGGGAAGGTAAGGGAAGTTCTACACTTCCTAAGAGCTTGTGACCTGTACCGTGAAATCTAGTTTCCTATTTTAACGTGTTAATTTATTTTGTTTTGTCATTTATATGTTAATTTATTTTGTGTTTGTCCAACAATATTTATTTTAACATTTGACAATGCCGACGGGCTTTAAACGGTGATACTTACCTGTGATATTATTTTAACATGTTGTGAAGTCCTAATATAATAATAATATTTTAACCTACCTTGTAAGGCCGACGGGCAATAAACGTAGTTTTTAAAATGTTGTGATGTTTAAAATAATAATAAATACTTACCGCTAGAACGGCTAATGACCCTAGCAGTCGATGCCGAAAACCTAAAAAAAAAAAAAAAAAAAAAAAAAATTATTATTATTATTATTATTATTATTATTATCTCTGAAAGCCTTACTTGCAGCATATAACCCTATGGTTACATGTCTGCAAGAGACCCATTTTCTACCAGGTCAGCCGTATGCCCTTAGGAACTACTATGTATTTCGGAAAGATATGGACCCCAACGTCAGAGTGAGAGGAGGGGTAGCCTTCCTCGTTAGGCAGGATGTGCGGTGTGAACCAATCTTCATTGCAAGCAATCTGCAAGCAGTAGCAGTTAGAATATCGATGCCGGTTGAGCTTACAATTTGTAACGTATATTTACCCGATGACAACTGGGATGCTGGTGATATTCTTAATATCATCCAGCAATTGCCGACACCGATACTGCTACTGGGCGATTTCAACGCCCATAATGAGATTTGGGGATCACTGCACAGAGACCAGAGAGGTAGGATCATGGAGCGAATACTGGAATCTCCAGATATCGCTCTCATGAACACAGGCTCTCCTACCTACTTCAACGCTCGCTCTGGGACATTCTCGTCCATTGACTTGTCCATCATATCTTCCCGACTACATAGTAGATACACCTGGAAAGCCCTTGATGACTTACACGGGAGTGACCACTTCCCTATAGTCATCGGCACCGACACCCAATCCAGGGAACAGGTGCGGCTACCTAAGTGGCATTTCGACACGGCTGACTGGTCCGCTTTCACCGCAGCATTGGAGTATCCATCTCCAACTGATGATGTGTGCCATGATATTGAAGTGCTATCTGGATGCATCTTGAAAGCTGCAGAGGCTGGCATCGTTCACACCACCGCGAAACCCGTTAAACGGATTATACCGTGGTGGAACGAGGCAGTGAAAGATGCAGTCAAGAAGAAGAAGATAGCCTTCAATAGATTTAAAAGGTGTCCTACTCAGGACAACCTTATTTGTTTTAAGAAGGCCCGAGCTTTTGCTCGAAGAACAATGCTTGAGAGTAAGAGAGAATCCTGGAACACCTATGTATCCGGCATTTCGTCGGATACAACTATACAGGAGGTATGGAGTAGAGCAAATCATGTGATGGGTAGAGGATACTCTCCCCCTATCACATACCTGAAATGGGATGAAGATACGGTCACAAGGGATCCAGAGCGCATTGCCGAACGTCTGGCAGACCAATTTCAAAGCGCGAGTAGCTCGGAGAATTACGCTCCAGACTTCTTAGCTACTAAGCAGGAAAGGGAAGTTGTGCTAAACTTCGATTCACTCGAAGATCACGAGTACAACTTACCCTTTACCTTGCTGGAATTGGATCATGCGATCTCTACATCGCAATCTTCATCTCCAGGACAGGACAACGTTCACAACGAGATGCTCAAACACCTACCTCCTGAGTTCAAATCGCTCCTTCTCTCAGCATTCAATAGAATGTGGTCGATTGGTTTGTATCCTGCAATATGGAAGGAGGCTGTCGTAGTCCCCATCCTAAAAGCAGGAAAAGATGCACTCCACGCGTCAAGTTATAGGCCCATCAGTCTAACGTCATGTCTAGGGAAGCTAGTTGAACGAATGGTCAAAAACAGGCTTATGTGGTGTCTCGAAACGAGCAATCTGCTCAGCGAGCACCAGTCGGGTTTCCGCAAGCACCGTTCGACGACCGATCAACTAGTGTACCTAGAACATGCCATCAGGTTGGCGTTTAAGAACCGCGAACACTGTGTCGCAGTGTTCTTCGACCTGGAAAAGGCCTATGACATGACCTGGAGATTCCACATCTTGGAATGGCTGCACAGAAGGGGATTCCGTGGGAATCTACCGCTCTTCATCGCTTCTTTTATGCGAGATCGCAAGTTTAGAGTTCGAGTCGGTACCAGCCTGTCCACTCAGAGGGAGTTGGAAAACGGCGTACCACAAGGCTCGACTCTAAGCGTTGTCTTATTTGCGATAGCGGTAGATGACTTGATATCCGGCGTCAACAACTCAGTGGGTAAATCGCTGTACGTTGATGATCTCTGCATCTTTTACTCTGCTAAAAGAATGGGAGACATCAACAAAGTACTGCAACCAGCGATTGACCAGGTTACCCGCAATGCCGACGCCATAGGATTCAAGTTTTCCCACGAGAAAACCAACTGTGTCCACTTCTGCAAGCTAAATCGACCACATTACGGGCCACTTTTATTCATGAAGGGTGAAGGTATACGTTGCAAGGAGAGTGTAAGGTTTCTTGGTTTACAGTTTGATAGCAAACTCACGTGGCAAACACATCTTAAGGATGTCAAGGTACAATGTATCCGAACATTGAACCTCCTTAAGATGTTAGCCGGCACGAGGTGGGGTGCAGAACCAAGAACCTTACTGCGCGTATACCAATCTCTTGTTTTAGCGAAACTAGATTATGGCTGCGTTGTGTATTCTTCTGCTTCGAGGACGCTGTTGAGAACCCTAGACCCGGTGCACCATTTGGGCATCCGATATTGTATCGGTGCCTTTCCAAGCACACCAACAGCAAACCTTTGCTGCGAATCGGGTCTAGCTCCTCTCAACATTCGAAGAGAGAAGTTTGTGTTTTCGTATATAACGAAGATTGCAGCACAACGTAGTCATAAGAATTTTAACATTCTTTTTAATAGCGGATACAGGTCACAGCTCTTATGTAAACCACTGTGTAGTCGAGCTAGTGAACTTCTGGAGAATGTACAGTACGAGTTACCTGAGGTCACTCAGATTGGGTTCCTGGAAATACCACCCTGGACTGTACCCCAAGTTCAGGTAATCCAGGACCTAACTCGTTACGACAAGACACATACTCCACCTGTGTTAATTCGACAGAAGTTCTTAGCGATCCTCGACGACTACAGACACTGTCGTGTCATATATACCGATGGTTCGAAAACCAACAATGGTGCCGGCTCAGCCATCGTGGCTGACCAAACCCCACACTCGTGGGCCATGCCACAAGATACCTCCGTTTACAGTACAGAAGCATATGCCATTTGGCAAGCTCTTCTGTACTCCGTGTATGAAAGGAACTCCGTCGAGTTCATCATTGCCAGTGATTCGCTGAGCGTTCTCACTGCCATTCAGAACCCTTTCACAGACGACCCACTCATCCAGATGGTACTGTGCACCATCGCACACCTGGATGACGTAGGGAAACGTGTCTCGTTTTTGTGGATCCCAAGTCACGTCGGGATAAAGGGCAATGAATTGGCAGATGAGGCAGCTCGTAACGCAGCGGACCTGGAACACGCAGAAACTCAAATCCTGACATACACGGATGTGAGAAATGTTCTGCACCGGAGGTTATCTGACAAATGGCAACGGCAGTGGGAGATGGTCGACAACCATCTGCGGCGAGTAAAACCATCGGTAGCACCAGTGGTCCTTCCCAGAGGACTGTCCAGAACTGAGCTAGTCAAAGTCCACCGGTTAAGATTAGGTCACACGCGACTGACGCACGGGCACAGATTGGCACGGCAAGAGCCTCGCTCATGTGAGCATTGCCAGGTGCCAGTCACTGTGCCTCACGTCCTTTTTGACTGTCCGTCATTGGAACCGGTGCGACGATTATATTCCTTTGGTAGGAATTTAGCAGAAGTTCTGGCTGAGCCTGGGAAGATAAAGGAAGTTCTGCACTTCCTAAGAGCTTGTGACTTGTACCGCGAAATCTAGTTTCCTATTTTAACGTGTTAATTTATTTTGTTTTGTCACATATATGTTAATTTATTTTGTGTTTGTCCAACAAATTAATTTTAACATTTGACAATGCCGACGGGCTTTAAACGGTGATACTTACCTGTGATATATTATTTTAACATGTTGTGAAGTCCTAATATAATAATAATATTTTAACCTACCTTTTAAGGCCGACGGGCAATAAACGTAGTTTTTAAAATGTTGTGATGTTTAAAATAATAATAAATACTTACCGCTAGAACGGCTAATGACCCTAGCAGTCGATGCCGAAAACCTAAAAAAAAAAAAAAAAAATTATTATTATTATTATTATTATTATTATTATTATTATCCCCCCCGTGGGCCCACCTTGTCGTGGTGGGGGGGCTTAGTACCCCTCTGTTGCCAGCAGAGGGGGAACTAACGGGCCATACTGTCTCATACCGAACGGTTAGTAGGCGGCCGTTTCGAGAACTGTTTTATTTATACCTACCCGCGTGTTGGCCGTGCGTGGAGACCCGTGTCGCTGGAGGAGGAGATCCTGGTGGCTGAGGAAGCCCCAACACTCCACTTTGGCTCCGAATTCAGCTAAACGGGAGGTCGCAGACTAGCCCATCTGCGATCAATCGGTCCCCATCCCATTGCGAGGCTGGGGGGTGAGTAGTCTTGGGGAGTGGGGCGGGATAACCAGGAAGCGGGCATGCGCGTCGACTTAGCGGCCCGACGCGATCTTACCCGTGGAATGGCCCTGCTTCCCCCTGGGATTGCTATAGTCGTGGGGAAGCCCTGGCGCTATACCGGCTTGCGGTACTAGCGTCCCATTTGAGGCTCCAAGGAGGGTGGGGATACCCATGACCGAAGTCAGTTTTACTATGTATGGTAAACCTTCGCCGCTACCGGGTACGTCGTCCCAAAAAAACGACACGTCTGGCAAGACGATAAAAGCGCCCGGGGAGAAAACCCCGACATCAAACAAAACTCCCTAAGGGGGGACTGTAGAAAAGACTACTCCTGCGAGTAGTGCAGCAGTCAACAAGAACACGAGCCAGGAAAAGGTGGTTGCACCCCGGTTCCTGGTCGTGAAATGTATTGAAGGAAATTTTGACAAAGTAAGCCCGTTTATCATTCATAAGGCAATTTTTGGACTGGTAGGCGATGTCAAATCGATGAGAAAGACTAGAGAAGGTTTGTTCATTGAAACAGTGTCGGCGGCGCAAGCTGTACGGCTGTTAAACTGCAAAAAAATAGGAAACCAAGATGTAGAAGTCTCTGGTCATAAGACAATGAACTATGCGAAGGGGGTAGTGTTTTGCAGAGATCTTCTGAACTGCACAGTGGAGGAAATTTGCGAAGAACTCAGGGAACAAAGGGTGACGGAAGTACGACGTATGAAAAAGCGGGAGAATGGTGAGCTGGTTGATACACCAAATCACATTCTCACCTTTAACTCGCCAGTACTACCTGAGAAAATCAAAGCAGGATTTCATAGCCTCAAAGTACGGATGTACATACCTGCACCAATGCGGTGCTTTAAATGTCAAAGATTTGGCCACACATCTCTGAGATGCACAAACCCTGCGATTTGCGCTTGTGGCAAGGAGGCGCATGACGGCAGTAGTTGCGTAGAGCCAATGACCTGTGTGAATTGCAAAGGCAATCACTCGGCTCGCTCTCGCAACTGCCCCACCTACAAGCAGGAAATGGCCATTCAGGAGATTAAAGTCCGCGACAACATACCGTATTTTGAGGCTAGGAACAAAGTCGTCATCAGAATCCCATCACCCGGAGTCTCATACTCCACTGTTGCTAGCAGTAAACCTGCAAAAACAGATAGCGCGTCCTTCGTTAAAGAACTGCTACCACAACTGGTAGCAGTCTTAAAAACTGTCTTTGTCACCAAAGACAGTTTTAGGCAGCCTGCTGCTCCTGAACCACGAGTTCTGCGGCAGAGAACAGGCAGCCAAACTCCCTCCGAATCGTCCCATAAAAGGGCAAGGGAGGGAGACTACATTGAGTCAAGTGAGGAGGAACTCTCCACTTCCTCACTTACTTCAATACCTCCCAAAAGAGGAAAAGGATGGCCGAAAGGGAAAGCAAGGAAAATCAAGTCCTGATCCTTGCTTTTTATTTTAACTTTTTAATAATCTATTCATGGAACACATCATCCAATGGAATATACGCGGTTGCGTTTACCACTATTGCGGTCTGAAAGCTTTACTTGCAGCATATAACCCTATGGTTACATGTCTGCAAGAGACCCACTTTCAACCTGGTCAGCCGTATACCCTTAGGAACTACTATGTATTTCGGAAAGATATGGACCCCAACGTCAGAGTGAGAGGAGGGGTAGCCTTCCTCGTTAGGCAGGATGTGCGGTGTGAACCAATCTTCATTGTAAGTAATCTGCAAGCAGTAGCAGTTAGAATATCGGTGCCGGTTAAGCTGACAATTTGTAACCTATATCTACCAGATGACAACTGGGACGCTGGTGATATACTAAATATAATCCAGCAATTACCGACACCGATACTGCTACTGGGCGATTTCAACGCCCATAATGAGATTTGGGGATCACTGCACAGAGACCAGAGAGGTAGGATCATGGAGCGAATACTGGAATCTCCAGATATCGCTCTCATGAACACAGGCTCCCCTACCTACTTCAACGCTCGCTCTGGGACATTTTCGTCCATTGACCTGTCCATCATATCTTCCCGACTACATAGTAGATACACCTGGAAAGCCCTTGATGACTTACATGGGAGTGACCACTTCCCTATAGTCATCGGCACCGACACCCAATCCAGGGAACAGGTGCGGCTACCTAAGTGGCATTTCGACACGGCTGACTGGTCCGCTTTCACCGCAGCATTGGAGTATCCAACTCCAACCGATGATGTGTGCCATGATATTGAAGTGCTATCTGGATGCATCTTGAAAGCTGCAGAGGCTGGCATCGTTCACACCACCGCGAAACCCGTTAAACGGATTATACCGTGGTGGAACGAGGCAGTGAAAGATGCAGTCAAGAAGAAGAAGATAGCCTTCAATAGATTTAAAAGGTGTCCTACTCAGGACAACCTAATTTGTTTTAAAAAGGCCCGAGCTTTTGCTCGAAAAACAATGCTCGAGAGTAAGAGAGAATCCTGGAACACCTATGTATCCGGCATTTCGTCGGATACAACTATACAGGAGGTATGGAGTAGAGCAAATCGTGTGATGGGTAGAGGATACTCTCCCCCTATCACATACCTGAAATGGGATGAAGATACGGTCACAAGGGATCCAGAGCGCATTGCCGAACGTCTGGCAGACCAATTTCAAAGCGCGAGTAGCTCGGAGAACTACGCTCCAGACTTTATGGCTACTAAGCAGGAAAGGGAAGTTGTGCTAAACTTCGATTCACTCGAAGATCACGAGTACAACTTACCCTTTACCTTGCAAGAATTGGATCATGCGATCTCTACATCGCAATCTTCATCTCCAGGACAGGACAACGTTCACAACGAGATGCTCAAACACCTACCTCCTGAGTTCAAATCGCTCCTTCTCTCAGTATTTAATAGAATGTGGTCGATTGGTTTGTATCCTGCAATATGGAAGGAGGCTGTCGTAGTCCCCATCCTAAAAGCAGGAAAAGATGCACTCCACGCGTCAAGTTATAGGCCCATCAGTCTAACGTCATGTCTAGGGAAGCTAGTTGAACGAATGGTCAAAAACAGGCTTATGTGGTGTCTCGAAACGAGCAATCTGCTCAGCGAGCACCAGTCTGGTTTCCGGAAGTACCGTTCAACGACCGATCAGCTAGTGTACCTAGAACATGCCATCAGGTTGGCGTTCAAGAACCGCGAACACTGTGTCGCAGTGTTCTTCGACCTGGAAAAGGCCTATGACATGACCTGGAGATTCCACATCTTGGAATGGCTGCACAGAAGGGGATTCCGTGGGAACCTACCGCTCTTCATCGCTTCTTTCATGCGAGATCGCAAGTTTAGAGTTCGAGTCGGTACTAGCCTGTCCACTCAGAGGGAGTTGGAAAACGGCGTACCACAAGGCTCGACTCTAAGCGTTGTCTTATCTGCGATAGCGGTAGATGACTTGATATCCGGCGTCAACAACTCAGTGGGTAAATCGCTGTACGTTGATGATCTCTGCATCTTTTACTCTGCTAAAAGAATGGGAGACATCAACAAAGTACTGCAACCAGCGATTGACCAGGTAACCCGCAATGCCGACGCCATAGGATTCAAGTTTTCCCACGAGAAAACCAACTGTGTCCACTTCTGCAAGCTTAATCGACCACATTATGGGCCACTTTTATTCTTGAAGGGTGAAGGTATACGTTGCAAGGAGAGTGTAAGGTTTCTTGGCTTACAGTTTGATAGCAAACTCACGTGGCAAACACATCTTAAGGATGTCAAGGTACAATGTATCCGAACATTGAACCTCCTTAAGATGTTAGCCGGCACGAGGTGGGGTGCAGAACCAAGAACCTTACTGCGCGTATACCAATCTCTTGTTTTAGCGAAACTAGATTATGGCTGCGTTGTGTATTCTTCTGCTTCGAGGACGCTTTTGAGAACCCTAGACCCGGTGCACCATTTGGGCATCCGATATTGTATCGGTGCCTTTCCAAGCACGCCTACAGCAAACCTTTGCTGCGAATCGGGTCTAGCTCCTCTTAACATCCGACGAGAGAAGTTTGTGATTTCTTACATTACGAAGATAGCAGCACAACGTAGTCATAAGAATTTTAACATTCTTTTTAATAGCGGATACAGGTCACAGCTCTTATGTAAACCACTGTGTAGTCGAGCTAGTGAACTTCTGGAGAATATACAGTACGAGTTACCTGAGGTCACTCAGGTTGGGTTCCTGGAAATACCACCCTGGACTGTACCCCAAGTTCAGGTAATCCAGGACCTAACTCGTTACGACAAAACACATACTCCACCTGTGTTAATTCGACAGAAGTTCTTAGCGATTCTCGACGACTACAGACACTGTAGTGTCATATATACCGATGGTTCGAAAACCAACAATGGTGCCGGCTCAGCCATCGTGGCTGACCAAACCCCACACTCGTGGGCCATGCCGAAAGATACCTCCGTATACAGTACAGAAGCATATGCCATTTGGCAAGCTCTTCTGTACTCCGTGTATGAAAGGAACTCCGTCGAGTTCATCATTGCCAGTGATTCGCTGAGCGTTCTCACTGCCATTCAGAACCCTTTCACAGACGACCCACTCATCCAGATGGTATTGTGCACTATCGCACACCTGGATGACGTAGGGAAACGTGTCACGTTTCTGTGGATCCCAAGTCACGTCGGGATAAAAGGCAATGAATTGGCAGATGAGGCTGCTCGTAACGCAGCGGACCTGGAACACGCAGAAACTCAAATCCTGACATACACGGATGTCAGAAATGTTCTGCATCGGAGGTTATCTAACAAGTGGCAAAGGCAGTGGGAGATGGTCGACAACCATCTGCGGCGAGTAAAACCATCGGTAGCACCAGTGGTCCTTCCCAGAGGACTGTCCAGAACTGAGCTAGTCAAAGTCCACCGGTTAAGATTAGGTCACACGCGACTGACGCACGGGCACAGATTGGCAAGGCATGTGAGCATTGCCAAGTGCCAATCACTGTGCCTCACGTCCTTTTTGACTGTCCGTCATTAGAACCGGTGCGACGATTATATTCCTTTGGTAGGAATTTAGCAGAAGTTCTGGCTGAGCCTGGGAAGGTAAGGGAAGTTCTACACTTCCTAAGAGCTTGTGACTTGTACCGCGAAATCTAGTTTCGTTTTTTAACGTGTTAATTTATTTTGTTTTGTCAAGTATATGTTAATTTATTTTGTGTTTGTCCAACAATATTTATTTTAACATTTGACAATGCCGACGGGCTTTAAACGGTGATTTTTATCTGTGATATTATTTTAACATGTTGTGATGTCCCTATATAAAATATATAATAATAATATTTTAAACTTACCTTGTTAGGCCGACGGGCAATAAACGTAGTTTTTAAAGTGTTGTGATGTCCAAAATAATTAATACTTACCGCTAGAAAGGCTAATGACCCTAGCAGTCGATGCCGAAACCTAAAAAAAAAAAAAATTATTATTATCTGATTGGTACCACGTTTAGGTCACTTTTGCATGTCCAATGCTTAATACTATCCATAGTATAGATCCTAAAGCATGAATGTAAATGTTTTAACAAAAATATCCATTTCAAAAATAGGTATAATCTGACTTTATTTTTGTTAAAAATCATATAAATATTTGCTTCCGCATCCGAATCTTATAATTCTTCATCATATTTTAGCTAAGAGAAAACATTGCAACAAGAAAATTGCTATTTCAAGTGTGGTAGGTATTCTAGAATCCAGCCCATGTAGCTTACAATATACAACGTATTCATCAAGAATAGGTAAATCTGACTTTATTTTTGTAAAAAATCATATAAATATTTGCTTCCGCGACCGAATTTTATATATTTTTAACATATTTTAGCTAAAAGAAAACATGGTAACAAGAAAATTGCTATATCAATTGTGGTAGGGATTCTAGAATCCACCCCATGTAGCTTAAAATATACAACGTATTCATCAAGAATAGACAAAATCTAACTTTATTTTTGTAAAAAATCATATAAATATTTGCTTCCGCGCCCTAATTTTATATTTCTTCATCATATTTTAGCTAAAAGAAAACATTGCAACAAGAAAATTGCTATATCAATTGTGGTAGGGTTTCTAGAATCCACCCAATGTAGCTTAAAATTTTTAACGTATTTATCAAGAATAGGCAAAATCTGACTTTATTTTTGTTAAAAATCATATAAAGATTTACTTCCGCGCCCGAATTTTATATTTCTTCATCATGTTTTTGCTAAAAGAAAGCATTGCAGCCAGAAAATTGCTATTTCAAGTGTTGTAGGCATTCTAGTATCCAGCCCATGTAGTTTACAATAAACAACTTATTCATCAAGAAAAGTTAAAATCTGACTTTATATTTGAAAAAATTCATATAAATATTTGCTTCCGCGCCCGAGTGTTATAACTTTTTATCGTATTTTAGCTAAAAGAAAACATTGAAACAAGAAAATTGCTATTTCAAGTGTGGTAGGTATCCTAGAATCCAGCTCATGTGGCTTACAATATACAACGTATTCATTAAAATAACACCCGAAAATTGAGTGTTTATTATCTGATTGGTACTACGTTTTGGTCACTTTTGCATGTACAATACTTAAAATCATCCATATTATAGATCCTAAAGCATGAATATGAGTGTTTTGACAAAAATATCCATTTCAAGAATAGGTAAAATCTGACTTTATTTTTGTAAAAAATCATATAAATATTTGCTTACGCGCCCGTATTTTATAATTCTTCATCATATTTTTGCTAACAGAAAACATTGCAACAAGAAAATTGCTATTTCAAGTGTGGTAGGTATTCTAGAATCCAGCCCATGTAGCTTACAATATACAACGCATTCATTAAAATGATACCCAAAAATTCAATGTATATTATCTGATTGGTACTACGTTTTGGTTACTTTTGCATGTCCAATGCTTAAACCATCCATAGTATAGATCCTAAAGCATGAATATGAATATGTTTTAACAAAAATATCCATTTCAAGAATAAATAATATCTGACTTTATTTTTGTAAAAAATCATATAAATATTTGCTTCCGCGCCCGAATTTTTTAATGCTTTATCATATTTTAGCTAAAAGAAAACATTGCAAAAAGAAAATTGCTATTTTAAGTGTGGTAGGTATTCTAGAATCCAGCCCATGTAGCTTACAATATACAACGTATTCATCAAGAATATGTAAATTCTGACTTTATTTTTGTAAAAATTCATATAAATATTTGCTTCCGCGCCCGAATTTTAAAATTCTTTATCATATTTTAGCTAAAAGAAAACATTGCAACAAGAAAATTGCTATTTCAAGTGTGGTAGGTATTCTAGAATCCAGCCCATGTAGCTTACAAAATACTACGTATTCATTCAAATGACACCCGAAAATTGAATGTTTATTATCTGATTGGTACCACTTTTTGGTCACTTTTGCATGTCCAATGCTAAAATTATCCATAGTATAGATCGTAAAGCATGAATATGAATGTTTTAACAAAAATATCCATTTCCAGAATAGGTAAAATCTGACTTTAAATTTGTAAAAAATCATATAAATATTTGCTTCCGCGCCCGAATTTCATAATTCTTCATCATATTTTAGCTAAAAGAAAACATTGCTACAAGAAAATTACTATTTCAAGTGTGGTAGGTATTCTAGAATCCAGCCCATGTAGCTTACGAAATACAACGTATTCATTCAAATGACACCTGAAAATTGAATGTTTATTATCTGATTGGTATCACTTTTTGGTCACTTTTGCATGTCCAATGCTAAAATTATCCATAGTATAGATCGTAAAGCATGAATATGAATGTTTTAACAAAAATATCCATTTAGAGAATAGGTAAAATCTGACTTTAATTTTACAAAAAATCATATAAATATTTGCTTCCGCGCTCGAACTTTATAGTTCTTCATCATATTTTTGCTAAAAGAAAACATTGCAGCAAGAATATTGCTATTTCAAGTGTGGTAGGTATTCTAGAATTTAGCCCATGTAGCTTACAATATACAACGTATTCATTAAAATAACACCCGAAATTTGAATGTTAATTATCTGATTGGTACCGTGTTTTGACACTTTTGCATGTCCAATGCTTAAAAGCATCCATAGTATAGATCCTAAAGCATGAATATGAATGTTTTAACAATAATATCCATATCAAGAATAGGTAAAATCTGACTTTATTTGTGTAAAAAATCATATAAATATTTGCTTCCGCGCCCGAATTTTATAATTCCTTATCATATATTAGCTAAAGGAAGACATTGCAATTTTAAGAGTGGTCGTTATTCTAGAATCCAGCCCATGTAGCTTACAATATTCAACGTATTCATCAAGAATAGGTAAAATCTGATATTATTTTTGTAAAAAAATCTTATAAATATTTGCTTTCGCGCCCGAATTTTATAATTCTTCATCATATTTTAACTAAAGAAAACATTGCAACAAGAAAATTGCTATTTCATGTGTGGTAGGTATTCTAGAATCCAGCCCATGTAGCTTACAATATACAACGTATTCATTAAAATGACACCTGAAAATTGAATGTTTATTATCTGATTGGTACGACGTTTTGGTCACTTTTGCATGTGCAATGCTTAAAACCATTAATAGTATAGATACTTCTTGTGGCATTTTTCCAATCATTGAAACGCTGAAAAATTATTAGAACTTATAAATACGAAAATAGCAATGTATACATCCTATAAAATAATTTGAAACAATTATTTATTACCTTTTTCCAAACTTCTGTAGACAAAGTTGGTCCATATCCTAGACTGTTTAACTCACTGCCTAGTTCTTTCCATTTGTTTGCAACATAATCATCTCCTAAAGTAGGATTTACGATCCCACTACGAAAAACGAAATCATTTTCCATTAGAGTTAAATACTCTTCATACTGTTCGTTCGTCGTATTTGCCAAGCGTTTTCTTTTTACATTACAATCACTCATGTTTCTAAAATTAAATAATTTATATATGTATTTGTTTTGTTTGATTTCATAAAGTCATTGAAAAATAAAGCAATGGACAAATATAATAAGAAATTTTTCATATTTTATTTAAATTATCTTATTATATAATATAACTTTCTTAATTACCTTATTTAAAATAAATGTTCAGAGGAAGAAGTATTAAATTAATTTTGAGGTTAATCTGTCACAATATACTTAAAGTTAGCCATTTTATAAAGTTCATGCTATAGAAAGGTCGGTTATAGAATGAGTTACAGAATACGAAAAATGACATTCTATACGAACCCAAGTTATAGAGCTCTATAGCTTACAGTGTCTATAAGGTTACAGTGCTATAGAGGAAAAATACAGAATAGCACCAATTATTTGTGTTAAAAATCATATAAATATTTGCTTCCGCGCCCGAATTTTATAATTCCTCATCATATATTAGCTAAAGGAAAATATTGCAACAAGAAAATTGCTATTTCAAGTGTGGTAGGCATTATAGAATCCAGCCCATGCAGCTTACAATATACAACGTATTGAAATTGAATGTTTATTATCTGATTGGTACCACGTTTTGGTTTTTTTTGCATGTCCAACGCTTAAAACCATCCATAGTATAGATCCCAAAGCATGAATATGAATGTTTTAACAAAAATATCCATTTCAAGAATAGGTAAAATCTGACTTTATTTTTGTAAAAAATCATATAAATATTTTCTTCCGCGCCCGAAATTTGTAATTTTTTTTTATGATTTAGCTAAAAGAAACACTGCAACAAGAAAATTGTAATTTCAAGTGTGGTAGGTATTCTGGAATCCAGCCCATGTAGTTTACAATATACAACTTATTCATTAAAATGACACCCAAAAATTGAATGTTTATTATCTGATTGGTACCACGCTTTGGTCACTTTTGCATGCCCAATGCTAAAATTATCCATAGTGTAGATTCTAAAGCATGAATATGAATGTTTTAATAAAAATATCCATTTCAAGAATAGGTAAAATCTGAATTTATTTTTGAAAAAATCATATAAATATTTGCTTCCGCGCCCGAATTTTATAATTCTTCATCATATTTTAGCTAAAAGTAAACATTGCAACAAGAAAATTGCTATTTCAAGTGCAGCAGGTATTCTAGAATCCAGCCCATGTAGCTTACAATATAAACGTATTCAACAAGAATAGGTAAAATCTGACTTTATATTAGTAAAATATCATATAAATATTTGCTTCCGCGCACGAATTTTATAAATCTTCATCATATTTTAGCTAAAAGAAAACATTGCAACAAGAAAATTGCTATTTCAAGTGTGGTAGGTATTCTAGAATCCAGCCCATGTAGCTTACAATATACAACGTATTTATCAAGAATAGGTAAAATCTGACTTTATTTTTGTAAAAAATCATATAAATATTTGCTTCTGCTCCCGAATTTTATAATTTTTTATCATAGTTTAGCTAAAAGGAAATATTGCAACAAGAAAATTGCTATTTCAAGTGTGGTAGGTATTATAGAATCCAGCCCATGTAGCTTACAATATACAACGTATTTATCAAGAATAGGTAAAATCTAACTTTATTTTTGTACAAAATCATATAAATATTTGCTTCGGCGCCCGAATTTTATAATTCTTTATCATATTTTAGCTAAAAGAAAACATTGCAACAAAAAAATCTATAGTATAGATCCTAAAGCATGAATATGAATTTTTTAACAAAAATATCCAATTCAAGAATAGGTAAAATCAGACTTTATTTTTTTAAAAAATCATATAAATATTTGCTTCCGCGCCCTAATTTTTTAATTCTTTAACGTAATTTAGATATAAGAAAACATTGCAACAAGAAAATTGCTATTTTAAGTGTGGTAGGTATTCTATAATCCAGCCCATGTAGCTTACAATATACAAAGTATTCATGATAATGACACCCGAAAATTGAATGTTTATTATCTGATTAGTACCACGCTTTTGTCACTTTTGCATGTTAAATGCTTAAAACCATCCATAGTATAGATCCCAAAGCATGAATTTAAATGTTTTAACAAAAATATCCATTTCAAGAATAGGTAAAATCTGACTTTATTTTTGTAACAAATCATATAAATATTTGCTTCCGCGCCCAAATTTTATAATTCTTCATCATATTTTAGCTAAAAGAAAACATTGCAGCAAGAAAATTGCTATTTCAAGTGTAGTAGGTATTCTAGAATCCAGCCCATGTAGCTTACAATATACAACGTATTCATGAAAATGACACCCGAACATTGAATGTTAATTATCTGATTGGTAGCACGTTTTGGTCACTTTTGCATGTCTAATGCTTAAAACCATCCATAGTATAGATCCTAAAGCATTAATATGAATGTTATAACAAAAATATCCATTTCAAGGATAGGTAAAATCTGACTTTTTTTGTAAAAAATCATATAAATATATGCTTCCGCGCCCGAATTTTATAATTCTTCATCATATATTAGCTAAAAGAATACATTGCAATAAGAAAATTGCTGTTTTAAGTGTGGTGGGTATTCTAGAATCCAGCCCATGTAGCTTACAATAAACAACGTATTCATCAAGAATAGGAAAAATCTGACTTAATTTTTGTAAAAAATCATATAAATATTTGCTTCCGCGCGCAAACTTTATAATTCTTCATCATATTTTAGCTAAAAGAATACATTGCAACAAGAAAATTGCTATTTCAAGTGTGGTAGGTATTCTAGAATCCAGCCCATGTAGCTTACAATATACAACGTATTCATTAAAATGACACCCGAACATTGAATGTTAATTATCTGATTGGTACCACGTTTTGGTCACTTTTGCATGTCCAACGCTTAAAACCATCCATAGCATAGATCCTAAAGCATGAATATGAATGATTTAACAAAAATATACATTTCAAGAATGGGTAAAATCTGACTTTATTTTTGTAAAAAATCATATAAATATTTGCTTCCGCGCCCAAATTTTAAAATTCTTCATCATATTTTAGCTAAAAACATTGCAAAAAGAAAATTGCTGTTTCAAGTGCAGCAGGTATTCTAGAATCCAGCCCATGTAGCTTACAATATAAACGTATTCAACAAGAATAGGTAAAATCTGACTTTGTTTTTGTAAAATATCATATAAATATTTGCTTCCGCGCCCGAATTTTATAAATCTTCATCATATTTTAGCTAAAAGAAAACATTGCAACAAGAAAATTGCTATTTCAAGTGTGGTAGGTATTCTAGAATCCAGCCCATGTAGCTTACAATATACAACGTATTCATTAAAATGACACCCGAACATTGAATGTTAATTATCTGTTTGGTACTACGTTTTGGTCACTTTTGCATGTCCACTGCTTAAAACCATCCATAGTATAAATCCTAAAGCATGAATATGAATGTTATAACAAAAATATCCATTTCAAAAATAGGTAAAATATGACTTTTTTTTGTAAAAAATCATATAAATATTTGCTTCCGCGCCCGAATTTTATAATTCTTCATCATATTTTAGCTAAAAGAAAACATTACAACAAGAACATTGCTATTTCAAGTGTGGTAGGTATTCTAGAATCCAGCCCATGTAGCTTACAATATAAACGTATTTAAGAAGAATAGGTAAAATCTGACTTTATTTTTGTAAAATATCATATAAATATTTGCTTCCGCGCCCGAATTTTATAATTCTTCATCATATTTTAGCTAAAAGAAAACATTGCAACAAGAAAATTGCTATTTCAAATGTAGTAGGTATTCTAGAATCCAGCCGGTGTAACTTACAATATACAACGTATTCATCAACAATATTTAAAATCTGACTTTATATTTGTAAAAAACATATAAATATTTGCTTTCGCGCCAAAATTTCATAATTCTTTATCATATTTTAGCTAAAATAAAACATTGCAACAAGATAATTGCTATTTCAAGTGTGGTAGGTATTCTAGAATCCAGCCCATGTAGCTCACAATATACAACGTATTCATTACAATGACACCCAAAATTTTAAAGTAATCATCAGATTAGTACCACGTTTTGGTCACTTTTGCATGTCCAATGCTTAAAACCATCCATAGTATAGATCCTAAAGCATGAATATGAATGTTATAACAAAAATATCCATTTTAAGAATAGGTAAAATCTGAAATTATTTATGTAAAAAATCATATAAATATTTGCTTCTGCGCTCGAATTTTATAATTCTTCATCGTAATTTAGGTAAAAGAATACATTGCAACAAGAAAATTGCTATTTTAAGTGTGCTAGGTATTCTAGAATCGAGCCCATGTAGCTTACAATATACAACGTATTCATTAAAATTACACCTGAAAATTGAATGTTTATTATCTGATTGGTGTCACGGTTTGGTCACTTTTGCATGTCCAATGCTTAGACCCATCCGTAGTATAGATCCTAAAGCATAAATATGAATGTTTTAACAAAAATATCCATATCAAGAATAGGTAAAATTTGACTTTATTTTTGTAAGAAATCATATAAGAATTTGCTTCCGCGCCCGAATTTTATAATTTTTCATCATATATTAGCTAAAAGAAAACATTGCAACTAGAAAATTGCTATTGCAAATGTGGTAGGTATTCTAGAATCCAGCCAGTGTAGCTTACAATATACAACGTATTCATCAAGAATAGGTAAAATATGACTTTATATTTGTAAAAAACATATAAATATTTGCTTCCGCGCCCGAATTTTATAATTCTTCATCATATTTTAGCTAAAAGAAAACATTGCAACAAGAAAATTGTTATTTCAAGTGTGGTAGGTATTCTAGAATCCAGCCCATGTAGCTTACAATATACAAAGAATTCATCAAGAATAGGTAAAATCTGACTTTATTTTTGTAAAAATTCATATAAATATTTGCTTCCGCGCCCAAATTTTATAATTCTTCATCATAATTTATCGAAAAGAAAACATTGCAACAAGAAAATTGCTATTTCAAGTGTGGTAGGTATTCTAGAATCCAGCCCATGTAGCTCACAATATACAACGTATTCATTACAATGACACCCGAAAATTTAAGGTAATCATCAGATTGGTACCACGTTTTGGTCACTTTTGCATGTCCAATGCTTAAAACCATCCATAGTATAGATCCTAAAGCATGAATATGAATGTTTTAACAAAAATATCCATTTCAATAATAGGTAAAATCTGACTTTATTTTTGTAAAATATCATATAAATATTTGCTTCCGCGCCCGAATTTTATAATTCTTCATCATATTTTAGCTAAAAGAAAACATTGCAACAAGAAAATTGCTATTTCAAGTGTGGTATGTATTCTACAATCCAGCGCATGTAGCTTACAATATACAACGTATTCATTAAAATGACACCCGTACATTTAATGTTTATTATCTGATCGGTACTACGGTTTGGTCACTTTTGCTTGTCCAATGCTTAAAACCATCTATAGTAAAGATCCTAAAGCATGAATATGAATGTTTTAACAAAAATATCCATATCAAGAATAGGTAAAATTTGACTTTATTTTTGTAAGAAATCATATAAGAATTTGTTTCCGCGCCCGAATTTTATAATTTTTCATCATATATTAGCTAAAAGGAAACATTGCAACAAGAAAATTGCTATTGCAAATGTGGTAGGTATTCTAGAATCCAGCCGGTGTAGCTTACAATATACAACGTATTCATCAAGAATATTTAAAATCTGACTTAATATTTGTAAAAAACATATAAATATTTGCTTTCGCACCAAAATTTTATAATTCTTCATCATATTTTAGCTAAAAGAAAACATTGCAACAAGATAATTGCTATTTCAAGTGTGGTAGGTATTCTAGAATCCAGCCCATGTAGCTCACAATATACAACGTATTCATTACAATGACACCCGAAAATTTAAGGTAATCATCAGATTAGTACCACGTTTTGGTCACTTTTGCATGTCCAATGCTTAAAACCATCCATAGTATAGATCTTAAAGCATGAATATGAATGTTTTAACAAAAATATCCATTTCAAGAATAGGTAAAATCTGACTTTATTTTTGTAAAATATCATATAAATATTTGCTTCCGCGCCCGAACTTTATAATTCTTCATAGTATTTTAGCAAAAAAAAAACATTGCAACAAGAAAATTGCTATTTCAAGTGTGGTAGGTATTCTGGAATCCAGCCCATGTAGCTTACAATATACAACGTATTCATCAAGAATAGGTAAAATCTGACTTTATTTTTGTAAAAATTCATATAAATATTTGCTTCCGCGTTCGAATTTTATATTTCTTCATCATATTTGGTGTCAAATAAAAGGTCTTGTATATTAATTTTATTTAAAATGACAAAAAATGTCGAGTTTGGGTATTTTCGAATTACATAAGTCAATGTTGCCAAATGTGTAATGAAGAAACTAAACAAAGAACAAATATTCTCAAATTAACGTTACTGAAGACATTGGAGAGAGAAAACAAAAAATCGAAACATCTGGAAGAAAGTAGTAGAGGCGGCAGGAGCTCTTAATGGGCCGTAAGCCTAAATGATGATGAAGACATTGGATGTTATATTAGGCTAGGTCTCGATGAGGTCTAGCGTGCAGAATGAACAAAAATGTTCCATATCGAACGGCTTTTGTTTTTTTGGAAAATGTATGTGGTGTTTGGTATCAAATAAAAGAGCTCGATAAGGGCTGATGTGCATAATTAACAAAAATGGTTAATGTTGATCGGCTTTTGTTTTTTGCAAAATTTTTTTGAAAGTATGTCGAGTTTGGTCTCAAACAAAACGTCTGATTGAGGTCTAGCGTGCAGAATAGACAAAATGTACCATGTCAATCGGCTTTTGTTTTTTGCAAAAAGTTGTCAGAAGTGTGTGGTGTTTGCTTTTAAATGAAAGGTTTCGTTGAGGGCTAACGTGCAGATTTGACAAAAATGTTCCATGTCGATCTTCTTTTCTTTTTACAAAAAGTTGGTAGAAGTTTATAGTATTTGATATCAAATGCAAGATGTGGGTGTCAGCTAGCCTGTAGAAATTGCAACAAGGTTCCATGTCGATTGACTTTTGTTTTATGAAAAAAAGAGAAACAAAAATATGATGTGTTTGGTTAAAAGGCATGTGTCCTAATCTACATTTATTTTCATCACGACGATCGCCAAATTTTGGCACAAACCTACAGCCTTAACCATTTATGAAATTGATATGTATAATAATATCAAGTTGTAGAGAATGATGCGTAGGTGTGCCTTTTTGGTGTTTCATATTTTTACGTCGAGCAGTTTTTGCTTAAATTAATAAAAACCACACACTTTTTTAATTTTGAAACAATCTTGAAACTAAAAATCCTAGTAGCCATATCTCAATTTAAAAAGAACCACGCTGTAATCTGTCACTTTTGACAAACAGTCTGTGAACTTTAATCGATTGTATTTTCAAATAGAACATTGATATTAAAGAAATGAATACAGTATCATGTATAATAATCATGAGCAAAGGTGTTACAATTAATTTAAGTTTAAAACATAACGTACTTAATTAATATAAATTTTGACGTTTTCAATGTCAAAAGGCAATGTTGCCAAATGTGTAATGAAGGAACTAAATTGAAACCAAATATTCCTATACTAACTTCACATTTGACAAAAATGTTCCATTCCGATCGGCTTTTGTTTTCTGCAAAAAGTTCTCAAAGGAGTTTGGTCTCAAATGAAACGTCTTGTTGAGAACTAGCGTACAGAGTTGACAAAAATGTGCTATGTCGATCGGTTTTTGTTTTTTGCAAAAAGTTTGGTATCCAATGAAAAGTCTCGGTGTGGGCTAGCGTGTAGATATGATAAAAATGTTTCATGTCGACCGGCTTTGGTTTTTTGTAAAAATTATTAGAAGTATATCGTGTTTGCAATCTAATGAAAGGTCTCGGTGAGGCCTGACGTGGAAATATGAAATAATTGATTCATGTCGATCGGCATTTATTTTTTGCACTGACAGCGGAGCTCTAGGGAATGCTCGGTGTAGCCGAGAATTCGCTAGTATATTAGCTAAAAGAAAACATTGCAACAAGATAATAGCTATAATGTGGTAGGTATTTTAGAATCCAGCCGGTGTAGTTTACAATATACAACGTATTCATTAAAATGACACCCGAAAATTGAATGTTTATTATGTGATTGGTACCACGTTTTGGTCACTTTTGCATGCCCAATGCTTAAAACCATCCATAGTATAGTTCCTAATGCATAAATATGAATGTTTTAACAAAAATATCCATTTCAAGAATAGGTAAAATCTGACTTTATTTTTGTAAAAAATCATATAAATATTTGCTTCCGCGCCCGAATTTTATAATTCTTCATCATATTTTAACTAAAAGAAAACATTGAAACAAGAAAATTGCTATTGCAAGTGTGGTAGGTATTCTAGAATCCAGCCCATGTAGCTTAAAATATACAACGTATTAATTACAATGACACCCAAAAATTGAATGTTTATTATGTGATTGGTACCCACGTTTTAGTCACTTTTGCATGTCCAATGCTTAAAACCATCTATAGTATAAATCCTAAAGCATGAATATGAATGTTTTAACAAAAATATCCATTTCAAGAATAGGTAAAATGTGACTATCTTTTTGTAAAAAATCACATAAATATTTGCTTCCTCGCCCGAATTTGATAATTCTTCATCATATATTAGCTTAAAGAAAACATTGCAACAAGAAAATTGCTATTTCAAGTGTGTTAGGTATACTAGATTGCAGCCCATGTAGCTTACAATATACAACGTATTCATCAAGAATAGGTAAAATCTGAATTTATTATTGTAAAAAATTATATAAATATTTGCTTCCGCGTCCGAATTTTATATTTCCTCAACATATTTAAGCTAAAATAAAACATTGTAACAAAAAAATTGCTATTTCAAGTGTGGTAGGTATTCTAGAAACCAGTCCATGTAGCTTACAATATACAACGTATTCATTAAAATGACACCCGAAAATTGAATGTTTAATATCTGATTGGTACCACGTTTTGGTCACTTTTGCATGTCCAATGCTTAAAACCATCCATAGTATAGATCCTAAAGCATGAATATGAATGTTTTAATAAAAATAATCATTTCAAGAATAGGTAAAATCTGACTTTATTTTTGTAAAAAATCATATAAATATTTGCTTCCGCGCCCTAATTTTAAAATTCTTCATCATATTTTAGCTAAAAGAAAATATTGCAACAAGATAATTGCTATTTTAAGTGTGGTAGGTATTCTAGAATCCAGCCCATGTAGCTTACAATATACAACGTATTCATCAAGAATAGGTAAAATCTGGCTTTATTTTTGTAAAAAATCATACAAATATTTGCTTCCGCGCCCTAATTTTATAATTCCTTATCATATATTAGCTAAATGAAAACATTGCAACAAGAAAATTTCTATTTCAAGTGTGGTAGGTATTCTAGAATCCAGCCCATGTATCTTACAATATACAACGTATTCATCAAGAATAGGTAAAATCTGACTTTATTTTTGTAAAAAAACATATAAATATTTGCTTCCGCGCCCCAAGTTTATAATTCTTTATTATAATTTAGCTAAAAGATAACATTGCAACAAGAAAATTACTATTTCAAGTTCTAGAATCCAGCCCATGTAGCTTACAATATACAATGTATTCAATAAAATGACACCCGACAATTGAATGTTTATTGTCTAATTGGTACCACGTTTTGGTCACTTGTGCATGACTATTGCTAAAATTATCTACAGTATAGATTCTAAAGCATAAATATGAATGATTTAACAAATTTATGCATTGCAAGAATAGGTAAAATCCAACTTTATTTTTGTAAAAAATCATATAAATATTTGCTTCCGCGCCCGAATTTTATAATTCTTCAACATATATTAGCTAAAAGAATACATTGCAACAAGATAATTGCTATTTCAAGTGTGGTAGGTATTCTACAATCCAGCCCATGTAGCTTACATTATACAACGTATTTATCAAGAATAGGTAAAATCTGACTTAATTTTTGTACAAAATCATATAAATATTTGCTTATGCGCCCGAATTTTATAATTCTTAATCATATTTTAGCTAAAAGAAAACATTTCAACAATAAAATTTCTATTTCAAGTGTAGTAGTTATTCTAAAATCCAGCCCATGTAGCTTACAATATACAACGTATTCATTAAAATCACACCTGAAAATTGAACGTTAATTATCTGATTGGTACCACGTTTTTGTCACTTTTGCTTGACCAATGCTAAAATTATCCATAGTATAGATCCTAAATCATGAATATTATTGTTTTAACAATAATATCCATTTCTAGAATGGGTAAAATCTGACTTTATTTTTGTAAAAAATCATATAAATGTTTGCTTCCGCGCCCGAAAATTATAATTTTTCATCATATTTTAGTTAAAAGTAAACATTGCAACAAGAAAATTAATATTTCAAGTGTAGTAGGTATTCTAAAAACCAGCCCATGTAGCTTACAATATACAACGTATTCATTAAAATGACACTTAAAAATTGAATGTTAATTATATGATTGGTACCACGTTTTGGTCACTTTTGCATGTCCAATGCTTAAAACCATCCATAGTAGGGATCCCTGTATATTGTAAGCTACATGGGCTGGATTCTAGAATACTTATTACACCTGAAATAACAATTTTCTAGTTGCAATGTTTTCTAATAGCTAAAATATGATGAAGAATTATAAAATTCGGGCGCGGAAGCAAATATTGATATGATTTTTTACAAAAATTAAGTCAGATTTTAACTATTCTTGATGAATACGTTGTACATTGTAAGCTACGTGGGCTGGATTCTAGAGTACCTACCACACTTGAAATAGCAATTTTCTTGTTGCAATATTTTCATTAAGCTAAAATATAATAAAGAATTATAAAATTCGGGCGCGGAAGCAAATATTTATATGATTTTTTACAAATATAAAGTCAGATTTTACCTATTCTTGATATGGATATTTTTGTTTAAACATTCATATTCATGCTTTAGGATCTATACTATGGATGGTTTTAAGCATTGGACTTGCAAAAGTGACCAAAACGTGGTACCAATCAGATAATAAACATTTAATTTTTGGGTGTCATTTTAATGAATACGTTGTATATTATAAGCTACATGGGCTGAAATCTAGAATAACTACCAAACTTGAAATAGCAATTTTATTGTAGCAGTGTTTTCTTTTAGCTAAAATATGATGAAGAATTATAAAATACGGCCGCGGAAGCAAATATTTATATGATTTTTTACAAAAATAAAGTCAGATTTTACCTACTCTAGAAATGGATATTTTTGTTAAAACATTCATATTCATGCTTTAGGATCTATACTATGGATGGTTTTAAGCATTTGACATGCAAAAGTGAGCAAAAGGTGGTACCAATCAGATAATAAACAATCAATTTTTAAATGTCATTTTAATGAATACGTTGTATATTGTAAGCTACATTGGCTGGATTCTAGAATACCTACCACACTTAAAATAGCAATTTTCCTTGTTGCAATGTTTTCTTTTATCTAAAATATGATGAAGAATTATAAAATTCGGAAGCGGAAGCAAATATTTATATGATTTTTTACAAAAATAAAGTCAGATTTTTCCTATTTTTGAAATGGATATTTTTGTTAAAACATTATAATCATTTTAGGATCTATACTATGGATGGTTTTAAGCATTGGACATGCAAAAGTGAGCAAAACGTGGTACCAATCAGATAGTAAACAATCAAGTTTTGGGTGTTACTTTAATGAATATGTTGTATATTGTAAGCTACATGGGCTGGATTCTAGAATACCTACCACCCTTGAAATAGAAATTTTCTTGTTGCAATGTTTTCTTTTAGCTAAAATATGATGAAATATTATAAAATTCGGGCGCCCAAGCAAATATTTATATGATTTTTTACAAAAATAAAGTCAGATTTTACCTTTTCTTGATGAATAGGTTGTATATTTTAAGCTACATTGACTGGATTCTAGAATACCTACCACACTTGAAATAGCAATTTTCTTGTTGCAATGTTTTCTTTTAGCTAAAATATGATAAAGAATTATAAAATTCGGGCGCGGAAGCAAATATTTATATGATTTTTTAAAGAAATAAAGTCAGATTTTACCTATTCTTGAAATGGATATTCTTGTTAAAACATTCATATTCATGCTTTAAGATCTATACCATGGATAATTTTAGCATTAGACATGCAAAAGTCACCAAAACGTGGTACTAATCATATAATAAACATTTAAATTGCGGGTGAGATTTTAATGAATACGTTGTATATTGTAAGCTACATGGGCTGGATTCTAGAATACCTACCACACTTGAAACAGCAATTTTCTTGTTGCAAATGTTTTCTTTTAGCTAAAATATGATAAAGAACTATAATCTCGGGCGCGCAAGAAAATATTTATATAAAATTTTACAAAGTCAATGTCGGATTTTACCTATTCTTAAAGAATAGGTTGTATATTGTAAGCTACATAGGCTTGATTTCATAATACATATTACACTTGAAATAGCAATTTTCTTGTTGCAATGTTTTCTTTCAGCTAAAATATGATGAAGAGTTAGAAAATTCGGGCGCGGAATCAAAAGTTTATATCATTATTTACAAAAAACAAGTCAGATTTTACCTATTCTTTATGAATACGTTGTATATTGTAAGCTACATGGGCTGGATTCTTGAATACCTACCACACTTGAAACAGCAATTTTCTTGTTGCAATGTTTTCTTTTAGCTAAAATATGACAAAGAATTATAAAATTCGGGCGGGGAAGCAAATATTTATATGATTTTTATAAAAATAAAGTCAGATTTTACCTATTCTTGAAATGGATATTTTTGTTAAAACATTCATATTCATGCTTTAGGATATATACTATGGATAATTTTAGCATTGGACATGAAAAAGTGACCAAAACGTGGTGCCAATCAAATAATAAACATTTAATTTTCGGGTGTCATATTAATGAATACGTTGTATATTGTAAGCTACATGGGCTTGATTCTAGAATACCTACCACACTTAAAATAGCAATTTTCTTGTTGCAATCTTTTCTTTTAGCTAAAATATGACAAAGAATTATAAAATTCGGGCGCGGAAGCAAATATTTATATGATTATTTACAAAAATAAAGTCAGATTTTACCTATTCTAAAAATGGATATTTTTTTTTAAACATTCATATTCATGCTTTAGGATCTATACTATGGATAGTTTTAAGCATTGGACATGCAAAAGTGACCAAAACGTAGTACCAAACAGATATTAAACATTCAATTTTTGGGGTGTCATTTTTATGAATACGTTGTATATTGTAAGCTACATGGGATGGATTCTAGAAAACCTACCTCACTTGAAATAGCAATTTTCTTGTTGCAATGTTTTCTTTTAGCTAAAATATGATGCAGAATTATAAAATTCGGGCACGGAAGCAAATATTTATATGATTTTTTTAGAAAAATAAGGTGAGATTTTACCTATTCTTGAAATGGATATTTTTGTTAAAACATTCATATTCATGCTTTAGGATCTATACCATGGATAATTTTAGCATTGGACATGCAAAAGTGACCAAAACGTGGTACCAATCAGACAATAAACATTGAATTTTCGGGTGTCATTTTAATGAATACGTTGTATATTGTAAGCTACATGGGCTGGATTCTAGAATAACTACCACACTTGTAATAACAATTTTCTTGTTGCAAAGTTATCTTTTACCTAAAATATGATAAATAATTATAAATTCGGGTGAGGAAGCAAATATTTATATGATTTTTTACAAAAATAAAGTCAGATTTTATCTATTCTTGATGAATATGTTGTACATTGTAAGCTACATGAGCTGGATTCTAAAATACCTACCACACTTGAAATAGCAATTTTCTTGTTGCAATGTTTTCATTTAGCTAAAATATAATAAAGAATTATAAAATTCGGGCGCGGAAGCAAATATTTATATGATTTTTTACAAAAATAAAGTCAGATTTTACCTATTTTTGAAATGGATATTTTTGTTAAAACATTCATATTTATGCTTTAGCATCTATACTATGGATGGTTTTAAGCATTGGACATGCAAAAGTGACCAAAACGTGGTACCAATCAGATAATAAACATTCAATTTTCGGGTGTCATTTTTATGAATACGTTGTATATTGTAAACTACATGGTCTGGATTCTAGAAGACCTATCACACTTGAAATAGCAAATTTCTTGTTGCAATGTTTTCTTTTAGCTAAAACATGATGAAGAATTATAAAATTCGGGCGCGGAAGAAAATATTTTTATGATTTTTTACTAAAATAAAGTCAGATTTTACCTATTCTAGATGAATAAGTTGTATATTGTAAGCTACATGGGCTGGATTCTAGAGTACCTACAACCCTTGAAATAGCAATTTTCTTGTTGCAATGTTTTCTTTTAGCTAAAATATGATAGAGATTTATAAAATTCGGGCGCGGAAGCAAATATGAATAAGATTTTTTACAAAAATAAAGTCAGATTTTACCTATTCTTGAAATGGATAATTATGTGAAAACATTCATATTCATGCTTTAGGATCTATACTATAGATAATTTTAGCATTGCACATGCAAAAGTGACCAGAAGGTGGTACCAATCAGATAATAAATATTAAATTTTCGGGTGTCATTTTTATGAATACGTTGTATATTGTAAGCTACATGGGATGGATTCTAGAAAACCTACCTCACTTGAAATAGCAATTTTCTTGTTGCAATGTTTTCTTTTAGCTAAAATATGATGCAGAATTATAAAATTCGTCCGCGGAAGCAAATATTTATATGATTTTCTACAAAAATAAAGTCAGATTTTACCTATTCTTGAAATAGATATTTTTGTTAAAACATTCATATTCATACTTTAGGATCTATACTGTGGATGGTTTTAAGCATTGGACATGCAGAAGTGACCAAAACGTGGTACCAATCAGATAATAAACATTCAATTTTCGGGTGTCATTTTAATGAATACGTTGTATATTGTCAGCTACATGGGATGGATTCTAGAATACCTACCACATTTGAAATAGCAATTTTCTTGTTGCAATGTTTTCTTTTAGCTAAAATATGATAAAGAATTTTAAAATTCGGGCGCTGAAGCAAATATTTATATGATATTTTACAAATATAAAGTCAGATTTTACTTATTCTTGATGAATACATTGTATATTGTAAGCTACATGGGCTGGATTCTAGAATATCTACCACACTTGAAATAGCAATTTTCTCGTTGCAATGTTATTTTAGCTAAAATATGATAAAGAATTATAAAATTCAGGCGCGGAAGAAAATATTTATATGACTTTTTACAAAATAAAATCAGAATTTACCTATTCTTGATGAATATGTTGTATATTGTAAGCTACATGGGCTCGATTCTAGAATACCTACTACACTTGAAATACCAATTTTCTTGTTGCAATGTTTTCTTTTAGCTAAAATATGATGAATAATTATAAAATTTGGGTGCGAAAGTAAATTTTTGCATGATTTTGTACACAAAGAAAGTTAGATTTTACCTATTCTTGAAATAGATATTTTTGTTAAAACATTCATATTCATGCTTTAGGATCTATACTATGGATGGTTTTAAGCATTGGACATGCAAAAGTGACCAAAACGTGGTACCAATCAGATAATAAACATTCACATTTCGGGTGTCATTTTAATGAATACGTTGTATATTGTAAGCTACATGGGCTGGATTCTAGAATATGTACCACACCTGAAATAGCAATTTTCTTGTTGCAATGTTTTCTTTTAGCTAAGTTATGATAAAGAATTATAAAATTCGGGCACGGAAGCAAATATTTATATGATTTTTTTAGAAAAATAAGGTGAGATTTTACCTATTCTTGAAATGGATATTTTTGTTAAAACATTCATATTCATGCTTTAGGATCTATACCATGGATAATTTTAGCATTGGACATGCAAAAGTGACCAAAACGTGGTACCAATCAGATATTAAACATTCAATTTTCGGGTGTCACTTTAATGAATACGTTGTATATTGTAAGCTACAAGGGCTGGATTCTAGTATACCTACCACACTTAAAATAGCAATTTTCATGTTGCAATGTTTTCTTTTAGCTAAAATATGATAAAGAATTATAAAATTCGGGCGCGGAAGCAAATATTTATATGATTTTTTACAAAAATAAAGTCAGATTTTACCTATTTTTGAAATGGATATTTTTGTTAAAACATTCATATTTATGCTTTAGGATCTATACTATGGATGGTTTTAAGCATTGGACATGCAAAAGTGACCAAAACGTGGTACCAATCAGATAATAAACATTCAATTTTTGGGTGTCATTTTTATGAATACGTTGTATATTGTAAGCTACATGGGATGGATTCTAGAAAACCTACCTCACTTGAAATAGCAATTTTCTTGTTGCAATGTTTTCTTTTAGCTAAAATATGATGCAGAATTATAAAATTCGGGCACGGAAGCAAATATTTATATGATTTTTTTAAAAAATAAGGTGAGATTTTACCTATTCTTGAAATGGATATTTTTGTTAAAACATTCATATTCATGCTTTAGGATCTATACCATGGATAATTTTAGCATTGGACATGCAAAAGTGACCAAAACGTGGTACCAATCAGACAATAAACATTGAATTTTCGGGTGTCATTTTAATGAATACGTTGTATATTGTAAGCTACATGGGCTGGATTCTAGAATAACTACCACACTTGTAATAACAATTTTCTTGTTGCAAAGTTATCTTTTGCCTAAAATATGATAAATAATTATAAAATTCGGGTGAGGAAACCAATATTTATATGATTTTTTACAAAAATAAAGTCAGATTTTATCTATTCTTGATGAATATGTTGTACATTGTAAGCTACATGAGCTGGATTCTAAAATACCTACCACACTTGAAATAGCAATTTTCTTGTTGCAATGTTTTCATTTAGCTAAAATATAATAAAGAATTATAAAATTCGGGTGCGGAAGCAAATATTTATATGATTTTTTACAAAAATAAAGTCAGATTTTACCTATTTTTGAAATGGATATTTTTGTTAAAACATTCATATTTATGCTTTAGCATCTATACTATGGATGGTTTTAAGCATTGGACATGCAAAAGTGACCAAAACGTGGTACCAATCAGATAATAAAACGTTCAATTTTCGGGTGTCATTTTTATGAATACGTTGTATATTGTAAACTACATGGTCTGGATTCTAGAAGACCTATTACACTTGAAATAGCAATTTTCTTGTTGCAATGTTTTCTTTTAGCTAAAACATGATGAAGAATTATAAAATTCGGGCGCGGAAGAAAATATTTTTATGATTTTTTACTAAAATAAAGTCAGATTTTACCTATTCTAGATGAATAAGTTGTATATTGTAAGCTACATGGGCTGGATTCTAGAGTACCTACAACCCTTGAAATAGCAATTTTCTTGTTGCAATGTTTTCTTTTAGCTAAAATATGATAGAGATTTATAAAATTCGGGCGCGGAAGCAAATATGAATAAGATTTTTTACAAAAATAAAGTCAGATTTTACCTATTCTTGAAATGGATAATTATGTGAAAACATTCATATTCATGCTTTAGGATCTATACTATAGATAATTTTAGCATTGCACATGCAAAAGTGACCAGAAGGTGGTACCAATCAGATAATAAACATTAAATTTTCGGGTGTCATTTTTATGAATACGTTGTATATTGTAAGCTACATGGGATGGATTCTAGAAAACCTACCTCACTTGAAATAGCAATTTTCTTGTTGCAATGTTTTCTTTTAGCTAAAATATGATGCAGAATTATAAAATTCGTCCGCGGAAGCAAATATTTATATGATTTTCTACAAAAATAAAGTCAGATTTTACCTATTCTTGAAATAGATATTTTTGTTAAAACATTCATATTCATACTTTAGGATCTATACTGTGGATGGTTTTAAGCATTGGACATGCAGAAGTGACCAAAACGTGGTACCAATCAGATAATAAACATTCAATTTTCGGGTGTCATTTTAATGAATACGTTGTATATTGTCAGCTACATGGGATGGATTCTAGAATACCTACCACATTTAAAATAGCATTGCACATGCAAAAGTGACCAGAAGGTGGTACCAATCAGATAATAAACATTAAATTTTCGGGTGTCATTTTAATAAATACGTTGTATATTGTAAGAAGCTACATAGGCTGGTTTCTAGAATACCTACCACACTTTAAATAGCAATTTTGTTGTTGCAATGTTTTCTTTTAGCTAAAATATGATGAAGAATTATAAAATTCCGGCGCGGAAGCAAATATTCATATGATTTTTACAAAAATTAAGACAGATTTGACCTATCCTTGATGAATACGCTGTATATTGTAAACTACATGGGCTGGATTCTAGAATACCTACCACACTTGAAATATCAATTTTCTTGTTTCAATGTTTTCTTTTAGCTGAAATATGATAAGGAATTATAAAAGTCGGGCGCGGAAGCAAATATTTGTGATTTTTTACAAAAATAAGGTCAGATTTTACCTATTCTTAATGAATACGTTGTATATTGTAAACTACATGGGCTGGATTCTAGAATACCTACCACACTTGAAATAGGAATTTTCTTGTTGCAATGTTTTTTTTAGCAAAAATTTGATGAATAATTATAAAACTCGGGCGCGGAAGCAAATATTTATATGATTTTTTACAATAATAAAGTCAGATTTTACCTATTCTTGATGAATATATTGTATATTGTAAGCTACATGGGCTGGATTCTGGAATACCGACCACACTTGAAATAGCAATTTTCTTGTTGCAATGTTTTCTTTTAGCTAAAATATGATGAAGAATTATAAAATTCGGGTCCGGAAGCAAATATTTATGTGATTTTTTTACAATAATAAGGTCAGAGTTTACCTATTCTTGATGAATACGTTATATATTGTAAGGTACATGGGCTGGATTCTGGAATACCTACCACACTTGAAATAGCAGTTTTCTTGTTGCAATGTTTTTTTTTAGCTAAAATATAATAAAGAATGATAAAATTCGGGCGCAAAAGCAAATATTTATATGAATTTTTACATATATAAAGTCAAATTTGACCTATTCTTGAAATGGATATTTTTGTTAAAACATTCATATTCATGCTCTAGGATCTATACTATGGATGGTTTTAAGCATTGGACATGCAAAAGTGACCAAAACGTGGTACTAATCAGATAATAAACATTCAATTTTCGGGTGTCATTTTAATGAATACGTTGTATATTGTAAACTACATGGTCTGGATTCTAGAAGACCTATCACACTTGAAATAGCAATTTTCTTGTTGCAATGTTTTCTTTTAGCTAAAATATGATAAAGAATTTTAAAATTCGGGCGCTGAAGCGAATATTTATATGATATTTTACAAATATAAAGTCAGATTTTACTTATTCTTGATGAATACATTGTATATTGTAAGCTACATGGGCTGGATTCTAGAATATCTACCACACTTGAAATAGCAATTTTCTCGTTGCAATGTTATTTTAGCTAAAATATGATAAAGAATTATAAAATTCAGGCGCGGAAGAAAATATTTATATGACTTTTTACAAAATAAAATCAGAATTTACCTATTCTTGATGAATATGTTGTATATTGTAAGCTACATGGGCTCGATTCTAGAATACCTACTACACTTGAAATACCAATTTTCTTGTTGCAATGTTTTCTTTTAGCTAAAATATGATGAATAATTATAAAATTTGGGTGCGAAAGTAAATTTTTGCATGATTTTGTACACAAAGAAAGTTAGATTTTACCTATTCTTGAAATAGATATTTTTGTTAAAACATTCATATTCATGCTTTAGGATCTATACTATGGATGGTTTTAAGCATTGGACATGCAAAAGTGACCAAAACGTGGTACCAATCAGATAATAAACATTCACATTTCGGGTGTCATTTTAATGAATACGTTGTATATTGTAAGCTACATGGGCTGGATTCTAGAATATGTACCACACCTGAAATAGCAATTTTCTTGTTGCAATGTTTTCTTTTAGCTAAGTTATGATAAAGAATTATAAAATTCGGGCACGGAAGCAAATATTTATATGATTTTTTTAGAAAAATAAGGTGAGATTTTACCTATTCTTGAAATGGATATTTTTGTTAAAACATTCATATTCATGCTTTAGGATCTATACCATGGATAATTTTAGCATTGGACATGCAAAAGTGACCAAAACGTGGTACCAATCAGATATTAAACATTCAATTTTCGGGTGTCACTTTAATGAATACGTTGTATATTGTAAGCTACAAGGGCTGGATTCTAGTATACCTACCACACTTAAAATAGCAATTTTCATGTTGCAATGTTTTCTTTTAGCTAAAATATGATAAAGAATTATAAAATTCGGGCGCGGAAGCAAATATTTATATGATTTTTTACAAAAATAAAGTCAGCTTTTACCTATTTTTGAAATGGATATTTTTGTTAAAACATTCATATTTATGCTTTAGGATCTATACTATGGATGGTTTTAAGCATTGGACATGCAAAAGTGACCAAAACGTGGTACCAATCAGATAATAAACATTCAATTTTTGGGTGTCATTTTTATGAATACGTTGTATATTGTAAGCTACATGGGATGGATTCTAGAAAACCTACCTCACTTGAAATAGCAATTTTCTTGTTGCAATGTTTTCTTTTAGCTAAAATATGATGCAGAATTATAAAAATCGGGCAAGGAAGCAAATATTTATATGATTTTTTTAGAAAAATAAGGTGAGATTTTACCTATTCTTGAAATGGATATTTTTGTTAAAACATTCATATTCATGCTTTAGGATCTATACCATGGATAATTTTAGCATTGGACATGCAAAAGTGACCAAAACGTGGTACCAATCAGACAATAAACATTGAATTTTCGGGTGTCATTTTAATGAATACGTTGTATATTGTAAGCTACATGGGCTGGATTCTAGAATAACTACCACACTTGTAATAACAATTTTCTTGTTGCAAAGTTATCTTTTACCTAAAATATGATAAATAATTATAAATTCGGGTGAGGAAGCAAATATTTATATGATTTTTTACAAAAATAAAGTCAGATTTTATCTATTCTTGATGAATATGTTGTACATTGTAAGCTACATGAGCTGGATTCTAAAATACCTACCACACTTGAAATAGCAATTTTCTTGTTGCAATGTTTTCATTTAGCTAAAATATAATAAAGAATTATAAAATTCGGGCGCGGAAGCAAATATTTATATGATTTTTTACAAAAATAAAGTCAGATTTTACCTATTTTTGAAATGGATATTTTTGTTAAAACATTCATATTTATGCTTTAGCATCTATACTATGGATGGTTTTAAGCATTGGACATGCAAAAGTGACCAAAACGTGGTACCAATCAGATAATAAACATTCAATTTTCGGGTGTCATTTTTATGAATACGTTGTATATTGTAAACTACATGGTCTGGATTCTAGAAGACCTATCACACTTGAAATAGCAATTTTCTTGTTGCAATGTTTTCTTTTAGCTAAAACATGATGAAGAATTATAAAATTCGGGCGCGGAAGAAAATATTTTTATGATTTTTTACTAAAATAAAGTCAGATTTTACCTATTCTAGATGAATAAGTTGTATATTGTAAGCTACATGGGCTGGATTCTAGAGTACCTACAACCCTTGAAATAGCAATTTTCTTGTTGCAATGTTTTCTTTTAGCTAAAATATGATAGAGATTTATAAAATTCGGGCGCGGAAGCAAATATGAATAAGATTTTTTACAAAAATAAAGTCAGATTTTACCTATTCTTGAAATGGATAATTATGTGAAAACATTCATATTCATGCTTTAGGATCTATACTATAGATAATTTTAGCATTGCACATGCAAAAGTGACCAGAAGGTGGTACCAATCAGATAATAAACATTAAATTTTCGGGTGTCATTTTAATAAATACGTTGTATATTGTAAGAAGCTACATAAGCTGGTTTCTAGAATACCTACCACACTTTAAATAGCAATTTTGTTGTTGCAATGTTTTCTTTTAGCTAAAATATGATGAAGAATTATAAAATTCCGGCGCGGAAGCAAATATTCATATGATTTTTACAAAAATTAAGACAGATTTGACCTATCCTTGATGAATACGCTGTATATTGTAAACTACATGGGCTGGATTCTAGAATACCTACCACACTTGAAATATCAATTTTCTTGTTTCAATGTTTTCTTTTAGCTAAAATATGATAAGGAATTATAAAAGTCGGGCGCGGAAGCAAATATTTGTGATTTTTTACAAAAATAAGGTCAGATTTTACCTATTCTTAATGAATACGTTGTATATTGTAAACTACATGGGCTGGATTCTAGAATACCTACCACACTTGAAATAGGAATTTTCTTGTTGCAATGTTTTTTTTAGCAAAAATTTGATGAATAATTATAAAACTCGGGCGCGGAAGCAAATATTTATATGATTTTTTACAATAATAAAGTCAGATTTTACCTATTCTTGATGAATATATTGTATATTGTAAGCTACATGGGCTGGATTCTGGAATACCGACCACACTTGAAATAGCAATTTTCTTGTTGCAATGTTTTCTTTTAGCTAAAATATGATGAAGAATTATAAAATTCGGGTCCGGAAGCAAATATTTATGTGATTTTTTTACAATAATAAGGTCAGAGTTTACCTATTCTTGATGAATACGTTATATATTGTAAGGTACATGGGCTGGATTCTGGAATACCTACCACACTTGAAATAGCAGTTTTCTTGTTGCAATGTTTTTTTTTAGCTAAAATATGATAAAGAATGATAAAATTCGGGCGCAAAAGCAAATATTTATATGAATTTTTACATATATAAAGTCAAATTTGACCTATTCTTGAAATGGATATTTTTGTTAAAACATTCATATTCAAGCTCTAGGATCTATACTATGGATGGTTTTAAGCATTGGACATGCAAAAGTGACCAAAACGTGGTACTAATCAGATAATAAACATTCAATTTTCGGGTGTCATTTTAATGAATACGTTGTATATTGTAAACTACATGGTCTGGATTCTAGAAGACCTATCACACTTGAAATAGCAATTTTCTTGTTGCAATGTTTTCTTTTAGCTAAAACATGATGAAGAATTATAAAATTCGGGCGCGGAAGCAAATATTTTTATGATTTTTTACTAAAATAAAGTCAGATTTTACCTATTCTAGATGAATAAGTTGTATATTGTAAGCTACATGGGCTGGATTCTAGAGTACCTACAACCCTTGAAATAGCAATTTTCTTGTTGCAATGTTTTCTTTTAGCTAAAATATGATAGAGATTTATAAAATTCGGGCGCGGAAGCAAATATTAATAAGATTTTTTACAAAAATAAAGTCAGATTTTACCTATTCTTGAAATGGATAATTATGTAAAAACATTCATATTCATGCTTTAGGATCTATACTATAGATAATTTTAGCATTGCACATGCAAAAGTGACCAGAAGGTGGTACCAATCAGATAATAAACATTCAATTTTCGGGTGTCATTTTAATAAATACGTTGTATATTGTAAGAAGCTACATAGGCTGGTTTCTAGAATACCTACCACACTTGAAATAGCAATTTTCTTGTTGCAATGTTTTCTTTTAGCTAAAATATGATGAAGAATTATAAAATTCCGGCGCGGAAGCAAATATTCATATGATTTTTACAAAAATTAAGACAGATTTGACCTATCCTTGATGAATACGCTGTAGATTGTAAACTACATGGGCTGGATTCTAGAATACCTACCACACTTGAAATATCAATTTTCTTGTTGCAATGTTTTCTTTTAGCTAAAATATGATAAGGAATTATAAAAGTCGGGCGCGGAAGCAAATATTTGTGATTTTTTACAAAAATAAGGTCAGATTTTACCTATTCTTGATGAATACGTTGTATATTGTAAACTACATGGGCTGGATTCTAGAATACCTACCACACTTGAAATAGCAATTTTCTTGTTGCAATGTTTTTTTTAGCTAAAATATGATGAATAATTATAAAACTCGGGCGCGGAAGCAAATATTTATATGATTTTTCACAAAAATAAAGTCAGATTTTACCTATTCTTGATGAATATGTTTTATATTGTAAGCTACATGGGCTGGATTCTGGAATACCGACCACACTTGAAATAGCAATTTTCTTGTTGCAATGTTTTCTTTTAGCTAAAATATGATAAGGAATTATAAAAGTCGGGCGCGGAAGCAAATATTTGTGATTTTTTACAAAAATAAGGTCAGATTTTACCTATTCTTGATGAATACGTTGTATATTGTAAACTACATGGGCTGGATTCTAGAATACCTACCACACTTGAAATAGCAATTTTCTTGTTGCAATGTTTTTTTTAGCTAAAATATGATGAATAATTATAAAATTCGGGCGCGAAAGCAAATATTTATATGATTTTTTACAAAAATAAAGCCAGATTTTACCTATTCTTCAAATGGATATTTTTGTTAAAACATTCATATTCTTGCTTTAGGATCTATACTATGGATGGTTTTATGCATTGGACATGCAAAAGTGTTTAAAACGTTGTACCAATCAGATAATAAACATTCAATTTCGGGTGTCATTTTAATGAATACGTTGTATATTGTAAGCTACATGGGCTGGATTCTAATATACCTACCACACTTGAAATAGCAATTTTCTTGTTGCAATGTTTTCTTTTAGCTAAAATATGATGAAGAATTTTAAAATTCGGGCGCGAAAGCAAATATTTATATGATTTTTTACAAAAATAAGGTCAGATTTTACCTATTCTTAATGAATACGTTGCATATTGTAAGCTACATGGGCTGGATTCTAGAATACCTACCACACTTGAAATAGCGATTTTCTTGTTGATATGTTTGCTTTTAGCTAAAATATGATGTAAAATTATAAAATTCGGGCGCGGAAGCAAATATTTATGTGATTTTTTACAAAAACAAAGTCAGATTTTACCTATTCTTGATTAATACGTTGTATATTGTAAGCTACATGGGCTGAATTCTAGAATACCTACCACAGTTGAAATAGCAATTTTCTTGTTGCAATGTTTTCTTTTAGCTGAAATATGATTAAGAATTATAAAATTCGGGCGCGGAAGCAAATATTTATATGATTTTTACAAAAATAATATCAGATTTTACTTATTCATGATATGGATATTTTTGTTAAAACATTCATATTCATGCTTTAGGATCTATACTATGGATGGTTTTAAGCATTGGACATGCAAAAGTGACCAAAACGTGGTACCAATCAGATAATAAACATTCAATTTTCGGGTGTCATTTTAATGAATACGTTGTATATTGTAAGCTACATGGGCTGGATTCTAGAATACCTACCACACTTGAAATAGCAATTTTATTGTTGCAATGTTTACTTTTAGCTAAAATATGATGTAAAATTATAAAATTCGGGCGCGGAAGCAAATATTTATATGATGTTTTTACAAAAATAAAGTCAGATTTTACCTTTTCTTGATGAATACGTTGTATATTGTACGCTACATAGGCTGGATTCTAGAATACCTACCACACTTGAAATAGCAATTTTCTTGTGGCAATGTTTTCTTTTAGCTAAAATATGATGAAGAATTATAAAATACGGGCGCGGAAGCAAATATTTATATAATTTATTACAAAATTAAAGTCAGATTTTACCTATTCTTGATGAATACGTTGTATATTTAAGCTACATGATCTGGATTCTAGGGGGTGTAAGAGGAGCGGATTTTAATCCTTTGCCTAAATGTCAACCTCACCTGCACGTCGGTACACCCTGCGTAATCTAACGAGGCTCTGGCGACCGATTAAGAGCGGTATAACACTACCACCGGGAAAAGAGGAAATGCTCTCCCATTGTTCTTTTAAAGATTGAGCGTAGGGCTAACACCCCTACCTTGTAAAAAACTACACGTTAGGAAAGCTCAAAACTTGCCTCGGTCTGGGATGGATAAACGGAAACGACTAAGTAAACGTAGCGAGGATATACGATTAGGAACTTGGAATGTTTTAACAATGTTACAACCAGGTAAAATGATGGAAATAGCAAATGAATTAGACAAATACCATGTAGATATAGCGGCGCTTCAAGAAATAAGGTGGTCAGGACATGGAAAAATCAAGAAACCAACATTTACGATGTATTATAGTGGAGATGAGAAACAAGGAGAAAGAGGTGTTGGATTTATAATATCCAAAAAATTACAAAAGTCTATAATAAGCTTTACACCAGTAAATAGCCGATTATGTACGTTAAGACTACAAGGAAAAATCTATAATACAACGATTATAAATGCATACTCACCAACAGAAGACGCAAGTGAAGACGCCCTAGACCAATTTTATGATGACCTAATTGACCTTTGTGAAGAAGTAAGTACATACGATGCTCTTGTTTTACTTGGTGACTTTAATGCCAAAATTGGAAAAGAACAAATATGGAACGGAGTCGCTGGACTCCATTCTCTTCATGACAACACCAGTAACAACGGAGAAAGACTATGTCAGTTTGCAGCTTCCACTAATCTACTAATTAAAAGTACGACCTTCCAACACAAAAACATTCACAAAGGTACCTGGAAAATACCAGGAGATAGAGGCGTAAATCAGATAGATCATGTGTTAATAAACAAAAGACGCAGCTCCAGTATCACTGACTCTAGAACTTTCCGCGGAGCAAATTGCGACTCCGACCATTACTTGGTTATAGCTAAATTTCGACAACGGTTAGAGACGGTACAAAACCCAACTAGACCGAATAAGAAAAAATGGAACTTAGAGAAACTCAGAAACAACGATATTCTGGAGCAATATCAAAACGAAATCGAAAGAAAACTCGATAACGGACACGAGGAAAAATCAACGAACGCAACGGTGTCTAACGAATACAGTATCGAAGATCAATGGTCTAGACTGAAAACTATAATACCTATGGTAGCCGAGCTAGTACTTGGTGAGCAGAGCAAAACCCGAAATGAAGAATGGTTTGACGGAGAATGTAAAGAAAGTATATGTGCGAAAAATTCCGCTAGACAGAAATATCTGCAAAAAGGAACAAGAAGAAATAAAGCCGAATATGAACGGCTAAGAAGCATCGCTACAAAACTCTGTAGAAAGAAAAAAAGGGAATTCTTAAATAAAAAAATAGAGGAAATTGAAGAATCAAACACAAATAAAAACTACAGGAAATTTTATAAAGACATTAGACAACAAACCCCAAACTATAACCAAGCAAATATGTGCAAGGATATAAATGGTAAAATTCTATCAAACGATCAAGAGGTACTCAACAGATGGAAGGAATACTTCGAATCCTTACTGACAAGGGATACCGAGAGCATTAGATCGACGAATGAAAATATATACCTCACCGCCGAACCTGACATACCAGAACCATCACTCGAAGAAACCATAACAGTAATACATAGTATGAAAAACCATAAAGCCCCAGGCATAGACTGTATATACCCAGAACTTATTAAAAGCTGGGGGAGAACCTCTGTGGAGAAAATTGCATGAACTAATCTTAAGAATATGGAAAGAGGAATCAATGCCAAACGACTGGAAAATAGGTTTAATACACCCAGTTTACAAAAAAGGGGATAGACTTGAATGTAGCAATTACAGAGGAATTACCCTCCTCTGCATAGCATACAAAATTTTCTCATGCGTATTATACAATCGTCTGAATATGTATGCTGAAGAAATACTCGGGGAGTACCAAAGCGGTTTCAGGAAAAACCGGTCCACTAACGATCATATTACAACAATGAGATTAATGCTCGAAAAATGTCACGAACATGACATATCTTTACACAACCTATTCATCGATTTTAAAACGGCCTTCGATAAGGTAAATAGGAATGAACTAATAAAGCAATTATCGCATTTGGGAATACCAAAAAAATTAATCAACCTCGTGAACATGACATTACAAAATTCAAAATCGATAGTAAATATTGGGGGAAATCATACTGAGGAAATAAAAATAAATTCTGGAGTACGGCAAGGAGATGCGTTATCGGCGCTGCTGTTCAATCTCATACTAGAAAGTGTTATAAGAAAAGTTGACGCTAAAGTTCTCATAAATATAAAATCTAAACAGCTGCTAGCCTATGCAGATGACGTAGTGTTAACCGCAAGGAACTTAAATGCCCTAAAAGAAACTTTTACCAGCCTGGAAACTGAAGCTCGTAAGGTGGGCTTGCTTGTGAACGAAGAGAAGACGAAATATTTAAATTTCAGTAGACATAATAATCAACCAGAGAATGTCGAGATAAATAATCTAAATCTAGAAGGGGTAACATCGTTCACTTACCTAGGCTCACAACTAAATAACCAAAACATAGTAGAACAGGACATTAAGGAACGAATCAAAGCGGGAAACAAAGCATATTTTGCAAACAAGAAGCTACTACGATCTAAACTGATAAGTAAGAAAAGCAAACTTATTATTTACAAATCTCTCATCCGACCAGTGTTTACCTATGGATGTGAAAGCTGGACTTTTACACAAAAGGCAATAAGTCTGCTTAGAACAGCAGAGAGGAGAATCCTCAGATCAATATTCGGTCCCACAATGGAACCAGATGGCAGCTGAAGAATTAAAAGAAACACTGAACTGGATGAATTAATTGACAGCGCGGATATAGTAAGGTTTGCAAAAGCGCAGACTGAAATGGTTTGGGCACGTCATGAGACTAGACGACGAGCGCTACACAAAAAAGATGTTAAACTGGAAACCATGGAACACAAGAAGAAAAGGTCGTCCTAGAAAAAGATGGCAAGATGACGTCCTGGAGGATATCAGAAGAATGAAGATTAAAAACCGGAGAACCACGGTCCAGAACAGGAAAACGTGGCAAGATATATGCGAGCAGGCCAAAACCCACATTGGGTTGTAGAGCTAAACGAAGAAAAAAGAAGAAGATCTGGATTCTAGAATACGTACCACAATTGAAATAGCAATTTTCTTGTTGCAATGTTTTCTTTTAGCTAAATATGATGAAGAATTATTAAATTCGGGCGCGGAAGCAAATAATTATGATTTTTTTACAAAAATAAAGTCAGATTTTATCTATTCTTGATGAATACGTTGTATATTGCAATCTACATGGGCTGGATTCTAGAATACCTACCGCACTTGAAATAGCAATTTTCTTGTTGCAATGTTTTCTTTTAGCTAAATTATGATAAAGAATTATAAAATTCGGGCACGGAAGCAAATATTTATATGATTTTTTACAAAAATAAAGTCAGATTTTACCTATTCTTGTAATGGATGTTTTTGTTAAAACATTCATATTCATGCTTTAAGATCTATACTATAAATAATTTTAGCATTGGACACGCAAAAGTGACCAAAACGTGGTACCAATCAGATAATAAACATTCAATTTTCGGGTGTCATTTTAATGAATACGTTGTATATTGTAAGCTACATGGGCTGGATTCTAGAATACCTACCACACTTGAAATAGCAATTTTCTTGTTGCAATATTTTCTTTTAGCTAAATTATGATAAAGAATTATAAAATTCGAGCGCGGAAGCAAATATTTATAAGTTTTTTTACATAAAATAAGGTCTGATTTTACCTATTCTTGAAATGGATATTTTTGTTAAAACAATCATATTCATGCTTTAGGATCTATACTATGGATGGTTTTAAGAATTGGACATGAAAAAATGACCAAAACGTGGTACCAATCAGATAATAAACATTCAATTTTCGGGTGTCATTTTAATAAATACGTAGTATATTGTAAGCTACATGGGCTGGATTCTAAAATACCTACCACACTTGAAATAGCAAATTTTTTGTTGCAATGTTTCCTTTTAGCTAAATTATGATTGAGAATTATACAATTCGGACGCGGAAGCAAATATTTATATGATTTTTTACAAAACTAATGTCAGATTTTACCTATTCTTGATGAATACATTGTATATTGTAAACAACATTGGCTGGATTCTAGAATACCTACAACACTTGAAATAGCAATTTTCTTGTTGCAATGTTTTCTTTTAGCTAAAGTATGAAGAATTATAAAATTTGGGCGCGAAGCAAATATTTATATGATTTTTTACAAAAATAAAGTCAGATTTTACCTATTCTTGATGAATACATTGTACATTGTAAGCTACTTGGGCTGGATTCTAGAATATGTACCACACTTGTAATAGCAATTTTCTTGTTGCAATATTTTCTTTTAGCTAAATTATGATAAAGAATTATAAAATTAGGGCACGGAAGCAAATATTTATATAATTTTTTACAAAAATAAAGTCAGATTTTACCTATTCTTGAAATGAATATTTTTGTTAAAACATTCATATTCATGCTTTAGGATCTATACTATGGATGGTTTTAAGCATTGGACATACAAAACTGACCAAAACGTGGTACCAATCAGATAATAAACATTCAATTTTCGGGGGTCATTTTAATGAATACTTTGTATACTGTAAGCTACATGTGCTGGATTCTAGAATACGTACCACACTTGAAATAGCAATTTTCTTGTTGCAATGTTTTCTTTTAGCTAAAATATGATAAAGAATTATAAAATTCAGGCGCGGAAGCAAATATTTATACGATTTTTTACAAAAATAAAGTCAGATTTTACCAATTCTTGAAATGGATATTTTTGTTAAAACATTCATATTCATGCTTTAGGATCTATACTATGGATGGATTTAAGCTTCGGACATGCAAAAGTGACCAAAACGTGGTACCAGATAATAACCATTCAATTTTCGGGTGTCATTTTACTGAATACGTTGTATATTGTAAGCTACATGGGCTGGATTCTAGAATACCTACCACATTTGAAATAGCAATTTTCTTGTTACAATAATTTCTTTTAGCTAAAATATAAGGAAGAAATGAAAATTCGGTCGCAAAAGCAAATATTTATATGATTTTTTGCAAAAATAAAGTCAGATTTTACCTATTCTTGAAATGGATATTTTTGTTAAAACATTCATATTCATGCTTTAGGATCTATACTATGGATGGATTTAAGCTTCGGACATGCAAAAGTGACCAAAACGTGGTACCAGATAATAAACATTCAATTTTCGGGTGTCATTTTACTGAATACGTTGTATATTGTAAGCTACATGGGCTGGATTCTAGAATACCTACCACACTTGAAATAGCAATTTTCTTGTTGCAATGTTTTCTTTTGGCTGAAATATGATGAAGAATTATAAAATTCGGGCGCGAAAGCAAATATTTATATGATTTTCTACAATAATAAAGTCTGATTTTACCTATTCTTGATGAATACGTTGTACAATGTAAGGTACATGGGCTGGATTCTAGAATACCTATTACACTTGAAATAGTAATTTTCTTGTTGCAATGTTTTATTTTAGCTAAACTATGATGAAGAATTATTAAATTCGGGCGCGGAAGCAAATATTTATATGATTTTTTACAAAAATTAAGTCAGATTTTACCTTTTCTTGATGACTACGTTATATTTTGTAAGCTACATGGGCTGGATTCTAGAATACCTACCACACTTGAAATAGCAATTTTCTTGTTGCAATGTTTTGTTTTAGCTGAAATATGATTAGGAATTATAAAATTCGGGCGTGGAAGCAAATATTTATATGATTTTTACGAAAATAAAATCAGATTTTACCTATTCTTGTTATGGATATTTTTGTTAAACCATTCATGTTCATGCTTTAGGATCTATACTATGGATGGTTTTAAGCATTGGACATGCAAAAGTGACCCAGACGTGGTACCGATCAGATAATAAACATTCAATTTTCGGGTGTCATTGTAAGGAATACGTTGTATATTGTAAGCTACATGGGCTGGATTCTAGAATACCTACCACATTTGAAATAGCAATGTTCTTGTTGCAATGATTTCTTTTAGCTAAATTATAAGGAAGAATTATAAAATTCCGGCGCAGAAGCAAATATTCATATGATTTTTTACAAAAATAATGTCAGAATTTACCTATTCTTGAAATGGATATTTTTGTTAAAACATTCATATTCATGCTTTAGGATCTATACTATGGATGGATTTAAGCACTGGACAATCAAAAGTGACCAAAACGTGTACCAATGGGATAATAAACATTCAATTTTCGGGCGCTATTTTACTGAATACGTTGTATATTGTAAGCTACATTGACTGGATTCTGGAATACCTACCACACTTGAAATAGCAATTATCTTCTTGCAATGTTTTCTTTTAGCTAAAATATGATGAAAAATTATGTTATTCGGGCGCGGAAGCAAATATTTATACGATTTTTTACAAAAATAAAGTCAGATTTTACCTATTCTTGAAATGGATATTTTTGTTAAAACATTCATATTCACGGTTTATGATCTATACAATGGATAATTTTAGCATTGGACATGCAAAAGAGACCAAAACGTGATAACAATCAGATAATAAACATTCAATTTTCGGGTGTCTTGTAATGAATACGTTGTATATTGTAAGCTACATGGGCTGGATTCTAGAATACCTACCACACTTGAAATAGCAATTTTCTTGTTGCATTGTTTTCTTTCAGCTAAAATATAATCAAGAATTATAAAATTCGGGCGCGGAAGCAAATATTTATATGATTTTTTACAAAAATCAAGTCAGATTTTACCAATTCTTGAAATGGATATTTTTGTTAATACTTTCATATTCATGCTTTAGGATCTATACTATGGATGATTTTAAGCATTGGACATGCAAAGGTGACCAAGACGTGGTACCAATCAGATAATAAACATTCAATTTTCGGGTGTCATTTTAATGAATACGTTGTATATTGTAAGCTACATGGGCTGGATTCTAGAATACCTACCACACTTGAAATAGCAATTTTCTTGTTGCAATGTTTTCTTTTAGCTAAAATATGATGAAGAATTATAAAATTCGGGCGAAAAAGCAAACATTAATATGATATTTTACAAAAATAAAGTCTGATTTTACCTATTCTTGATAAATACGTCGTATCTAGTAAGCTACATGGGCTGGATTCTGGAATACCTACCACACTTGAAATAGCATTTTTCTTGTTGCAATGTTTTCTTTTAGCTAAAATATGATAAAGAATTATTAAATTCAGGCGCGGAAGCAAATATTTATACGAAATTTTACAAAAATAAAGTCAAATTTTACCTATTCTTGATGAATACTTTGTATATTGTAAGCTACATGGGCTGGATTCTAGAATACCTACCACACTTGTAATAGCAATTTTCTTGTTGCAATGTTTTCTTTTAGCTAAAATATGATAAAGAATTATAAAATTCGGGCGCAAAAGCAAATATTAATATGATATTTTACAAAAATAAAGTCTGATTTTACCTATTCTTGAAGAATACGTTGTATCTTGTAAGCTACATGGGCTGGATTCTGGAATACCTACCACAATTGAAATAGCAATTTTCTTGTTGCAATGTTTTCTTTTAGCTAAATAATGAGAAAGAATTATAAAATTCGGGCGCGGAAGCAAATATTTATATAATTTTTTACAAAAATCAAGACAGATTTTACCTATTCTTGAAATGGATATTTTTGTTAAAACTTTCATATTCATGCTTTAGGTTCTATACTATTTACATGCAAAAGTGACCAAGATGTGGTACCAATCAGATAATAAACATTCAATTTTCGGGTGTCATTTTAATGAGTACGTTATATATTGTAACCTACATGGGCTGGATTCTAGAATACCTACCACGATTAAAATAGCAATTTTTTTGTTGAAAAATTTTCTTTTAGCTAAAGTATGATGAAGAATTATAAAATTCGGGCGTGGAAGTATATGTTTATATGATTTTTTTACAAAAATTAAGTAAGATTTTACCTGTTCTTGAAATGGATATATTTGTTAAAACATTCATATTTATACTTTAGGATCTATACTATGGATGGATTTAAGCATTAGACATGCAAAAGTGACCAAAACGTGGTACCAATCAGATAATAAATATACAATTTTCGGGTGTCATTTTAATGAATACGTTGTATATTGTAAGCTGCATGGGCTGGATTCTGGAATACCTACTACACTTGAAATAGCAATTATCTTGTTGCAATGTTTTCTTTTAGCTAAAATATAATGAAAAATTATACAATTCGGGCGCGGAAGCAAATATTTATATGATTTTTTACAAAAATAAAGTCAGATTTTACCTTTTCTTGATGAATACGTTGTATATTGTAAGCTACATGGGCTGGATTCTAGAATACCTACCACACTTCAAATAGCAATTGTCTTGTTGCAATGTTTTCTTTTAGCTAAAATATGATAAAAAATTATAAAATTAGGGCGCGAAAGCAAATATTTATATGATTTTTTACAAAAATAATGTCAGATTTTACATATTCTTGATGAATACGTTGTATATTGTAAGCTATATGGGCTGGATTCTAGAATACCTACCACACTTAAAATAGCAATATTCTTGTTGGAATGTTTTCTTTTAGCTAAAATATGATGAATAATTATAAAACTCGGGCGCGGAAGCAAATATTTATATGATTTTTCACAAAAATAAAGTCAGATTTTACCTATTCTTGATGAATATGTTGTATATTGTAAGCTACATGGGCTGGATTCTGGAATACCGACCACACTTGAAATAGCAATTTTCTTGTTGCAATGTTTTCTTTTAGCTAAAATAAGATAAAGAATTATAAAATTCGGGCGCGGAAGCAAATATTTATATGATTTTTTACAAAAATAATGTCAGATTTTACATATTCTTGATGAATACGTTGTATATTATAAGCTACATGGGCTGGATTCTAGAATACCTATTACACTTGAAATAGCAATTTTCTTGTTTTAATGTTTTCTTTTAGCTAAAATATGATAAAGAATTTTAAAATTCGGGCGCGGAAGCAAATATTTATATGATTTTTTACAAAAATAATGTCAGATTTTACCTTTTCTTGATGAATACGTTGTATATTGTAAGCTACATGGGCTGGATTCTAGAATACCTACCACACTTGAAATAGCAATTTTCTTGTTGCAATGTTTTCTTTTAGCTAAAATATGATCAAAAATTATAAAATTAGGGCGCGAAAGCAAATATTTAAATGATTTTTTACAAAAGTCAAGTCAATTTTTACCTATTCTTGAAATGGATATTTTTGTTAAAACATTCATATTCATGCTTTAGGATCTATACTATGGATGGTTTTAAGCATTGGACATATAAAAGTGATCAAAACGTGGTACCAATCAGATAATAAACAATCAATTTTCGGGTGTAATTTTAATGAATACGTTGTATATTGTAAGCTACATGGGCTGGATTTTAGAATACCTGTTACACTTGAAATAGCAATTTTCTTGTTGCAATGTTTTCTTTTAGCTTCAATATGATAAAGAATTATAAAATTAGAGCGCGGAAGTAAATATTTATATGATATTTTACAAAAATAAAGTCTGATTTTACCTATTCTTGATGAATACGTTGTATATTGTAAGCTACATGGGCTGGATTCTATAATACCCTCACACTTGAAATAACAATTTTCTTGTTGCAATGTTTTCTTTTAGCTACAAGAATTATAAAATTCGGGCGCGGAAGCAAATATTTATATGATTTTTTACAAAAATAAAGTCAGATTTTACCTATTCTTGGTGAATACGTTGTATATTGTAAGCTACATGGGCTGGATTCTAGAATACCTACCACACTTGAAATAGCAATATTCTTGTTGCAATATTTTAGCTAAAATATGATGAAGAATTATAAAATTCGGGCGCGGAAGCAAATATTTATATGATTTTTTAGAAATATAAAATCAGATTTTACCTTTTCTTGAAATGGATATTTTTGTTAAAACATTCATATTCATTCTTTAAGATCTATACTATGGAAGTAGATATGCTGTAGGGATTCTAAGTCAAAATTGATGACCGTCCTAGCTCGATGACCGTGGTCATCTAGATCTACCACTCTTCAGCAGTTCTTCGGCTATTGTTTAATGAACAGGTGGGCTGTTTTCAGTCAAGTGTATTGTTTTATTTAACCTATATCAGGTAGGTGTATGGTTTAATTAATTAACAGGTAGGTACCGGTCTTCGGCTATTGTTTAATGAACAGGTGGGCTGTTTTCAGTCATATAGGTGTATTTTTTAGGTAATAAACGGTTCGGGGCCAAGTATTAAGATGTAACGAGGACGTCGACTAGTCGTTGCTTTGTCCACAGCGAAATTGAACTTGAAACGATGTTTTCGAGTGTAAACAAGTTGATATGATAACCTTATTGCGTGAACTATAAGCTAATTATAGGCTTATCTGAATAATTTATCAGCTCACATGGGCAGATGTACATAAAATTCTTCTTGAACATTTTCTGATGAAATATATCAGCTTATTATTACAACTGCAAACAAATAATTTTCACCTGTCGTTATGGCTCAGTGGTAGAGCGTTGTTTTTTAGAATGACAGAGATCCTGGGTTCGAGTCCTAGTGGCGACTGATAATTTTTATCAGATAGAAACATATTTCCTTTAAATAATTTTGTGTTGCTATGTTGTGTAATCAATGAAGAAGTACATAAAATTCTTCTAGAACATTTTCTGATGAAATATATCAGCTTATTATTATTACAACTGCAAACTTGTGTTGCTATGTTGTGTAATTAACGAAGAACTTCTTGAACATTTTGTAATCAATTTTTAACGATAAACTTTAACCTTTTTGGGATATACGACGTTTATTCAGTTCGTTTTCTGCTCTGGTCGCTAACCACAATGACTTCAATGCAACTTGTAAAAATATCCATGGCAGTGCAAAAACACCTCATTGAACGATTGAATGTAAGTTATAAATTTATTAGTATTTTAAATATAACAATTATAATTTGACTTAACATTTATAATTTGACTTTGTTTATTATATATATATATATATATATATATATATATATATATATATATATATGCGGGTGATGTAGACGACATCCTATGGCCACTCCAATTATGTATGAGTAACAAAGTTGTTTATGTTATTTATGAGGAGTAACAAGGTTGTCTATGTTATTTACGTGTAAATGTATGTATGTATTATCTATTTTTTAAATATTGTAAATTACGAGTAATTATATTAAAAAAAATATTTCAAAATAATTTAATATTTTTTCTTTTGTTACAGAACTGAAATATATAAAAAAGAATGTCGTAATATAAATTTACATGAATTAACATTTGCAAACAAATAATTTTGTGTTGCTGTGTTGTGTAATTAACAAAGAACTTCGAGAACATCTTGTAATCAATTTTTAACGATAAACTTTAACCTTTTTAGTATATAAGACTGAATTGTGTTGAAAGTTTTCATAGTTGTTTGAACTGAATTATTGCAACTTCTCTTCAAAAGAAGCAGGTAAAATATTTTTTTATTAAATAATTAACTTATTAATAACCAGTATTTCATCAATAGGTTATTCTTATACAGTCGGTGTATTTGAAAGTAAATTATTTTGAATAACTAATATACGTAGAGCAACTTTAAAATTCCCTTCACACGTGCAGGTAAAACAGTTTTAAATAAATAAATAACATATTAATAACCGGTAGTTCATTTCTAGGTTGTACTTATACAGTTCGGTGTATTTCAAAGTAAAATATTTTGAATATAGAATATACATATTTCAATAAAAATGTCAGAAGAAACTATTAGTTGTCTAAGCGATAGTCTTATAAAAACGTTGCAAACAACAATAGATTTAATAAAAACTAAGGAAGAGGTAGCAAGATGTAAAAATAAAAGAAATAAGTTTATATTATTACTCATAAAATTTATAAAGAATCAACGTGTTAAAAAAATTAAAAATGAAAATTTATTTAAATTAGAGGCGAATTTATCTCATGTGAAATATTTTCGGCTAATGTTATCACAAATTGTGGATAGAAATAACCCTGTTGCTTCTGGTTCGGGATATTCAAATGAAAAAAAATCAAAATAAAAATTCAAAAAAGAAATTAGTTTGGATAGATTTGTGTTCAGCATTTAATGGGAGAATTAAAACGGGGATAATTCTCAATAATTATTATGTTGTTCCTAGATTGTTTTTGGAAAAAAATAAAAACCATATTCAGACATAGAATTATTCAAGAATTAAAAAAATCTTTAATAAAAGTAAATTGTGTGTTGAGTGCTGAATTCATTTTACCTACCAAAGGAATAAAAGAGGTGAAAAGCATTAATACATCTAATGCTGTTATCACGCGGTTAACAGATTTAAATGATTGGTATTGGGAAAATGTGAAAGATAAAATTTTAACAAAATTAGAAGAATTTTAAGAAAGGGACAGTGGTTGGGCATTGTTAAAAAAAATGCATTTAAAAGTAAATATTAATACCTATACACCAATCACCGGTGGGTGTTATACTGAACTACCTAAGAGTATAAGCAATAAACGTGCTGTAATAAATATTAAAAATAACGATCAGTATTGTTTTTTGAGAGCTGTGGTATCAGCATTACATCCGGTTAAAAAAAATTCTGAGCGTTTTACGTATTAAAATATAATGGGATAAATTTTCCAATGCAATTAAAAGATATTTCGAAATTTGAAATATTAAATGAATTAAGTATTAGTGTATATACGGTAGAAAAAATTCAAAAAAAGAAATTTCAGGTTGTTCCTATAGCAATAAGTAAAAGTAATTATAATAGAGTAATTAATTTATTAATAGTTGAATCAAATAGCGAATATTGTGATAGCACAGAGGACAGTGAAACGGAAGAATAAGAAATGAAAACAGATAAATGTGTAAAGTATCATTATATGTGGATAAAAAATTTATCACGTTTAGTAGGAAATCAATTATCAAAGTACAAAGCTAAGAAATGGCTTTGTAATATTTGTCTAAATTATTTTGTAAGTGAAGTATTATTACAAAAGCATACTGAATATTGTAATACTGTAAATAAAAATAAATGTCGCATTGATTTACCGGAAAAAAAGAATAAAATTTTAAAATTTAAAAATTTTCGTAACAAAGAAAAGGTCCGTTTGTTATTTACAGCGATGTAGAATCACTTTTAAAGCCTTTAGATAATAGTAACTTGAATTGTAATACTTCTTTTATTCATAAAAATACATATTTTAGTATAGCTTATTATTTAAAATGTTCTTATGATGATACTTTATCACAATTTAAAATATATAGGGGAAAGGATTGTTTGCAATGGTTTTGTAAAGAGCTATTATATATAAGTAGTAAATTAGATGTAATTGTAAAAAATGTACAACCAATCACTATGTCTGAAGTAGAGGAAATATTATTTAAAAATTCAAATAAATGTCATATATGTGACAAACCATTCACATTAGAAGATATACGTGTTAGAGATCATTGTCATTTTACTTCAAAATTTAGAGGTGCCGCCCACCAACATTGCAATTTAAATTATTCACAGTCTTATATGGTTCCTGTAGTATTTCATAATTTAAGTGGATATGACGGTCATTTTATAATTAGAAGTACAGCCACTGAAATGGAGGGTAGCATATCATTACTTCCAATTAATAAAGAACGGTATATTTCATTTACAAAATATTTAGACACAAAAATTAATTTTTGGTTTATTTAATCTTTTTGATTCATGGCTAGCAGTATTGATAACCTTTCCTCATTTTTACAAGATTCAGTACTGAAAATTACAAAATCATTTTGTAAAAATGAAGAAGAATTTCAATTACTCAGAAAAAAGGTATATTCCCATTTGAATATATGAGTGTTTGGGATAAACTCGATGAAAAATCTTTACCTTCAAAATTACATTTTTATAGCACATTAAAAAATGAGAATATTAGCAATACCGACTATGAACATGCTTTACATGTATGGAATGAGTTTAACATTAAAACGTTGGGAGAATATGCAGATTTATATTTGAAAACTGATGTTCTTTTGTTACCAGATATATTTGAAAATTTTCGAGAAAGTTGTATAGAAACATATGGATTAGATAGTTTATGGTATTTTACTGCTCCAGGCCTTGCTTTTGATGCCATGTTAAAATGTACTGAAATAGAACTTGTATTACTGACTGATATTGATAAAATTTTATTCATCGAGAAGGGAATTAGAGGCGGTGTTTCACAATGTTCAAATAGGTATGCAAAAGCAAATAACCGATATATGGGAAATTTATATAATTCACAGGAAGATGAAATTTTTTTGATGTATTTTGATATAAATAATTTATATGGAGCAGCAATGTCTCATTTTTTACCATATAAAGATTTTGAGTGGGTGGAGGAAAAAGATTTCTATAGTACTGACTATTTTAATTTAAGTAATTCTTCTGAAACTGGTTATATTCTTGAGGTTGATTTGGAATATGGAAAACAATTACATGAAGCTCATAAAGACTTGTCGTTATGTCCTGAACATTTTATTTTACCTAATTCGAAGAATGCAAAATTAATTACAAATTTATACTCCAAACAAAATTATATTATTCATTATCAAAAGTTGAAACAATGTTTAGAGTTAGGAATGAAATTGACTAAAATTCATCGAATACTACAATTTAGACAAAGTGATTGGTTGAAAAAATATATTAATTTGAACACACACTTAAGGACAATATGTAATAATGAGTATTTGGGAAAACTATGGAGAATGTGCGGAAGCACAAAGATGTGAAAATTGTAACAAAATGGTCTGGTAGATACTGAGCTAAGTATTACATTTCAAAACCAAATTTTTGTAATTGTATTGTTTTGGATAAACAATTAGAAAAATCTGATATTGTAATTATTGAAATGAAAAAAACTAATATCTATTTTAATAAACCAATTTATGTAGACTTCTCAATTTTAGATATTTCAAAAACATATGTATATGACTTCCATTACAATTACATTAGAAAGGAAATGGGTGATAAAACAAAATTATTGTATACAGATACAGATAGCTTAATATATAAGTTTGCTAATATCAACATATATGAATTGATGTTGCGAGATATTACTAAATTTATAACATCTGATTACAACGAAACTAATTGTTATGGTCTACCTTTAGTTAATAAAAAAGTAATTGGATTAATGAAAGACGAATGCAATGGGCAGTTATTATATGAATTTATAGGATTAAGATCAAAAATGTATACCTATAAAATATTAAATTGTAATAAATCGTTTAAGAAAGCTAAAGGTATAACATCCGGAGTTTTGAAAACAATTACATTTGAAGATTATTATAATTGTTTATTTAACAATATAATTATTTCTAAAACTCAGCAACATATCACATCTAAACTGCATAATGTGTATACAACAAGACAACCAAAAATTATTTTGAGTCCTCATGATGACAAAAGAGTTGTGAATTATTTGTACACAAGTACATTGCCATGGGGATATGAACTCAATACTACATAGTGTTAAAGTATTACCCCACTATCAATAGTGGGGATTGTTCTATAAATTATAGTACCTGTAAATGTATGCATAGTATTTTGCAAACGTTAATATGTATTGTTGCATTATAAATAGTGCTGACATTTTTTGTCTGCTATTACAAGTTCATGGTATGTATATTCTATATAACAAAATAGTATTTTTTACAAGTAAAAATGATAGTTTTTCACTAAAAATAAAATATCAACAACCGAGAATAAATGGATTAGTAGATTTATGGATTGAGGTAGAAGAAGAGAAGTCACAATTGAATCCACTTATTAAATTTAATATCAAGTTACAGAGAGGTAAAGTTAATTGTTTTAAACTTGATTATATAAAAACTAAATATGAGTGTATGTTGACTGCTAAATATTGTAGCGAACCCAGGGTCGCGGCGCGGGCGGCGGCGCGGGCGACGACCGCTAGCGAGCAGGTCAGAACACGTCCGTTCGCTCCCCATTGTTCTGATTTCAAGGAATCACAGAATAATCTAGAATAAACTGTTTTAATATAAATACCCCAAGCAAAAGATCGCGAGGACAGTCTTGTATCGATACGGGTAGTGAACAGATGGTGATATAAATAAGTAAAGAGTGATATAAATATTGTAAAAATAAATATTGCGTAGTTATAATTGTTTAAATAAACTATCCTAGTGGTTAAGTCTTTAGTAATAATAATTAGTTCTAAAACAGTGTTTATATTTGTTAATTCTTAGTGTTAGTTATTTTTCATTATTCTTTATAATTCATATTTCTTTAATTAAACTTAGTTATCTATATATTAGTGTTTTAATCAATTTTACACTTCACCTAAATAAATAAAACATTACAATATTATAATGGAAATAACATTTACTATGTTTTACCTGAGAATATGAAAAATGTATTCTTATATGATATGTGGATTTTAAATCCGTATAGATTGGAAGAGGAGAAGGAGGAGGAAGATGAGTGTAATCGTCGAATTGTATTATGTCTTTTAACTGGTCATGAAGACTGTGTTAATTGCAATCATATAAAACGATGATTTTTGCAAAAAATCAACTATAAAACCAAAGTTACAATGCATTCAGATTTCAGGTATCGTAAACCCAATGGAAATGAAGTTTTAGTTATAGATGATCTATTTTATAATATTTTATGGTCTGAAATGAAATTATCTAATCAAAAATTGTTTTACCTGCAAAAAGCAACACAATTTGACAAACATTACAATATTATAATGGAAATAACATTTACTATGTTTTACCTGAGAATATGAAAAATGTATTCTTATATGATATGTGGATTTTAAATCCGTATAGATTGGAAGAGGAGAAGGAGGAGGAAGATGAGTGTAATCGTCGAATTGTATTATGTCTTTTAACTGGTCATGAAGACTGTGTTAATTGCAATCATATAAAACGATGATTTTTGCAAAAAATCAACTATAAAACCAAAGTTACAATGCATTCAGATTTCAGGTATCGTAAACCCAATGGAAATGAAGTTTTAGATATAGATGATCTATTTTATAATATTTTATGGTCTGAAATGAAATTATCTAATCAAAAATTGTTTTACCTGCAAAAAGCAACACAATTTGACTTATCAATATTTGGAATAAATAGTTCTAATATATCTGTTCAGAAACAATTTAAAAATTTATTATTAAGATTAGAAAATAAATATTCTTACTAAATCAATTTTATGTTTCTAGTTAAAAAATGTCTACATCTAATTCCAAGTATGATCTTTTCAACAAAAACTCTAAACCGAAGGAGATCTGGGGCCTTAGAATGTTAGAAGAAAACAAAAAATTCTATATTAAAAATATGGAAAAAGTGGAATCGAAATTCGGCTTACGGGTACGAGTAGAATTGGAGAATAGTTATATCTTTCTAAGTGAAAGATATAATCACCACATCGGTGAGCAGGAGCTGAGTTGTATGAAAGAAGATATCGACAAAAGACCTCTGTATTTGGTGTCAAAAGGCACCAAAGGGAAAGCAATCGATATAGAAATTCATGCTGATTAAATAAAGTTGTAATTATGATATGAAATAAAAAATATATATATTTTGTAATACATGTTTTATTTAATACTAATATATATACATATACACAATATTAACAATTTTCATTACATCTTTTACAGTTTCTAATTAATACATACAATTTTCATTACATCTTTTACAGTCTCTAATTAATACATAATCACTATCGTTATTTTCATCATAATGATACCAACATTTTTTATATTTTTGAAATATTTCATTATTTCTCCAAGCTTCTGGTAATTTATTCCATACCCAATCAATTTGACTTTCTGCATAAACCATCACAAATTCTATTGGCAAATGTATAATATCTTCTTCAATCATATCATGAAGTGATTTATATGCAAATAATTGAAATAAATTAAACATATTGAACCTTGATTGATACCATCGTCTTATATCTTCCACATTTTTAACAGCACAGTTTAAAACGTGAAGATAACAATTTTTAATTTCAACCGGAGAACGTAATGCTGATATCGGTGGACATTCCAGTTGTTCTAAATTTATTATATTCTTGTGAATAAATGCTTCTAACCATTGTTTCTTATCTTCTCCCAGAACGTAGATTTTATAAATTTCAGGTTGTTCAAGTATTTTCTTCAAAACTGATTGATGTTTACTGTATCGTATATTGCCTGTAGACCAGTCTAAATTATGTGCAGATTTCACAGATAATTGCACACTGTTTTGAGTTTCTTTGGATAAACATGTAAACGGATATGGTTGCTTAAAAATTCCTGTTTCATATTTACCACTTGTTATATTAATAACTGCAAATTCTTTGCAAATAAACTGATTTGTTTCTAGAATAATGAAACCTTGAATATCGACAATAACACTTGAAGTCATCTTAACGCTGTCTGTTGAACACAAGCAGAGAAACTAAATAATAACGAATTAATGTTTTCCTTTTATACATAACTTTTCTTATCAATCCAGCTGTTATACGTGCTATCAAATCCTAACCATTTTACGTAAATTTTATTATCTTTTTTCTTTAAAATTTTTTCTACTAAATAAATATCGCAATATTTGACTTTTTGTAACTCGTTTTCATAAAACCCACCTTTAATAGGTTGCCCAAATTTATCACTAAGTAAATAGGTAATTGGATTTGTTAATTTTATATTTTTAATTACAAATGTTTCATTAAACCAATTTGTTATGTAACCTTTTGTAAATAATACCCTCTCTTTACTAATTCTAACATTATCACCTATTTTAAATTTAGATTTTATATTAACAATTTTTATGTGATTATATACAGTTCTTAATAAATCTTTTTCATTGCTCTTGGTTACGTCAACAGGTTTCATATGAATTGTACTATATTTTTTATTGTTATATATTTCAGTAATTTTTGGTAACAAATCTCACCATTTATATAAACCTTGAAAACTAAATTCTTTCCACATTAAAGATTTTAATGTTCTATTTACACGTTCCACAATAGCTGCTTTTTTTGAGCTGTATGTTGAATAGTGATTAATTTTGTATTTTTCCATTAAATTACTGAATTCTTTATTATAAAATTCTTGTCCCAAATCTGTTTGCAAATTTTTTGGTATACGATTATCTGTTATGTATATATTTTTTAAAGCATTTGTTACCTCAATTGCATTTTTCTTCTTTATAGGTCTTGTCCACACATATTTAGAAAAAATATCAATCACAACAAGAATACAGTTATAATTTTTATTTATTTTGGCAAACGGGATCATTTCAACTATATCAGCTTGATGAGATTTATCTAATTGTTTTATTATTGTTCGCCTTCGTGGAAAATTTCGTCTTGCTGGTTTATGTAGTTCTTCTACAACATGACGTTTTATATTAGACATTTTTTTTTAGTTTGGTTCTGATAAATCATGAATATTTAATTTTTTTAAAACAAGTTTTATATCTTGTTAAATATTTTTTATAGTTTTATCGGTATCTTGTATATATTTCTTAAATTTAATAATTATACTTTGCAATTTTTTGTCTATATTTTCTGTTGTTATATTTATTTCATTCTCCAAATATTTTTTACTAATAGCATGAGAATCTAATAAAGAAGATGCAACCTTAACAAGTTTTTCACTGGAATCACTATCATAGTCGTTATCACTATTGTTACTACTAAATTTTGAGTAGTTATATTTTACAATATGACGTCCGAACTTATCAATAGACATTTTATTACTAAATATTATAGAATGATATTAGCCTCTTTTAACTCTTTAATTATGGAAAAAATTTCGTTATCAAGATTATTATTACCGGCGTTTTTAGATGCTATCATTTTTTTTAATTTTTCAACTAATTCATTAGGATTATCCCAATGTTCATATTCAACTGGTTTATTATTATAATTTTTAAAATATTCTAATCTATAGCCAGTTCTCTTATACAAAAATTTTGTTGTCTGTGTTGCCGACGTTGGACTAAGAGAAAATGACGAATGTCTCGTAGGGGTAAGTAATGTTTTTATAATATTTGTATATTTGTACGATTGATTTCCTTTTACCCGTGCTGTTGGTATTTTATTAAGACGCGCTGCGTTTGTTATATTTAAAATTTCTTTATAATTATTTCTATCATTTTCGGTATATACATGTTCAGGATTTTTTTTAAAAAATAAGTTCATATAAACCTTCTATTCCAGGAATTTTTTTATTATCAATTAATATATTATTTTCTTTAAAATCAATTTTCTTGTTACCAATTTTAAAACATTCACCCTCATCAGTTTCGTTGTATGTAACTCCAAATTTATCATCGATATCTCTAGATTTCAGTATAACATTTTTAATATATGGTTTGAGTAATTCATGAAAGTCTTCTACATAGGAGTCTACAACAATCTGATTATACTTGCTATGCAGTACTATATTTTTATCATCTATAGAAAAATCTGGGACTGGATCAGTTTCTAAAAAATTTTTACTAGGACTAGCAAAATATGGATTCAATATAGGTTTAATATCTTCTTCTTCCTCTTCTTGTTCTTCTTCCTTGTCCTCTTCCATTTGCTTGCTTTTATTATTATTTTTTGACTTTTGTAAATTTTTACTAATTTCTTTTAATTGTTTTGTTATGGGAATATAGGTTTTTTCCAAATTAATTTCTTTTTCCACTTCACCACTTTTTAATAATTCAAGATTCTTTTTAACATTTCGTCGCGCTTCTATTAAATGTTTTTTATATTTTTATCTATATTACTCATCTTTAAGAGATGAACAAATTGTAAACTGCTCGTCAGTATACTAGCAAATAGGTTTAAACAGCTTGTAACTTTATACTGATTTGTAAACAGGTGTACACTGTTTTATATACTTATAAAATAATCGAAACCTTTACGATATCGACCTTCATTTATATTACATTCTTTGTTTATAACTAAAAATTGATAATTATTAGACCAACATATCGAACATAGATTTTTAAATTGATCGAAAGTCATATCAGCCCCAACGTGTTCATCGTATACATGTTTTAGATTTATATCATCCTGTTTGAATAATATTAGCATATTTGCATTATCACGTATTAAATGTTTCGGCATAGGGGTATATGTTTGACATAAGTAAAAACAATCAATTAACTTATGTCGTCCCATGGAAAAATAATTTTTAATTATATCCTGTTTTTCACACGCGATATCGTCAAAAATAAAAAGAGAGTTATATTTTGCTTTGCTTGGTTGAATTAAATTCTCACTGTTATTATACGCATAATATCCTATATTTTTAATAGGTTTTAATAACTTTTCCAACTAGACATACTTTGGTTGAAAAAGAGAATTTGAGTATACATAAATATTTTCAAAATTCAATCCATTTAAATGTTCAATGAGTGCAATTATGACATTTGTTTTTCCACAGCCAGAAGGACCACTTATAAGACACCGAATTGTTGATGGAAGTAATACACTGTGACGCGGTCTTATTTTTTTTCTTTCAAATCATAATTTTTTACTTTAAGCGTATGTTTTTGTTTTCTAATATGGAACATATGTTTTTCTTATAATTTCTTCATTGTGACTAATAGGAAATATATAAAAATGCACTTTATATAAATAATATTTCAGTTGAATATTAAACTTAAATGATTAAAAATCGGAAAAAAAATAATAACAAGCAAGCTTACGGTAGTGGCATATTAAACACAGCTATTAATAAACTCCCAATTGAACTTCATATACCTGGATATAATTACTGTGGTCCTGGAACAAAACTACAAAAAAGACTTTCACGTGGTGATCAGGGAGTAAATTCATTGGATGAGGCGTGTAAAATTCATGATATTGCATATTCTGAAAGTGAAAAATTAGAAGATCGCCATAAAGCTGATAAAATATTAGCTAATAAAGAATTTCAACGGTTTAAATCAAAAGATGCTTCTATAAAAGAAAAAATTGCTGCTCTAGGTGTTTCCGGAATAATGAGAGCAAAAACTAAATTAGGTGTTGGAAATAAAATAAAACGTGTTAAAAACGAAACGTAATAGAATACACTCTCGAAAAAAAATTAAACGTGTTGAAAAAAGTAAAGGTGGTAAACTTACATACCAAAATGAAATGAAACGTATTCGTTCAACTCTACATATAACAATTCTGATAGCAGAAACATTTTAATTGTTTTAAAAGAATTTAAGAAGAATAAAAAGAAAAATACGTAATCCAAGACTAATACCTGTACCGAAATAAGGTGGCATATTACCACTTATACCAATATTCGCTGGATTAAGTGCATTTGGAACATTAGCGGGGGGTGCGGCAGGTATCGCAAAGGCCGTAAATGATGTGAAGTCAGCAAATAAACAATTACAAGAAAATCAACGTCATAATAAAACAATGGAAGCAATTGCTTTAGGAAAAGATTTATACTGAAAACCATACAAAAAAGGGTTAGGATTATATTTACAACCCTTTTCATATTCACAAACAAAAATGCAAAAAAACTATTAAAGAAGCTACCAAAACATGCTCTAACTAATATTGAATTATTAAAATAAGCAAAGATTTTAAAAATACAAAATTTCGAAGGAGTTTTTATGAGAAATAATTTACCTAAACGAATTAATTTTAAAGAATGTGGAATTATTAATTTGGATGATTCTAATAATCCAGGCACCCACTGGGTAGCATATAAAAAGTTTGGTAAAAATGTGTTATATTTTGACAGTTTTGGTAATTTAAAACCTCCAAAAGAAATTGTTAAGTATTTTGGTAGCTCTAATATTAAATACAATTATAATCAATACCAGTTATTTAACACTGTTCATTGTGGATATCTTAGTTTAAAATTTTTATATAATAAACATTGTCTGTGAATAAGTATTTCAGTAATACACAAACTGCAAGCAAGCAATGTCGTACACATTTACTTTTTCGGGTAATAGTGCTCACTTATCTCAAACCATATCTCCAGATATTCAACTCGATCCTAATAGTCAATATGTAATAGGGTTAATAAATTTTGAATCCTATAATTTTATTCCAAACATTGATGATCGAAACAATAAATTTTACGCAGGTGATTTTGAAATTACTATACCAGAAGGATCATATGAACTAGAAGATATAAATAGATATTTAAAAAAGAAATGTAAAAGTGCTGACGTTAAGGGAAAAACAAATATTTCAATTCAAGCGAATAATAATACTTTAAAATGTGAAATGTTATGTAATTGGGATGTAGATTTTACTAAACTAAATACAATTAGAGAATTATTAGGTTTTAAATCAAAAGTATATCCGGGTGGGAGGTTTCATATATCAGAAAATCCTGTAAATATAATAAAAGTAAGTGCTATTCGTATAGAATGCAATATAGTAACAGGTTCATACGATAATTCAAAACAAGTTCATAGAATTCACGAGTTTTACCCAAATATTCCATCAGGATATAAAATTATTGAAAATCCGTTAAATGTTATCTATGTAGCAATCAATACTAGTATTATTGATAATATTTTGCTTATAATAGTTGATCAGTCAGGTGCATTAGTCAATTTTAGACAAGAACTTATCACGATAAGACTACATTTGAAAAAATGGGTATAATATATAATATACATACTAAATTACATATAAAGAGACAACAATGTAATGCAGACGTCAGTAAAAACCAAGCAAGCTATCAACTAACAAGTGAGAATAAATTTTATTTGAAAGCTCTGGGATTTAAATTAATATCAAGAAATAGTGTTAAAAACGGAAGGAAAAAAGAAAAATAATAAAAAAGATAAAAATATATTAACACGTTTACTACTTTACATACATTGTAAAATTCGTACATCATTTTGTAAGTGTTCTAATTACATATATTGTGTACAAAAACAAGAAAATGAGTGAAAATATTTTAAATGTGAAGGAACATGTAAATTTCGATGAAAGAATACAAAGTGCCGAAACACATACTTATTATTCATATACATCAACTTTACTAGAAAACAATGACGAAATTAGAATAACAATACATAAACAAGATTTATATACGTTATCATAGAATAGTTTTATTTATATTGAGGGACAATTATTGATCATGAAGATAAAAAATTAACGACAGGAAAATTTATAAACAATGGGATAATGCACCTGTTTGATGAGATTCGCTATGGTGGAATTGTTATAGAACGTATTCGTAATCCAGGAATTACAACAACTTTAAAAAATTATTGTTCATATTCACCAAATGAATGTCATGCATTAATAAACGCCTGTTGGTCACAATCTACAGATAATAATAATATAAAAAACGATTTTAGCTTTTGCATTCCACTTCGTATGGTATTAGGTTTCGCAGAAGATTATAAAAAAGTTATTTTAAATGTCCGTCAAGATTTAGTTCTTCTACGTAGCAGTTCTGATAAAAATGCTATAATCGCAACAAGTGCTACGGAGGATAAGTTAAAAATAAAACTTTCCAAAATACAATAGCATATGCCTCATATAACAGTTGCAGACCAAGAAAAATTAAAATTGATAAAGTACCTGGATAACAACGTAGAACTATGAATTCCATTTCTAAGCTGGGAGTTACATGAATTTCCAGTATTACCAGAAACTCAACAACACACCTGGCCTGTGAAAACTCTAGCACAATCGGAAAAACCTAGATTTATCATTTTCAGATTACAAACAGGTCGTAAACAAAATTTTCATAAAGATACGAGTTTATTCGACCACTGTAATTTAAATAATTTTAGAGCTGAGTTAAATTCTCAAGTTTTTCCATATAATAATATGAATTTAGATTTTGACAATAATCATTGGGCTATTTTATACTATATGTTTACACAATTTCAATTTGCATATTATCAAAAAAATAATGAACCAATTTTTTCGCCAGAAGATTTAAAAAAAAATGTCCTATTATTGTACTAAATACACAATATCAAAATGAAACTATAAAATCAGGTGAAATAGATTTAACATTATATTTTAACACAAAGACGAGTATTCCTGCACAAACTACTGCTTACTGTTTATTAATATATGATAAAATTGTTAAATACACACCTTTAACAAATAATATACGAATTATGTAAATGTTTATAATAAAATTGTGAAATACATACCTGTAACAAAAATGTATGAATTATGTAATGTTATAAAATAAATAAAAATATATGTATATATATAATACTTTATTGTTTTTATTATTATTGTAATTACAAAATATTTTAATCTCCCATATGCCTTACAAATATAATTGGAATAGACTGCTTCGCTGCGATATTCGGAATGGGCTGCTTCATCCATGCTAAGAATTAATTTTTTTTAATAAAATATTTGAATTTGTAAGTATTTTTATTTGTTTATCATATACATTTTCTTTCCGTATTAAATTTTCTTTACAAAATAGTTCAACATTTTTTAATTTTGCAATTTCTTCTAAACTTTTATTCTTTCTACAATAAGATGGTGCTATATGAGTACCAAATATTTCACGATTAATAATTCTCTTGGGAATTGATTGCAAGTTATTACTCACCGCAGGGCTTTGCATTTTTAACTGTCTCTACCAAACAAATCAATTATTTTAATAAGTAAATTAATTTCTTTCCAATCGCAAGAATATTTTAACCTTGGCATAACAAGTCCAGGACGTGTACGAAACTCTTCTTCTTTAATATATATTACATTTTTAGATGGATCCCAAATATAAACACAAAGTGATTTGTAAAAAATATACTCCACATCACTAAACCGACTGACTTCGTTCACCGGTATATATTTTTTTTTTCGATATCACTAGAATCTTCAAAGTACTTCCTTGTTGTAGTAAAAGATTTGTATAACTTTTTAAAATCACTTTGTTTTATTAAAAAAATTTCACTATCTTTATGCAGAATAAAACTGAATGATAAATCCACACACCCACAACTAGCTGATAAACCGCCGCTTATTAAAACATTATTTAAATGTTGTACTTTTTTTACAGTTACACTTGAGGTGCATTTCGGCAAAGTAATTTTAATTAGCTTCATAATGCGATCAGAACAGAAAACGAACTGAATAAACGTCGTATATCCCAAAAAGGTTAAAGTTTATCGTTAAAAATTGATTAAAAAATGTTCAAGAAGTTCTTCGTTAATTTCACAACATAGCAACACAAGTTTGCAGTTGTAATAATAATAAACTGATATATTTCATCAGAAAATGTTCTAGAAGAATTTTATGTATTTCTTCATTAATTACACAACATAGCAACACAAAATTATTTAAAGGAAATATGTTTTTATCTGATAAAAATTATCAGTCGCCACTGGGACTCAAACCCAGGATCTCTGTCATTCTAAAACAGCGCTCTACCGCTGAGCCATAACGACAGGTGAAAATTATTTGTTTGCAGTTGTAATAATAAACTGATATATTTCATCAGAATATGTTCTATAGAAAAATTTTATGTACATCCGCCAATGTGAGCTTATAAATTATTCAGATAAGTCTATAATTAGCTGATAGTTCACGCAATAAGGTTATCATATCAACTTGTTTACACTCGAAAACATCATTTCAACTTCAATTTCGCTGTGGACACAGCAACGACTAGTCGACGTTTATTACCTAAAAAATACACCTATATGACTGAAAACAGCCCACCTGTTCATTAAACAATAGCCGAAGACCGGTACCTACCTGTTAATTAATTAAACCATACACCTACCTGATAAAGGTTAATTAAAACAATACACTTGACTGAAAACAGCCCACCTGTTCATTAAACAATAGCCGAAGAACTGCTGAAGAGTGGTAGATCTAGATGACCACGGTCATCGAGCTAGGACGGTCATCGAGTTTGACTTAGAATCCTTACAGCATATCTATTTCCATAGTATAGATCTCAAAGAATGAATATGAATGTTTTAACAAAAATATCCATTTCAAGAAAAGGTAAAATCTGATTTTATTTTTCTAAAAAATCATATAAATATTCGCTTCCGCGCCCGAATTTTATAATTCTTCATCATATTTTAGCTAAAATATTGCAACAAGAATATTGCTATTTCAAGTGTGGTAGGTATTCTAGAATCCAGCCCATGTAGCTTACAATATACAACGTATTCACCAAGAATAGGTAAAATCTGACTTTATTTTTGTAAAAAATCATATAAATATTTGCTTCCGCGCCCGAATTTTATAATTCTTGTAGCTAAAAGAAAACATTGCAACAAGAAAATTGTTATTTCAAGTGTGAGGGTATTATAGAATCCAGCCCATGTAGCTTACAATATACAACGTATTCATCAAGAATAGGTAAAATCAGACTTTATTTTTGTAAAATATCATATAAATATTTACTTCCGCGCTCTAATTTTATAATTATTTATCATATTTAAGCTAAAAGAAAACATTGCAACAAGAAAATTGCTATTTCAAGTGTAACAGGTATTCTAGAATCTAGCCCATGTAGCTTACAATATACAACGTATTCATTAAAATTACACCCGAAAATTGATTGTTTATTATCTGATTGGTACCACGTTTTGATCACTTTTATATGTCCAATGCTTAAAACCATCCATAGTATAGATCCTAAAGCATGAATATGAATGTTTTAACAAAAATATCCATTTCAAGAATAGGTAAAAATTGACTTGATTTTTGTAAAAAAATATTTAAATATTTGCTTTCGCGCCCTAATTTTTTAATTTTTTATCATATTTTAGCTAAAAGAAAACATTGCAACAAGAAAATTGCTATTTCAAGTGTGGTAGGTATTCTAGAATCCAGCCCATGTAGCTTACAATATACAACGTATTCATCAAGAAAAGGTAAAATCTGACATTATTTTTGTAAAAAATCATATAAATATTTGCTTCCGCGCGCGAATGTTAAAATTCTTTATCATATTTTAGCTAAAAGAAAACATTGAAACAAGAAAATTGCTATTTCAAGTGTAATAGGTATTCTAGAATCCAGCCCATGTAGCTTATAATATACAACGTATTCATCAAGAATATGTAAAACAGCAACGACTAGTCGACGTCCTCGATACATCTTAATACTTGGCCCCCGCCCCGTTAATTACCTAAAAATACACCTATATGACTGAAAACAGCCAACCTGTTCATTAAACAATAGCCAAAGACAGGTACCTACCTGAAAATTAATTAAACAACACACCTACCTGATACAGGTTAATTAAAACAATACACCTACCTGATACAGGGTAATTAAAACAATAGATCTACCTGATACAGGTTAATTAAAACAACACACCTACCTGACCAGTTTCCCTCACCTGGATAAACCAGTGGTTGCTGAAGAAGGGGTTAGGGGTTGTTGAAGAACTGAACCTAAGGAGCTAGGGGTTGCTGAAGAACTGCCCCTAAGGGGCTAGGGGTTGCTGAAGAACTGCCGAAGAAGGGGCTAGGGGTTGCTGAAGAACTGCCAAAGAAGAGGCTAGGGGTTGCTGAAGAACTGGCGAAGAAGAGGCTAGGGGTTGCTGAAGAACTGCCTCTAAGAGGTTGCTGAAGAACTGCCGAAGAAGGCGTACAAAATCCCCTACCTGGTACAGGTTAATTAAAACAACACACCTACCTGACCCCCACCTGGATAAACCAGGGGTAGCTGAAGAAGGGGTTGCTGAAAAACTGCATCTAATACGTTGCTGAAGAACTGCCGAAGAAGGGGTTCAAAATCCAAGAAATCCACCCCTAAGGGGTTGCTGAAGAACTGACTAGGGGTTGCTGAAGAACTGCCGAAGAAGGCGTTCACACAGCCAAAAAATCCAAGAAATCCACCCTTAAGTCTTAAGGGGAAGAACTGCTGAAGAGTGGTAGATCTGGATGACTACGGTCATCGAGCTAGGACGGTCATCGAGTTTGAGTTAGAATCCCTACAGCATATCTACTTATGGATGGTTTTAAGCATTGGACATGCAAAAGTGACCAAAACGTGGTACCAATCAGATAATAAACATTCAATTTTCGGGTGTCATTTTAATGAATACGTTGTATATTGTAAGCTATATAGGCTAAATTTTAATGAATACGTTGTATATTGTAAGCTACATGGGATGGATTCTAGAATACCTACCACACTTGAAATAGCAATTTTCTTGTTGCTATGTTTTCTTTTAGCTAAAATATGATGAATAATTATAATATTCGGGCGCTGAAGCAAGTATTTATGAATTTTTTTAAAAAATCAGTCAGATTTTACCTATTCTTGATGAATACGTTGTATATTGAAAGCTAAATGGGCTGGATTCTACAATACCTACCACACTTGAAATAGCATTTTTTTTGTTGCAATGTTTTCTTAGCTAAGATATGATAAATTATGAAATTCGGGCGCGGAAGCAAGTATTTATATATTTTTTTACAAAAAAAAGTCAGATTTTACCTATCCTTGATGAATAAGTTGTATATTGTAAGCTACATGGGCTGGATTCTAGAATACCTACCACACTTGAAATAGCAATTTTCTTGTTGCAATGTTTTCTTTTAGCTAATGTATGATGAAGAATTAAAAAATTCGGGCGCGGAAGCAAATATTTATATGATTTTTTACAAAAATAATGTCAGATTTTACCTATTCTTGATGAATACGTTGTATATTGTAAGCTACATGGGCTGGATTCTAGAATACCTACAACATTTGAAATAGCAATTTTCTTGTTGCAATGTTTTCTGTTAGCTAAGATATGATAAATTATAAAATTCGGGCTCGGAAGCAAATATTTATATAATTTTTAACAAAAATAAAATCAGATTTTACCTATTCTTGAAATGGATATTTTTGTTAAAACATTCATATTCATGCTTTACAATCTATACTATGGATGGTTTTAAGAAATGGAAACGTGGTACCAACCAGATAATAAACATTCAATTTTCAGGTGTCATTTTAATGAATACATTGTATATTGTAAGCTACATGGGCTGGATTCTAGAATACCTACCACACTTGAAATAGCAATATTATTGTTGCAATGTTTTCTTTTAGCTAAAATATGATGAGGAATTATAAAATTCAGGCACTGAAGCGTAAACTTATATGATTTTTTACAAAAATAAAGTCAGATTTTACCTATTCTTGAAATGGATATTTTTGTTAAAACATTCATATTCATTCTTTAGGATCTATACTATTGATGGTTTTAAGCATTGGACATGCAAAAGTGACTAAAACGTGGTACCAATCAGATAATAAACATTCAATTTTCGGGTGTCATTTTAATAAATACTTTCTATATTGTAAGCTACATGGGCTGGATTCTAGAATATCTACCACCCTTGAAATAGCAATATTCTTGTTGCAATGTTTTCTTTTAGCTAAAATATGATGAAGAATTATAAAATTCGGGCGCGAAAGCGAATATTTATGACTTTTTTCAAAAATAAAGACAGATTTAACCTATTCTTGATGAATACGTTGTATATTGTAAGCTACATGGGCTGGATTCTAGAATACCTACCACACTTGAAATAGCAATTTTCTTGTTGCAATATTTTCTTTTAGCTAAAATATGATGAAAAATTATAATATTCGGGCACTGAAGCAAATATTTATGACTTTTTTCAAAAATAAAGTCAGATTTTACCTATTCTTGATGAATACGTTGTATATTGTAAGCTACATGGGCTGGATTCTAAAATACCTACCACACTTGAATAAACAATTTTCTTGTTGCAATGTTTTCTTTTAGCTAAATTATGATGAAGAATTATAAAATTCGGGCGCGGAAGCAAATATTTATATGATTTTTTACAAAAATAAAGTCAGATTTTACCTATTCTTGAAATGGATATTTTTGTTAAAACATTCATATTTATGCTTTACAATCTATACTACGGACGGTTTTAAGCATTGGACATGCAAAAGTGACCAAAACATGGTACCAATCAGTTAATAGACATTAAATTTTCGGGTGTCATTTTAATGAATACGTTGTATATTGTAAGGTACATAGGCTGAATTCTATAATACCTACCACATTTGAAATAACAATTTTCTTGTTGCTATGTTTTCTTTTAGCTAAAATATGATGAAGAACTATAAAATTCGGCCGCGGAAGCAAATATTTATAAGATTTTTTACTACAATTAAGTCAGATTTTACCTATTCTTGAAATGGATATTTTTGTTAAAACATTCATATTCATGCTTTACAATCTATACTATGGATGGTTTTAAGAATTGGAAACGTGGTACCAACCAGATAATAAACATTCAATTTTCAGGTGTCATTTTAATGAATACGTTGTATATTGTAAGCTACATGAGCTGGATTCTAGAATTCCTACCTCACTTGAAATAGCAATTTTCTTGTTGCAATGTTTTCTTTTAGCTAAAATTTGATGAAGAATTATAAAAATTGGGCGCGAAAGCAAATATTTATATGATTTTTTACAAAAATAAAGTCAGGTTTTACCTATTCTTGATGAATACTTTGTATATTGTAAGCTACATGGTCTGGAGTCTAGAATACCTACCACACTTGAAATAGCAATTTTCTTGTTGCAATGGTTTCTTTTGGCTAAAATATGATGAAGAATTATAAAATCGGGCGCGGAAGCAAATATTTATATGATTTTTTACAAAAATTAAGTCTGATTGTACCTATTCTTGGTGAATACATGGTATATTGTAAGGTACATGGGCTGGATTCTAGAATACCTACCACACTTGAAATAGCATTATTATTGATGCAATGTTTTCTTTTAGCTAAAATATGTTGAGGAATTATAAAATTCAGGCACTGAAGCGTAAACTTATATGATTTTTTACAAAAATAAAGTCAGATTTTACCTATTCTTGAAATGGATATTTTTGTTAAAACATTCATATTCATTCTTTAGGATCTATACTATGGATGGTTTTAAGCATTGGACATGCAAAACTGACAAAAAGGTGGTACCAATCAGATAATAAACATTCAATTTTCGGGTGTCATTTTAATAAATACTTTTTATATTGTAAGCTACATGGGCTGGATTCTAGAATATCTACAACCCTTGAAATAGCAATAGTCTTGTTGCAATGTTTTCTTTTAGCTAAATTATGATGAAGAATTATAAAATTTGGGCGCGAAAGCGAATATTTATGACTTTTTTTAAAAATAAAGACAGATTTAACCTATTCTTGATGAATACGTTGTATATTGTAAGCTACATATGCTGGATTCTAGAATACCTACCACACTTGAAATAGCAATATTATTGTTGCAATGTTTTCTTTTAGCTAAAATATGATGAGGAATTATAAAATTCAGGCACTGAAGCGTAAATTTATATGATTTTTTACAAAAATAAAGTCAGATTTTACCTATTCTTGAAATGGATATTTTTGTTAAAACATTCATATTCATTCTTTAGGATCTATACTATGGATGGTTTTAAGCATTGGACATGCAAAACTGACAAAAACGTGGTACCAATCAGATAATAAACATTCAATTTTCGGGTGTCATTTTAATAAATACTTTTTATATTGTAAGCTACATGGGCTGGATTCTAGAATATCTACAACCCTTGAAATAGCAATAGTCTTGTTGCAATGTTTTCTTTTAGCTAAAATATGATGAAGAATTATAAAATTTGGGCGCGAAAGCGCATATTTATGACTTTTTTCAAAAATAAAGACAGATTTAACCTATTCTTGATGAATACGTTGTATATTGTAAGCTACATATGCTGGATTCTAGAACACCTACCACACTTGAAATAGGAATTTTCTTGTTGCAATGTTTTCTTTTAGCTAAAATATGATGAAGAATTATAAAATTCGGGCGCGAAAGCGAATATTTATGACTTTTTTCAAAACTAAAGACAGATTTAACCTATTCTTGATGAATACGTTGTATATTGTAAGCTACATGGGCTGGATTCTAGAATACCTACCACACTTGAAATAGCAATTTTCTTGTTGCAATGTTTTCTTTTAGCTAAAATATGATGAAGAATTATAATATTCGGGCACTGAAGCAAATAATTATGACTTTTTTCAAAAATAAAGTCAGATTTTACCTATTCTTGATGAATACGTTGTATATTGTAAGATACATGGGCTGGATTCTAAAATACCTACCACACTTGAAATAGCAATATTATTGTTGCAATGTTTTCTTTTAGCTAAAATATGATGAAAAATTATAAAATTCGGGCGCGGAAGCAAATATTTATATGATTTTTTACAAAAATAAAATCAGATTTTAACTATTCTTGATGAATACGTTGTATATTGTAAGCTTCTTGGGCTGGATTCTAAAATACCTACCACACTTGAAATAGCAATTTTCTTGTTGCAATATTTTCTTTTAGCTAAATTATGATGAAAAATTTTATAAAATTCGGGCGCGGAAGCAAATATTTATATGAGTTTTTACAAAAATAAAGTCTGATTTTACCTATTCTTGGTGAATACATTGTATATTGTAAGCTACATGGGCTGAATTCTAGAATACCTACCACACTTGAAATAGCAATTTTCTTGTTGCAATGTTTTCTTTTAGCTAAAATATGATGTAAAATTATAAAATTCGGGCGCGGAAGCAAATATTTATATGATGTTTTACAAAAATAAAGTCAGATTTTACCTTTTCTTGATGAATACGTTGTATATTGTAAGCTACATGGGCTGGATTCTAGAATACCTACCACACTTAAAATAGCAATTTTCTTGTTGCAATGTTTTCTCTTAGCTAAAATATGATGAAGAATTACAAAATTCGGGCGCGGAAGCAAATATTTATATGATTTTTTACAAAAATAAAGTCAGATTTTACCTATTCTTGAAATGGATTTTTTTGTTAAAACATTCATATTCATGCTTTAGGATCTATACTATGGATAATTTTTGCATTGGACATGCAAAAGTGACCAAAACGTGGTACCAATCAGATAATAAACATTCAATTTTCGGGTGTCATTTTAATGAATACGTTGTATATTGTCAGCTACATGGGCTTGATTTTAGAATTCCTTTCACACTTGAAATAGCAATTTTCTTGTTGCAATGTTTTCTTTTAGCTAAAATATGATGAAAAATTATAAAATTCCGGCGCGAAAGCAAATATTTATATGGTTCTTTACAAAAATAAAGTCAGATTTTACCTTCTCTTGATGAATACGTTGTATATTTTAAGCTACATGGGCTGGATTCTAGAACACCTACCACACTTGAAATAGCAATTTTCTTGTTGCAATGTTTTCTTTCAGCTAATATATAATACTGAATTATAAAATTCGGGCGCGGAAACGAATATTTATATGATTTTAATAAAGTCAGATTTTACCTATTCTTGAAATGAATATTTTTGTTAAAACATTCATATTCATGCTTTAGGATCTGTACTATGGATGGTTTTAAGCATTGGACATGCAAAAGTGAGCAAAACGTGGTACCAATCAGATAATAAACATTCAATTTTCGGGTGTCATTTTAATGAATACGTTGTATATTGTAAGCTACATGTGCTGGATTCTAGAATACCTACCACACTTGAAATAGCAATTTTCTTATTGCAATGTTTTCTTTTAGCTAAAATAAGATGAATAATTATAAAATTCGGGCGCGGAAGCAAATATTTATATGATTTTTTACTAAAATAAAATCAGATTTTACCTATCCTTGATAAATACGTTGTATATTGTAAGCTACATGAGCTGGAGTCTAGAATACCTACCACTCATGAAATAGCAATTTTCTTGATGCAATGTTTTCTTTTAGCTAAAATATGATGAAGAATTATAAAATTCGGGCGCGGAAGCAAATATTTATATGTTTTTTTACAAAAATAAAGTCAGATTTTACCTATTTTTGATGAATACGTTGTATATTGTAAGCTACACGGGCTGGAGTCTAGAATACCTACCACACTTGAAATAGCAATTTTCTTGATGCAATGTTTCCTTTTAGCTAAAATATGATGAAGAATTATAAAATTCCGGCACGGAAGCAAATATTTATATGATTTTTTTACAAAAATAAAGTTAGATTTTACCTATCCTTGATGAATACGTTGTATATTGTAAGCTACATGGGCTGGATTATAAAATACCTAACACCTTGAAATAGCAATTTTCTTGTTGCAAAGTTTTCTTTTAGCTAAATTATGATAAAGAATTATAAATTTCGGGCGCGGAGGCAAATAAATATATGATTTTTTACAAAAATAAAGTCAGATTTTACCTATTCTTCAAATAGATATTTTTGATATAACATTTATATTCATGCTTTATAATATATACTATGGATTGTTTTAAGCATTGGACATGCAAAAGTGACCATAACGTGGTACCAATCAGATACTAATCATTCAATTCTCAGGTATCATTTTAATGAATACGTTTTATACTCTAAGCTATAGAATATAGCGATTCTAGAATACCTACCACACTTGAAATAACAATTTTCTTGTTGCAATGTTTTATTTTAGCTAAAATATGATGAAGAATTATGAAATTCGGGCGCGAAAGCAAATATTTATATGATTTTTCACAAAAATAAAGTCAGATTTTACCTATTCTTGATAAATACGTTGTATATTGTAAGCTACATGGGCTGGATTATAGAAAACCTACCACACTTAAAGTAGATTTTTTCTTGTTGCAATGTTTCTTTTAGCTAATATATGATAAAGAATTATAAATTTCGGACGCGGAGGTAAATAATTATATTTTTTTTACAAAAATAAAGTCAGATTTTACCTGTTCTTGAAATAGATATTTTTGTTAAAACATTTATATTCATGCTTTATAATCTATACTATGGATTGTTTTAAGCATTGGACATGCAAAAGTGACCATAACGTGGTACAAATCAGATAATAATCATTCAATTTTCGGGCATCATTTTAATGAAAACGTTTTATATTGTAAGCTACATGGGCTGGATTCTAGAATACCTACCACACTGGAAATAGAAATTTTCTTGTTGCAATGTTTTATTTTAGCTAAAATATGATGAAGAATTATAAAATTCGGGCGCGGAAGCAATTATTTATATGATTTTTTACAAAAATAAATTCAAATTTTACCTATCCTTGATGAATACGTTGTATATTGTAAGCTACATGGGCTGGATTCTAGAATACCTACCACACTTGAAATAGCAATTTTATTGTTGCAATGTTTTCTTTTAGCTAATATATGATGAAGAATTATAAAATTCGGGACTTTAAGCTAATATTTATATGGTTTTATACAAAAATAAAGTCAGATTTTACCTAATCTTGATGAATACGTTGTATATTGTAAGCTACATTGGCTGGATTCTAGAATACCTACCACACTTGAAATAGCAATTTTATTGTTGCAATGTTTTCTTTTAGCTAAAATATGAAGAAGAACTATAAAATTCGGGAGCTTAAGCAAATATTTATATGATTTTATACAAAAATAAAGTCAGATTTTACCTATTCTTGAAATACATATTTTTGTTAAAACATGTTTATTCATGCTTTAGGATCTATACTTATGGATTGTTTTAAGCATTGGACATGCAAAAGTGACCAAAACGTGGTACCAATCAGATAATAAACATTCAACATTCGGGTGTCATTTTAATGAATACGTTGTATATTGTAAGCTACATGGGCTGGATTCTAGAATACCTACCACACTTGAAATAGCAATTTTATTGTTGCAATGTTTTCTTTTAGCTAAAATATGAAGAAGAATTATAAAATTCGGGAGCTTAAGCAAATATTTATATGATTTTATACAAAAATAAAGTCAGATTTTACCTATTCTTGAAATATATATTTTTGTTAAAACATTTATATTCATGCTTTAGGATCTATTCTATAGATTGATTTAAGCATTGGACTTGCAAAAGTGACCAAAACGTGGTAACAGTCAGATAATAAACATTCAATTTTCGGGTGTCATTTTAATGAATACGTTGTATATTGTAAGCCACATGGGCCTGGATTCTAGAATACCTACCACACTTGAAATAACAATTTTCTTGTTGCAATGTTTTTTTTAGCTAAAATATGATGAACAATTATAAAATTCGGGCGCGGAAGCAAATATTTATATGATTTTTTACAAAAATAAAGTCAGATTTTATCTATTCTTGATGAATACGTTGTATATTGTAAGCTACATGGGCTGGATTCTAGAATACCTACCACACTTGAAATAGCAATTTTCTTGTTGCAATGTTTTCTTTTAACTAAGATATGAATAAGATTTATAAAATTCGGGAGATTAAACAAATATTTATATGATTTTATACAAAAAAAAATCACATTTTACCTATACTTGAAATGGATATTTTTGTGAAAACATTTTTATTCATGCTTTAGGATCTATACTATGGATTGTTTTAAGCATTGGACATGCAAAAGTGACCAAAACTGTGTACCAATCAGAAAATAAACATTCAATTTTCAGGTGTCATTTTAATGAATACGTTGTATAATGTAAGCTACATGGGCTGGATTCTAGAATACTTACCTCACTTGAAATAGCAATTTTCTTGTTGCAATGTTTTCTTTTAGCTAAAATATGATGAAGAATTATAAAATTCGGGCGCGGAAGCAAATATTTATATGATTTTTTACAAAAATAAATTCAAATTTTACCTATCCTTGATGAATACGTTGTATATTGTAAGCTACATGGGCTGGATTCTAGAATACCTACCACACTTGAAATAGCAATTTTATTGTTGCAATGTTTTCTTTTAGCTAATATATGATGAAGAATTATAAAATTCGGGACTTTAAGCTAATATTTATATGGTTTTATACAAAAATAAAGTCAGATTTTACCTAATCTTGATGAATACGTTGTATATTGTAAGCTACATTGGCTGGATTCTAGAATACCTACCACACTTGAAATAGCAATTTTATTGTTGCAATGTTTTCTTTTAGCTAAAATATGAAGAAGAATTATAAAATTCGGGAGCTTAAGCAAATATTTATATGATTTTTTAGAAAAATAAAGTCAGATTTTACCTATTCTTGAAATTGATATTTTTGTTAAAACATTCATATTCATGCTTTAGGATCTATACTATGGATAATTTTAGCATTCGACATGCAAAATTGACTAAAACGTGTGGTACCAATCAGATAATAAACATTCAATTTTCGGGTGGCATTTAATGAATAAGTTGTATAAAGTAAGCTACATGGACTGGACTCTAGAATATCTACCACACTTGAAATAGCAGTTTTCTTGTTGCAATGTTTCCTTTTAGCTAACATTTGATGAAGAATTATAAAATTCGGGAGCGGAAGCAAATATTTATATGATTTTTACAAAAATAAAGTCAGATTTTACCTATTCTTGATGGATACGTTGTATATTGTAAGCTACATGTGCTGGATTCTAGAATACGTACCACACTTGAATTAGCAATTTTCTTGTTGCAATGTTTTATTTAGCTGAAATATGAAGAAAAATTTTAAAATTCGGGCGCGAAAGCAAATATTTATATGATTTTTTACAATAATAAAGTCAGATTTTACTTATTCTTTAAACAGATATTTTTGTTAAAACGTTCATATTCATGCATAAGGATATATACTATGAATGGTTTTAAGCATTGGACATGCAAAAGTGACCAAAACGTGGGTACCAATTAGATAATAAACATTCAAATTTCGGGTGTCATTTTAATAAATGCGTTGTATATTGTAAGCTACATGGGCTGGATTTTCGTATACCTACCACACTTGAAATAGCAATTTTCTTGTTGCCATGTTTTCCTTTTAGCTAAAATATGATGAAAAATTATAAAATTCGGGCGCGGAAGCAAATACTTAAATGGTTTTTTACAAAATAAAGTCAGATTTTACCTATTCTTTAAGAATACGTTGTATATTGTAGGCTACATGGGCTGGATTCTAGAATAACTACCACACTTGAAATAGCAATTTTCATGTTGCAATGTTTTCTTTTAGCTTAAATATGACAAAGAATTATAAAATTCGAGCGCGGAAGCTAATATTTATATGATTTTTTACAAAAATAAAAGTCTGATTTTACCTTTCTTGAAATGGATATTTTTGTTAAAACATTCATATTCATGCTTTAGTATCTATACTATGGATGGTTTTAAGCATTGGACATGCAAAAGTGACCAAAACGTGGTACCAGTCAGATAATAAACATTCAATTTTCGGCTGTCATTTTAATGAATACGTTGTATATTGTAAGCTACATGGGCTGGATTCTAGAATACCTACTACACTTGAAATAGCAATTTTCTTGTTGCAATGTTTACTTTTAGCTAAAATATGATGAAGAATTATAAAATTCGGGCGCGGAATCAAATATTTATATAATTTTTTACAAAAATAAAGCAGATTTTACCTGTTCTTGATGAATACGTTGTATATTGTAAGTTACATGGGCTGGATTCTAGAATACCTACCACAATTGAAATAGCAATTTTCTTGTTGCAATGTTTTCTTTTAGCTATAATATAATACAGAATTTTAAATTTCGGGCACGGAGACAAATATTTATATGATTTTTTACAAAAATAATGTCAGATTTTACCAATTCTTGAAATGGATATTTTTGTTAAAACATTCATATTCATGCTTTAGGATCTATACTATGGATGGTTTTAAGCATTGTACATGCAAATAGTCACCCAAACGTGGTACAAATCAGATAATAAACATTCAATTTTCGGGTGTCATTTTAATGAATACGTTGTATATTGTAAACTACATGGGCTGGATTCTAGAATACTTACCACACTTCAAATAGCAATTTTCTTGTTGAAATGTTTTTTTCACTAAAATATGATGAAGAATTATAAAATTCGGGCGCGGAAACAAATATTTATATGATTTTATACAAAAATAAAGTCAGATTTTACCTATTCTTGAAATGGATATTTTTGTTAAAACATTCATATTCATGCTTTAGGATCAATACTATGGATGGTTTTAAGCATTGGACATGCAAAAGTGACTAAAACGTGGTATCAATCAGATAATAAACATTCAATTTTCGGGTGTCATTTTAATGAATACGTAGTATATTGTAAGCTACATGGGCTGGATTCTAGAATACCTACCACAATTGAATTACGCGCTATCTCAGAGTCTTATAGCTAAAATATGATTAAAAATTATAAAATTCGAGCGCGGAAGCTAATATTTATATGATTTTTTTACAAAAATAAAGTCAGATTTTACCTATTCTTGATGAATACGTTGTATATTGTAAGCTACATGGGCTCGATTCTAAAATACCTTCCACACTTGAAATAGCAATTTTCTTGTTGCCATGTTTTCTTTTAGCTAAATTATGATAAAGAATTATAAAATTCGGGCGCGGATGCAAATATTTATGTTTTTTTTACAAAAATAAAGTCAGATTTTACCTATTCTTGAAATGGATATTTTTGTTAAAACATTCATATTCATGCTTTAGTATCTATACTATGAATGGTTTTAAGCATTGGACATGCAAAAGTGACCAAAAACGTGGGGTACCAGTCAGATAATAAACATTCAATTTTCGGCTGTCATTTTAATGAATACGTTGTATATTGTAAGCTACATGGGCTGGATTCTAGAATACCTACTACACTTGAAATAGCAATTTTCTTGTTGCAATGTTTACTTTTAGCTAAAATATGATGAAGAATTATAAAATTCGGGCGCGGAATCATATATTTATATAATTTTTTACAAAAATAAAGCAGATTTTACCTGTTCTTGATGAATACCTTGTATATTGTAAGTTACATGGGCTGGATTCTAGAATACCTACCACAATTGAAATAGCAATTTTCTTGTTGCAATGTTTTCTTTTAGCTATAATATGATAGAGAATTTTAAATTTCGGGCGCGGAGACAAATATTTATATGATTTTTTACAAAAATAATGTCAGATTTTACCAATTCTTGAAATGGATATTTTTGTTTAAAACATTCATATTCATGCTTTAGGATCTATACTATGGATGGTTTTAAGCATTGTACATGCAATAGTCACCCAAACGTGGTACAAATCAGATAATAAACATTCAATTTTCGGGTGTCATTTTAATGAATACGTTGTATATTGTAAACTACATGGGCTGGATTCTAGAATACCTACCACACCTTAAATAGCAATTTTCTTGTTGCAATGTTTTCTTTTCACTAAAATATGATGAAGAATTATAAAATTCGGGCGCGGAAACAAATATTTATATGATTTTATACAAAAATAAAGTCAGATTTTACCTATTCTTGAAATGGATATTTTTTGTTAAAACATTCATATTCATGCTTTAGGATCAATACTATGGATGGTTTTAAGCATTGGACATGCAAAAGTGACTAAAACGTGGTATCAATCAGATAATAAACATTCAATTTTCGGGTGTCATTTTAATGAATACGTTGTATATTGTAAGCTACATGGGCTGGATTCTAGAATACCTACCACACTTGAATTAGCAATTTTTTTGTTGCAATGTTTTCTTATAGCTAAAATATGATGAAAAATTATAAAATTCGAGCACGGAAGCTAATATTTATATGATTTTTACAAAAATAAAGTCAGATTTTACCTATTCTTGATGAATACGTTGTATATTGTAAGCTACATGGGCTCGATTCTAAAATACCTTCCACACTTGAAATAGCAATTTTCTTGTTGCCATGTTTTCTTTTAGCTAAAATATGATAAAGAATTATAAAATTCGGGCGCGGATGCAAATATTTATATGTTTTTTTTACAAAAATAAAGTCAGATTTTTACCTATTCTTGAAGTGGATATTTTTGTTAAAACATTCATATTCATGCTTTAGGATCAATACTATGGATGGTTTTAAGCATTGGACATTCAAAAGTGACCAAAACTTGGTACCAACCAGTTAATAAACATTCAATTTTCGGGTGTGATTTTAATGAATATGTTGTATATTGTAAGCTATATGGGCTGGAATCTAGAATAACTACCAGACTTGAATTAGCAATTTTTTTTGTTGCGATGTTTTCTTTTAGCTAAAATATGATGAAAAATTATAAAATTCGAGCACGGAAGCTAATATTTATATGATTTTTTACAAAAATTAAGTCAGATTTTACCTATTCTTGATGAATACGTTGTATATTGTAAGCTACATGGGCTGGATTCTGGAATACCTATCACACTTGAAATAGCAATTTTCTTGTTGCAATGTTTTCTTTTAGCTAAAATATGATAAAAATTATAAAATTCGGGCACGGAAGCAAATATTTAAATGATTTTTTACAAAAATAAAGTCAGATTTTACCTATTCTTGTTGAATACGTTGTATATTGTAAGCTACATGGGCTGGATTCTAGAATACCTACCACACTTCAAATAGCAATTTTCTTGTTGCAAAGTTTTCTTTTAGCTAAAATTAGATAAAAAATTATAAAATTCGGGCATATTTATATGATTTTTTACAAAAATAATGTCTGATTTTACCTATTCTTGAAATGGATATTTTTGATAAAACATTCATATTCATGCTTTAGTATCTATACTATGGATGGTTTTAAGCATTGGACATGCAAAAGTGACCACAACGTGGTACCAGTCAGATAATAAACATTCAATTTTTCGGGTGTCATTTTAATGAATACGTTGTATATTGTAAGCTACATGGGCTGAATTCAAGAACACCTACTACACTTGAAATAGCTATTTTCTTGTTGCAATGTTTTCTTTTAGCTAAAATATGATAAAGAATTTTTAAATTCGGGCGGGGAAGCAAATATTTATAAGATTTTTTACAAAATTAAAGTCAGATTTTACCAATTCTTGATGAATACGTTGTATATTGTAAGCTACATGGACTGGATTCTAGAATACCTACCACACTTGAAATAGCAATTTTCTTGTTGCAATGTTTTCATTTAGCTAAAATATGATGAAGAATTATAAAATTCGGGCGCGGAAGCAAATATTTATATGATTTTTTACAAAAATAAAGTCATATTTTACCTATTCTTGAAATAGATATTTTTGTTAAAACATTCATATTCATGCTTTAGGATCTAAACTATGGGCGATTTTAAACATTGGAAATGCAAAAGTCACCAAAACGTGGTACCAATCAGATAATAAACATTCCATTTTCTGGTGTCATTTTAATGAATACGTTGTATATTGTAAGCTACATGGGATGGATTCTAGAATACCTACCACACTTGAAACAGATATTTTCTTGTTGCAATGTTTTCTTTTCGCTAAAATATGATGAAGAATTATAAAATTCAGGCGCCGAAGCAAATATTTAAATGATTTTTACAAAAATAAAGTCAGATTTTACCTATTCTTGATGAATACGTTGTATATTTTAAGTTACATGGGCTGGATTCTAGAATACCTACCACACTTGAAATAGCAATTTTCTTGTTGCAATTTTGTTCTTTTAGCTAAAATATGATGAAGAATTATAAAATTCGGGCGCGGAAGCAAATATTTACATGTTTTTTTACAAAAATATAGTCATATTTTACCTATTCTTGAAATGGATATTTTTGATAAAACATTCATATTCATGCTTTAGGATCTATACTATGGATGGTTTTAAGCATTAAACATGCAAAAGTGACCAAAACGTGGTACCAATCAGATAATATTCATATACATTTACAGCCAGTGGCACGTATTTTTTTCGCTCTGTGTTTGTACTGAGATTTACTAAGTATTTTGTAAGTTCTTAATAGTGAAAGTTATATCATCATATTCAGTTTTTGTGTGACATTGTTGTACAAAATTGTGGACGCTTTCCTGTGAGTAGATTTTGAGTATTTATTAAAAATTAGTGCACGCACTTTGCAAATATTAATTAAACAAGTCACTTCTTCACACCTGTGAGTTATGGCTGTCATATGTCCAAAGTGCGATCGTTCTGTCAAGGTCCGAAACCCCAACGTAAAATGTCTCAAGTGCGACCAAACTCAGGGAAGAGCATTTAAGTTTAATAAAAGATAAAGGCTTCTCCTGGCATTATGAACAATGCCGTGAGTCCGTACTAAGTGACGAAACCCACGGGCCTTCTGACCGGAGCATTAAATTGAGTGATTTAAATTCGCTATTTGAAAAAATGAAATTAGATATTTTAAATGTTATGAACAACAAACTCGAAGAATTAACTAAATCTGTTGGTTTTTGTTGTGACAAAATAGTAGATTTCGAAAACAAATTAGCTATCATGGATAAAAAAGTAAAAGATCATGAACGTGTTAAAAATGAAAACATGCAATTAAAATCAAAATTTAAAAATCTGGAACATAAAATAAATAGCTTGGAGCAATATTCTCGAATAAATAATCTAATAATACATAATTTCCCGTTTAAAAATAATGAAAACATTACTGATATTAAAATAAAAACTGCAGGGGAAGTTCGTATTGCTATGAATGAAAGTGAAATAGACGTCGCTCATAGGCTACCAAAAACAAATAAATCAAAACCACCTTCAATAATAATCAAATCTAAATCGAGAACGTTAAAAGATAAAATTATTATGGCTGCTAAAAATAATAAAAATTTAACAACTAAATTTTATTTCCCATTGGTTGCTGAAAATAAACTTTTTATTAGTGATCATTTAACACATTATAACAGTGAGTTGCTAAAAAAACACGTGAACATTTCCTCAACAAAAGCTACAAATATATATGGAACAAAAATTGCAAAATTTTTGTCAGAAAAAATGAGTCCTCTCAAATTATTACGATAAGCCACGAAGAGGATTTATCAAAATATTAATGACTTCATAGCGCTTCAGACTGTTGCCCGTTCCTTAATTATTTGTTTATTTTTGTACAACTTCGTCCGATGGTTCATTCACCTTTTACTAATAACACAGCTGCTGATGGCGATATGAACTACAATAGATTTTTATTTGGACATATAAATGTGCAATCACTAAATTAATGTTTTTCAATATTTAAGGATTTTGTTTTTGATATTTTGAAAATTTTGATATACTGGCTGTTACAGAAACATGAATATGTGACTCCTCTCTTTCTCACTTGTTCTCAATTGATGGTTATAAATTGCTCAGTGCTCAACGCTATAATAAACGTGGTGGTGGTGTTGCATTCTATGTACGAAGTAACATGCAGTACAAAATTCTAAATGTAAAAGATATGTGTTCCTCAGTGGACAACGTAGAGCATTTATGGATTCAAGTTAATGTACAGCATCAAAAAATTATATTTGAAGTAGTTTACAATCCACGATTAGATTATTACAAAGAATTAACCATTCTAGATTCCATAACAGCTCTTCTTCTTCCTCAGTGTGATCTTATGCTGTATGCAGGCGACATAAATGTTAACCTACTATCAAATGATGCTAAATCAGATTATGTTAGCAGCTTGTTATCAGCTTATGGTATGCATCAATTGATAGATACTTATACTCGCCCATTATCAAAATCTCTTCTTGATATAATAGTTATATCTGATAAATCATTTCGTGATTTCTCTGGAATTATTGAATGTAACGAATTCTCTGATCATAGTTGTGTTTTTTGTAAATTAAAAATATCGAAAGTCATACCGCATACAAATACAATAATATTCAGAGACTTCAAACACTTTAATTATGAGGAGTTCATGGTTGACTGCAATAGAATACCATGGATCAATATAACATTATTAGAAAATATTAATGAAAAAGTTACCTATTTAAATGACAATATTTAACAATTATTTAACAAACACGCACTTATAAAATGTATAAAGACTAATAATGTGTATTGCCCATGGATAACACCTGTAATTAAAATCATGCAGAGTAAGAGAGATAAAGCACTTGTTCAATATAAAAAAAATAAAACTCCCGCGAAATATGAGTATTACAAGCAGTTACGTAATCTTACAACAATTGCAATACATAGGGAAAAACAGGTTTTCCTTGAATCTGCTATAAACAAAAATATAAACAATTCAGTTGCTCTATGGTCAAACTTAAAACGCATAGGAATAAAAAAGCAGGCAGCTGTGAACATCCCAGAATCACTTTGTGAACCTCAAAATTACGGAAAGCATTTATTAAATAAAATAAGTACGTCATCTATAAATCCTTGTACATTAAATTATTATCTAAATAGCAAATATGTAGACCAACCTGGTGAATCGTTTGAATTTAAATGCATAAGTAGTGATACTGTTACAAATATTTTACATCATATCAAATCTAATGTAGTCGGTGTAGATGGCATTTCATTGAAAATGATTTTTTTAATTTTACCAGTAATTGTTGATTACATAACACATATCATAAATACGTGTATATTAGAAAATATAGTACCTGAGGTTTGGAAAATTGCAGCAATTAGCTCAATAATGAAAAAACAAGACTGTAATACATTTGACGATTTAAGACCTATAAGTATCCTACCAACTCTGTCTAAAGTTCTTGAAAAAGTGTGCTACGAACAGATGAAGTTGTATATTCTTGAAAATCAAATCATACCTGCTAACCAATCAGGATTTCGATCAGGTTACAGTACCACTACATGTTTGTTAAATATTGTAGATAACCTATTAAATAATTTTGACATATCTAATCCTTCTCTTTTGATACAAATAGACTTTTCAAAAGCATTTGATATGATTGATCACAATCTATTACTTGCTAAATTAAAATATTATAATTTTACAGAAAATGCAATATCATGGTGTAAGAGTTATTTGGAGAATAGATTATATTATATTAATATGCGTACCAGCGAAGGGGTTCAGTGCCCGTCAAATTTTGCCCTACAGTGTGGTGTTCTGCAAGGATCAATTTTAGGACCGTTGTTTTTCTTAATTTTTATAGCTGATATGCCAGAAATATTTACGAATCCTTGTAGCTCAGTTCATTCGTATGCGGATGATACCCAAGTTCTTGTAACTCTGGATCGTACGCTTATTAATGAACAATCTGCAATATTAAATAAAGAACTAAATAATCTTGTATCATGGGTAAATAACAACGGATTAAAAATTAACACAGATAAATCTTCACTCCTTGTTGTGGGTAATCATAATGACATACCAAACATTGTATTGGATGGAACTATACTGACGCAAAAAGATCATACAAAAATTTTACGGCTTTATGTTGATAAAAACTTGAATTTCAAACAACATTTAAACTCCAAATTACTTGCGGCTAGATTAAAACTTAGGCAATTATTTCATTTTATGCATGATATTGATTCTTCAGTAAAAATTAAAATGGTAAAATCTCTTATTCTTCCCTTATTTGATTATTGTGCGTGTGTGTATATACCAAATCTCAGTGAAACTGAAAAACAAAGAATTACATTAATTCAAAACTCTTGTTTACGGTTTGCCTATGGTGTACGTGAATATGATCACATTTCACAATACCGCAAAGTCTCTAAAATGCCTAATATTAATAATCGTGTAAAATATTTGTATCTATGTTTATTGCATAAAATTAGGATAACTGGTACGCCATCATATTTGTTTGACAAACTTATTCGTAAAGAATACAATTACTCATTACGAATCAAGGATCTATATATAGTACCTTCCTTCAGAAAATCAAAATATATGGGTTCCTTCTCTTATTTGGCTCCCACATTGTATAATAACATTCCAAATAATCTTTAAATGCTTTCTGTAAATAGTTTCAAGAAAAATATAAAAATGCTCGTTGTTTGATATTATAATGTTATATGTTGATTATTGTAATGATTGTTAAAAAATAAGTATGTAAATATCTGGCTATATGTGTAAATTCATAAATTGTTTATACGGTTAGGTGGAAGAACAGCCTTTGACTGAACCATCGCGGAAGCAAATATTTATATTATTTTTTACAAAAATAAAGTCAGATTTTACCTGTTCTTGATGAATACGTTGTATATTGTAAGCTACATGGGCTGGATTCTAGAATACCTACCACACTTCAAATTGCAATTTTCTTGTTGCAAAGTTTTCTTTTAGCTAAAATATGATAAAGAATTATAAAATTCGGGCACGGAAGCAAATATTTATATGATTTTTTACAAAAATAAAGTCAGATTTTACCTATTCTTGATGAATACGTTGTATATTGTAAGTTACAAGGGCTGGATTTTAGAATACCTACCACACTTGAAATAGCAATTTTCTTGTTGCAGTGTTTTCTTTTAGCTATAATATGATAGAGAATTATAAATTTCGGGCGCGGAGACAAATATTTATATGATTTTTTACAAAAATAATGTCAGATTTTACCTATTTTTGAAATGGATATTTTTGTTAAAACATTCATATTCACGCTTTAGGATCTATACTATGGTTGGTTTTAAGCATTGTACATGCAAAACTCACCCAAACGTAATACCAATCAGATAATAAACATTCAATTTTCAGGTGTCATTTTAATGAATACTTTGTATATTGTAATCTACATGGGCTGGATTCTAGAATACCTACCACACTTGAAATAGCAATTTTCTTGTTGCAATGTTTTCTTTTAGCTAAAATATATTGAAGAATTATAAAATTCGGGCAAGGAAGCAAATATTTATATGATTTTTTACAAAAATAAAGTCATATTTTACCTATTCTTGATGTATACGTTGTATATTGTAAGCTACATGGACTGGATTCTAGAATACCTACCACACTTCAAATAGCAATTTTCTTGTTGCAAAGTTTTCTTTTAGCTAAAATATGATAAAGAATTATAAAATTCGGGCACGGAAGCAAATATTTATATGATTTTTTACAAAAATAAAGTCAGATTTTACCTATTCTTGATGAATACGTTGTATATTGTAAGTTACAAGGGTTGGATTTTAGAATACATACCACACTTGAAATAGCAATTTTCTTGTTGCAATGTTTTCTTTTAGCTATAATATGATGGAGAATTATAAATTTTGGGCGCGGAGACAAATATTTATATGATTTTTTACAAAAATAAAGTCAGATTTTACCTATTCTTGATGAATACGTTGTATATTGTAAGCTACATGGGTTGGATTCTAGAATACCTACTACACTTGAAATAGCAATTTTCTTGTTGCAATGTTTACTTTTAGCTAAAATATGATGAAGACTTATAAAATTCGTGCGCGGAATCAAATATTTATATGATTTTTTACAAAAATTAAGACAGATTTTACCTATTCTTGATGAATACGTTGTATATTGTAAGCTACCTGGACTGGATTCTAGAATACCTACCACACTTGAAATAGCAATTTTCTTGTTGCAATGTTTTCTTTTAGCTAAAATATGATGAAGAATTATAAAATTAGGGCGCGGAAGCAAATATTTATACGATTTTTTACAAAAATAAAGTCAGATTTTACCTATTCTTGATGAATACGTTGTATATTGTAAGTTACAAGGGCTGGATTTTAGAATACCTACCACACTTGAAATAGCAATTTTCTTGTTGCAGTGTTTTCTTTTAGCTATAATATGATAGAGAATTATAAATTTCGGGCGCGGAGACAAATATTTATATGATTTTTTACAAAAATAATGTCAGATTTTACCTATTTTTGAAATGGATATTTTTGTTAAAACATTCATATTCACGCTTTAGGATCTATACTATGGTTGGTTTTAAGCATTGTACATGCAAAACTCACCCAAACGTAATACCAATCAGATAATAAACATTCAATTTTCAGGTGTCATTTTAATGAATACTTTGTATATTGTAATCTACATGGGCTGGATTCTAGAATACCTACCACACTTGAAATAGCAATTTTCTTGTTGCAATGTTTTCTTTTAGCTAAAATATATTGAAGAATTATAAAATTCGGGCAAGGAAGCAAATATTTATATGATTTTTTACAAAAATAAAGTCATATTTTACCTATTCTTGATGTATACGTTGTATATTGTAAGCTACATGGACTGGATTCTAGAATACCTACCACACTTCAAATAGCAATTTTCTTGTTGCAAAGTTTTCTTTTAGCTAAAATATGATAAAGAATTATAAAATTCGGGCACGGAAGCAAATATTTATATGATTTTTTACAAAAATAAAGTCAGATTTTACCTATTCTTGATGAATACGTTGTATATTGTAAGTTACAAGGGTTGGATTTTAGAATACATACCACACTTGAAATAGCAATTTTCTTGTTGCAATGTTTTCTTTTAGCTATAATATGATGGAGAATTATAAATTTTGGGCGCGGAGACAAATATTTATATGATTTTTTACAAAAATAAAGTCAGATTTTACCTATTCTTGATGAATACGTTGTATATTGTAAGCTACATGGGTTGGATTCTAGAATACCTACTACACTTGAAATAGCAATTTTCTTGTTGCAATGTTTACTTTTAGCTAAAATATGATGAAGACTTATAAAATTCGTGCGCGGAATCAAATATTTATATGATTTTTTACAAAAATTAAGACAGATTTTACCTATTCTTGATGAATACGTTGTATATTGTGAGCTACCTGGACTGGATTCTAGAATACCTACCACACTTGAAATAGCAATTTTCTTGTTGCAATGTTTTCTTTTAGCTAAAATATGATGAAGAATTATAAAATTAGGGCGCGGAAGCAAATATTTATACGATTTTTTACAAAAATAAAGTCAGATTTTACCTATTCTTGATGAATACGTTGTATATTGTAAGTTACATGTGCTGGATTCTAGAATACCTACCACACTTGAAATAGCAATTTTCTTGTTGCATTGTTTTCTTTTAGCTAAAATATGATAGAGAATTATAAATTTCGGGCGCGGAGACAAATATTTATATGATTTTTTACAAAAATAATGTCAGATTTTACCTATTTTTGAAATGGATATTTTTGTTAAAACATTCATATTCACGCTTTAGGATCTATACTATGGTTGGTTTTAAGCATTGTACATGCAAAACTCACCCAAACGTAATACCAATCAGATAATAAACATTCAATTTTCAGGTGTCATTTTAATGAATACTTTGTATATTGTAATCTACATGGGCTGGATTCTAGAATACCTACCACACTTGAAATAGCAATTTTCTTGTTGCAATGTTTTCTTTTAGCTAAAATATATTGAAGAATTATAAAATTCGGGCAAGGAAGCAAATATTTATATGATTTTTTACAAAAATAAAGTCATATTTTACCTATTCTTGATGTATACGTTGTATATTGTAAGCTACATGGACTGGATTCTAGAATACCTACCACACTTCAAATAGCAATTTTCTTGTTGCAAAGTTTTCTTTTAGCTAAAATATGATAAAGAATTATAAAATTCGGGCACGGAAGCAAATATTTATATGATTTTTTACAAAAATAAAGTCAGATTTTACCTATTCTTGATGAATACGTTGTATATTGTAAGTTACAAGGGTTGGATTTTAGAATACATACCACACTTGAAATAGCAATTTTCTTGTTGCAATGTTTTCTTTTAGCTATAATATGATGGAGAATTATAAATTTTGGGCGCGGAGACAAATATTTATATGATTTTTTACAAAAATAAAGTCAGATTTTACCTATTCTTGATGAATACGTTGTATATTGTAAGCTACATGGGTTGGATTCTAGAATACCTACTACACTTGAAATAGCAATTTTCTTGTTGCAATGTTTACTTTTAGCTAAAATATGATGAAGACTTATAAAATTCGTGCGCGGAATCAAATATTTATATGATTTTTTACAAAAATTAAGACAGATTTTACCTATTCTTGATGAATACGTTGTATATTGTAAGCTACCTGGACTGGATTCTAGAATACCTACCACACTTGAAATAGCAATTTTCTTGTTGCAATGTTTTCTTTTAGCTAAAATATGATGAAGAATTATAAAATTAGGGCGCGGAAGCAAATATTTATACGATTTTTTACAAAAATAAAGTCAGATTTTACCTATTCTTGATGAATACGTTGTATATTGTAAGTTACAAGGGCTGGATTTTAGAATACCTACCACACTTGAAATAGCAATTTTCTTGTTGCAGTGTTTTCTTTTAGCTATAATATGATAGAGAATTATAAATTTCGGGCGCGGAGACAAATATTTATATGATTTTTTACAAAAATAATGTCAGATTTTACCTATTTTTGAAATGGATATTTTTGTTAAAACATTCATATTCACGCTTTAGGATCTATACTATGGTTGGTTTTAAGCATTGTACATGCAAAACTCACCCAAACGTAATACCAATCAGATAATAAACATTCAATTTTCAGGTGTCATTTTAATGAATACTTTGTATATTGTAATCTACATGGGCTGGATTCTAGAATACCTACCACACTTGAAATAGCAATTTTCTTGTTGCAATGTTTTCTTTTAGCTAAAATATATTGAAGAATTATAAAATTCGGGCAAGGAAGCAAATATTTATATGATTTTTTACAAAAATAAAGTCATATTTTACCTATTCTTGATGTATACGTTGTATATTGTAAGCTACATGGACTGGATTCTAGAATACCTACCACACTTCAAATAGCAATTTTCTTGTTGCAAAGTTTTCTTTTAGCTAAAATATGATAAAGAATTATAAAATTCGGGCACGGAAGCAAATATTTATATGATTTTTTACAAAAATAAAGTCAGATTTTACCTATTCTTGATGAATACGTTGTATATTGTAAGTTACAAGGGTTGGATTTTAGAATACATACCACACTTGAAATAGCAATTTTCTTGTTGCAATGTTTTCTTTTAGCTATAATATGATGGAGAATTATAAATTTTGGGCGCGGAGACAAATATTTATATGATTTTTTACAAAAATAAAGTCAGATTTTACCTATTCTTGATGAATACGTTGTATATTGTAAGCTACATGGGTTGGATTCTAGAATACCTACTACACTTGAAATAGCAATTTTCTTGTTGCAATGTTTACTTTTAGCTAAAATATGATGAAGACTTATAAAATTCGTGCGCGGAATCAAATATTTATATGATTTTTTACAAAAATTAAGACAGATTTTACCTATTCTTGATGAATACGTTGTATATTGTGAGCTACCTGGACTGGATTCTAGAATACCTACCACACTTGAAATAGCAATTTTCTTGTTGCAATGTTTTCTTTTAGCTAAAATATGATGAAGAATTATAAAATTAGGGCGCGGAAGCAAATATTTATACGATTTTTTACAAAAATAAAGTCAGATTTTACCTATTCTTGATGAATACGTTGTATATTGTAAGTTACATGTGCTGGATTCTAGAATACCTACCACACTTGAAATAGCAATTTTCTTGTTGCATTGTTTTCTTTTAGCTAAAATATGATAGAGAATTATAAATTTCGGGCGCGGAGACAAATATTTATATGATTTTTTACAAAAATAATGTCAGATTTTACCTATTTTTGAAATGGATATTTTTGTTAAAACATTCATATTCACGCTTTAGGATCTATACTATGGTTGGTTTTAAGCATTGTACATGCAAAACTCACCCAAACGTAATACCAATCAGATAATAAACATTCAATTTTCAGGTGTCATTTTAATGAATACTTTGTATATTGTAATCTACATGGGCTGGATTCTAGAATACCTACCACACTTGAAATAGCAATTTTCTTGTTGCAATGTTTTCTTTTAGCTAAAATATATTGAAGAATTATAAAATTCGGGCAAGGAAGCAAATATTTATATGATTTTTTACAAAAATAAAGTCATATTTTACCTATTCTTGATGTATACGTTGTATATTGTAAGCTACATGGGCTGGATTCTAGAATACCTACCACACTTCAAATAGCAATTTTCTTGTTGCAAAGTTTTCTTTTAGCTAAAATATGATGAAGAATTATAAAATTCGGGCACGGAAGCAAATATTTATATGATTTTTTACAAAAATAAAGTCAGATTTTACCTATTCTTGATGAATACGTTGTATATTGTAAGTTACAAGGGTTGGATTTTAGAATACCTACCACACTTGAAATAGCAATTTTCTTGTTGCAATGTTTTCTTTTAGCTATAATATGATGGAGAATTATAAATTTTGGGCGCGGAGACAAATATTTATATGATTTTTTACAAAAATAATGTCAGATTTTACCTATTCTTGAAATGGATATTTTTGTTAAAACATTTATGTTCATTCTTTAGAATCTATACTATGGATGGTTTTAAGCATTGTACATGCAAAAGTCACCCAAACGTGGTACCAATCAGATAATAAACATTCAGTTTTCGGGTGTCATTTTAATGAATACTTTGTATATTGTAATCTACATGGGCTGGATTCTAGAATACCTACTTGAAATAGCAATTTTCTTGTTGCAATGTTTTCTTTTAGCTAAAATATATTGAAGAATTATAAAATTCGGGCAAGAAAACAAATATTTATATGATTTCTTACAAAAATAAAGTCATATTTTACCTATTCTTGATGTATACGTTGTATATTGTAAGCTACATGGGCTGGATTCTAGAATACCTATCACACTTCAAATAGCAATTTTCTTGTTGTTTTCTTTTAGCTAAAGTATGATGAAGAATTATAAAAATCGGGCGCGGAAGCAAATATTTATATGATTTTTAAAAAAAATAAAGTCAAATTTTACCTATTCTTGATGAATATGTTGTTTCTTATAAGCTACATGGACTGGATTCTAGAATATCTATTACACTTGAAATAGCAATTTTCTTGTTGCAATGTTTTCTTTTAGCTGAAATGTGATGAAGAATTATAAAATTCGGGCAAGGAAACAAATATGTATATGATTTTTTACAAAAACAAAGTCAGATTTTACCTATTATTGAAATGGATATTTTTGTTAAAACATTCATATTCATGCTGTAGGATCTATACTATGGATGTTTCTAAGCATTGGACATGCAAAAGTGACCAAAACGTGGTACGAATCAGATACTAAACATTCAATTTTCTGGTGTCATTTTAATGAATACGTTGTATATTATAAGCTACATGGGCTGGATTCGAGAATACCTATTACACTTGAAATAGCAATTTTCTTGTTGTATTGTTTACTTTTAGCTAATATATGGTAAAGAATTATAAAATTCAGGCGCGGAAGCTAATATTTATATGAATTTTTACAAATATAAAGTCAGATTTTACCTATTCTTGATGAATACGTTGTATATTGTAAGCTACATGGGCTGTATTCTAGAATACCTACCACACTTGAAATAGCGATTTTCTAGTTGCAATGTTTTCTTTTAGCTAAAGTATGATAAAAATTATAAAATTCGGGCGCGGAAGCAAATATTTATATGATTTTTTACAAAAATAAAGTCAGATTTTACCTATTCTTGATGAATACGTTGTATATTGTAAGCTACATGAGCTGGATTCTAGAATACCTACCACATTTGAAATAGCAATTTTTCTTGTTGCAATGTTTTCTTTTAGCTAAAATATGATGAAGAATTATAAAAATCGGGCGCGGAAGCAAATATTTATATGATTTTTTTACAAAAATAAAGTCAGATTTTACCTGTTCTTGAAATGGATATTTTTGTTAAAACATTCATATTCATGCTATAGGATTTATACTACTACTTGTGCTGGATTCTAGAATACCAACCATTGTATTGTATTGTATTGTATTGTATATGAGGGTTTAAGCGTTTTGTCGCTTTTTGTCAACGCGACCTAGAAGATCTATTGTGACAGCCCTTACTTAGTTTTTCCGGAAGTAGATCCAGATTTTTGGTGAAGCCGATTAGGCCTCAAGTACCTGAAGTACTTGTTTTGTGACATGTTTTACTTGCATTTTAGTGATGCAGGTTGTCAGCCTACAATCTCTGCAAGGCCAGCACACACCGAGCCGTTGTGCGGCAACCCATCCAATTGGACAGGGCGGGCTATGTTGCTTATCTACACGATCAGACAAGACACGCCATGACCACACAACCGTACTGGCTGAATACCAACCATACCTGAAATAAATATAAATATATATAATAATAATAATAAATATTTATATGATTTTTTACAAAAATAAAGTCAGATTTTACCTTTTCTTGATGAATACGTATATTGTAAGCTATATGGGCTGGATTCTAGAATACCTACCACACTTGAAATAGCAATTTTCTTGTTGCAATGTTTTCTTTTAGCTAAGATATGATAAAGAATTTTAAAACTCGGGCGCGGAAGCAAATATTTATGATTTTTTTACAAAAATAAAGTCAGATTTTACCTATTCTTGAAATGGAAATTTTTGTTAAAACATTCATAATCATGCTTTAGTATCTATACTATGGATGGTTTTAAGCATTGGACATGCAAAAGTGACCAAAACGTGGTACCAATCAGATAATAAACAATCAATTTTCAGGTGTCATTTTAATGAATACGTTGTACATTGTAAGCTACATGGGCTGGATTCTAGAATACCTACCACACTTAAAATAGCAATTTTCTTGTTGTAATGTTTTCTTTTAGCTAAAATATGATGAAGAATTGTTAAATTCGGGCGCGAAAACAAATATTTATATGATTTTTTACAAAAATAAAGTCAGATTTTACCTATTCTTGAAATGGATATTTTTGTTAAAGATTCATATTCATGCTTTAGGATCTATACCATGGATGGTTTTAAGCATTGGACATGTAAAAGTGACCAAAACGTGGTACCAATCAGATAATAAACATTCAATTTTTGGGTGTCATTTTAATGAATACGTTGTATATTGTAAGCTATATGGGCTGGATTCTAGAATACCTACTACACTTGAAATAGCAATTTTCTTGTTGCAATGTTTTCTTTTAGCTAAAATATGATGAAAAATTATAATATTCGGTCGCGGAAGCAAATATTTATATGATTTTTTACAAAAATAAAGTGAGATTTTACCTATTCTTGAAATGGAAATTTTTGTTAAAACATTCATATTCATGCTTTAGGATCTATACTATGGATGGTTTTAGGCATTTGACATGCAAAAGTGACCAAAACGTGGTACCAATTAGATAATAAACATTCAATTTTCGGGGGTCATTCTAATGAATACGTAGTATATTGTAAGCTACATGGGCTGGATTCTAGAATACCTACCACACTTGACATAGCAATTTTCTTGTTGCAATGTTTTCTTTTAGCTAAAATATGATGAAGAATCATAAAATTCGGGCGCGGAAGCAAATATTTATATGATTTTTTACAAAAATAAAGTTAGATTTTACCTTTTCTTGATGAATACGTTGTATATTGTAAGCTACATGGGCTGGTTTCTAGAATACCTACCAAACTTGAAATAGCAATTTTCTTGTTGAAATGTTTTCTTTTAGTTAAAATAAGATGAATTATAAAATTCGGGCGCGGAAGCAAATATTTATATGATTTTTTACAAAAATAAAGTCAGATTTTATCTATTCTTGAAATGGTTATTGTTGTTAAAACATTCATATTCATACTTTAGAATCTATACGATGGATGGTTTTAAGCAATGGACTTGCAAAACTGCCCAAAACGTGGTACGAATCAGATAATAAACATTCAATTTTCGGTGTCATTTTAATGAATACGTTGTATATTGTAAGCTTCATGAGCTGGATTCTGGAATGCCTACCACAGTTGAAATAGCAATTTTCTTCTTGCAATGTTTTCTTTTGGCTAAAATATAATGAAAAATTATAAAATTTGGGCGCAGAAGCAACTATTTATATGATTTTTTACAAAATTAAAGTCTGATTTTACCTTTTCTTGATGAATACGTTGTATATTGTAAGCTACATGGGCTGGATTCTAGAATACCTACCACACGTGAAATAGCAATTTTCTTGTTGCAATGTTTTCTTTTAGATAAAATATGATGAAGAATTATAAAATTCGGGCGGGGAAGCAAATATTTATATGATTTTTAACAAAAATAAAGTCAGATTTTACCTATTCTTGAAATGGATATTTTTGTTAAAACATTCATATTCATGCATTAGGATCTATACTATGGATGGTTTTAAGCATTGGACCTGCAAAAGTGACAAAAACGTGGTTCCAATCAGATAATAAACATTCAATTTTCGGGTGTCATTTTAATGAATACGATGTTTATTGTAAGCTACATGGGCTGGATTCTAAAATACCTACCACCCTTGAAATAGCAATTTTCTTGTTGTAATGTTTTCTTTTAGCTAAAATATGATGAAGAATTATAAAATTCGGGCGCAGATGCAAATATTTACATGACTTTTTACAAAAATAAAGTCAGATTTTACCTATTCTTGATGAATACGTTGTATATTGTAAGCTACCTGGGCTGGATTCTAAAATACCTACCACACTTGAAATAGCAATTCTCTTGTTGAAATGTTTTCTTTTAGCTAAAATATGATGAAGAGTTATAAAATTCGGGCGCGGAAGCAAATACTTACATGATTTTTTACAAAAATAAAGTCTGATTTTACCTATTCTTGAAATGGATATTTTTGTAAAAACATTCATATTCATGCTTTAGGATCTATACTATGGGTGGTTTTAAGCATTGGACATGCAAAAGTGACCAAAACGTGGTACCAATCAGATAATAAACATTCAATTTTCGGGGGTCATTTTAATGAGTACGTTGTATATTGTAAGCTACATGGGTTGTTTCCTAGAATACCTACCACACTTGAAATAGCAGTTTTCTTATTGCAATGTTTACTTTTAGCTAAAATATGAAGACGAATTGTAAAATTCGGGCGCGGAAGAAAATACTTACATGATTTTTTTCAAAAATAAAGTCAGATTTTACTTATTCTTGAAATGGATATTATTGTTAAAACATTCATATTCATGCTTTAAAATCTGTACTATGGATAAGTTTAGCATTGTACATGCAAAAGTGAACAAAACGTGGTACCAATCAGATAAAAATAAACATTCAATTTTCGGGTGTCATTTTAATGAATACGTTGTATATTGTAAGCTACATGGGCTGGATTCTAGTATTCCTACCACACTTGAAATAGCAATTTTCTTGTTGCAATGTTTTCTTTTAGCTAAAATATGATGAAGAATTATAAAATTCGGACACGGAAGTAAATATTTATGTGATTTGTTACAAAAATAAAGTCAGATTTGACCTATTCTTGATAAATACATTGTATATTGAGTTTTAAGCATTGGACATGCAAAAATGACCAAAACGTGGTCAGATAATAAACATTAAATTTTTGAGTGTCATTTTAATGAATACGTTCTATATTGTAAGCTACATGGGCTCGATTCTAGAATACCTACCACACTTGAAATAGCACTTTTCTTGTTGCAATGTATACTTTTAGCTAAAATATGAAGAAGAATTATAAAATTCGGGCGCGGAAGCAAATATTTATATGATTTTTTAGAAAAATAAAGTCAGATTGTACCTATTCTTGAAATATATATATTTTTTGTTAATACATTCATATTCATGCTTTAGGATCTATAATATGGATGGTTTTAAGCTTTGAACATACAAAAGTGACCAAAACGTGGTACCAATCAGATAATAAACATTCAATTTTCGGGTGTCATTTTAATGAATACGTTTTATATTGTAAGCTACATGGGCTGGATTCTAGAATACCTACCACACTTGAAATAGCAATTTTCTTGTTGCAATGTTTTCATTTTGCTAAAGTATGGGGAAGAATTATAAAATTCGGCCACGGAAGCAAATATTTATATGATTTTTTACAAAAATAAAGTCAGATTTTACGTTTTCTTGATGAATACGTTGTATATGGTAAGCTACATGGGATGGATTCTAGAATACCTACCACACTTGAAATAACAATTTTCTTGTTGCAATGTTTTCTTTTAGTTAAAATATGATTAAGAATTATAAAATTCGGGCGCGGAAGCAAATATTTATATGATTTTTTACAAAAATAAAGTCAGATTTTACCTATTCTTGATAAATACGTTGTATATTGTAAGCTAAATGGGCTGGATTCTACAATACCTACCACACTTCAAATAGCAATTTTCTTGTTGCAATGTTTTCTTTTAGCTAAAATATGATGAAGAATTATAATATTCAGGCGCGGAAGCTAATATTTATATGATTTTTTACAAAAATAAAGTCAGATTTTACCTATTCTTGAAATGGATATTTTTGTTAAAACATTCATATTTATGCTATAGGATCTATACTATGAATGGTTTTAAGCATTGGACATGCAAAAGTGACGAAAGCGTGGTACCAATCAGATAATAAACTTTAAATTTTTGGGTGTCATTTTAATTAATACGTTGTATATTGTAAGCTACATGGACTGGATTCTAGAATACCTACCACACTTGAAATAGCAATTTTCTTGTTGAAATGTTTTCTTTTAGCTAAAATATGATGAAAAATTATAAAATTCGCGCGCGGAAGCAAATATTTATATGATTTTTTACAAAAATTAAGTCAGATTTTACCTTTTCTTGATGAATACGTTGTATATTGTAAGCTACATGGGTGGATTCTAGAATACCTAGCACACTTGAAATAGCAACTTTCTTGTTCCAATGTTTTCTTTAAGCTAAAATACGATAAAGAATTATAATATTCGGGCGCGGAATCAATTATTTATATGATTTTTTACAAAAAAAAAGTCAGATTTTATCTATTCTTGAAATGGATATTTTTGTTAACACATTCATATTCATGCATTAGGATCTATACTATGGATAATTTTAGCATTGGACATGCAAAAGTGATCAAAACTTGGTACCAATCAGATAATAAACATTCAGTTTTCAGGTGTCATTTTAATGAATACGTTGTATATTGTAAGCTACATGGGCTGGATTCTAGAATACCTACTACACTTGAAATAGCAATTTTCTTGTTGCAATGTTTTCTTTTAGCTAAAATATGATGAAGAATCATAAAATTCGGGCGCGGAAGCAAATATTTATATGATTTTTTACAAAAATAAAGTTAGATTTTACCTTTTCTTGATGAATACGTTGTATATTGTAAGCTACATGGGCTGGTTTCTAGAATACCTACCAAACTTGAAATAGCAATTTTCTTGTTGAAATGTTTTCTTTTAGTTAAAATAAGATGAATTATAAAATTCGGGCGCGGAAGCAAATATTTATATGATTTTTTACAAAAATAAAGTCAGATTTTATCTATTCTTGAAATGGTTATTGTTGTTAAAACATTCATATTCATACTTTAGAATCTATACGATGGATGGTTTTAAGCAATGGACTTGCAAAACTGCCCAAAACGTGGTACGAATCAGATAATAAACATTCAATTTTCGGTGTCATTTTAATGAATACGTTGTATATTGTAAGCTTCATGAGCTGGATTCTGGAATGCCTACCACAGTTGAAATAGCAATTTTCTTCTTGCAATGTTTTCTTTTGGCTAAAATATAATGAAAAATTATAAAATTTGGGCGCAGAAGCAACTATTTATATGATTTTTTACAAAATTAAAGTCTGATTTTACCTTTTCTTGATGAATACGTTGTATATTGTAAGCTACATGGGCTGGATTCTAGAATACCTACCACACGTGAAATAGCAATTTTCTTGTTGCAATGTTTTCTTTTAGATAAAATATGATGAAGAATTATAAAATTCGGGCGGGGAAGCAAATATTTATATGATTTTTAACAAAAATAAAGTCAGATTTTACCTATTCTTGAAATGGATATTTTTGTTAAAACATTCATATTCATGCATTAGGATCTATACTATGGATGGTTTTAAGCATTGGACCTGCAAAAGTGACAAAAACGTGGTTCCAATCAGATAATAAACATTCAATTTTCGGGTGTCATTTTAATGAATACGATGTTTATTGTAAGCTACATGGGCTGGATTCTAAAATACCTACCACCCTTGAAATAGCAATTTTCTTGTTGTAATGTTTTCTTTTAGCTAAAATATGATGAAGAATTATAAAATTCGGGCGCAGATGCAAATATTTACATGACTTTTTACAAAAATAAAGTCAGATTTTACCTATTCTTGATGAATACGTTGTATATTGTAAGCTACCTGGGCTGGATTCTAAAATACCTACCACACTTGAAATAGCAATTCTCTTGTTGAAATGTTTTCTTTTAGCTAAAATATGATGAAGAGTTATAAAATTCGGGCGCGGAAGCAAATACTTACATGATTTTTTACAAAAATAAAGTCTGATTTTACCTATTCTTGAAATGGATATTTTTGTAAAAACATTCATATTCATGCTTTAGGATCTATACTATGGGTGGTTTTAAGCATTGGACATGCAAAAGTGACCAAAACGTGGTACCAATCAGATAATAAACATTCAATTTTCGGGGGTCATTTTAATGAGTACGTTGTATATTGTAAGCTACATGGGTTGTTTCCTAGAATACCTACCACACTTGAAATAGCAGTTTTCTTATTGCAATGTTTACTTTTAGCTAAAATATGAAGACGAATTGTAAAATTCGGGCGCGGAAGAAAATACTTACATGATTTTTTTCAAAAATAAAGTCAGATTTTACTTATTCTTGAAATGGATATTATTGTTAAAACATTCATATTCATGCTTTAAAATCTGTACTATGGATAAGTTTAGCATTGTACATGCAAAAGTGAACAAAACGTGGTACCAATCAGATAAAAATAAACATTCAATTTTCGGGTGTCATTTTAATGAATACGTTGTATATTGTAAGCTACATGGGCTGGATTCTAGTATTCCTACCACACTTGAAATAGCAATTTTCTTGTTGCAATGTTTTCTTTTAGCTAAAATATGATGAAGAATTATAAAATTCGGACACGGAAGTAAATATTTATGTGATTTGTTACAAAAATAAAGTCAGATTTTACCTATTCTTGATAAATACATTGTATATTGAGTTTTAAGCATTGGACATGCAAAAATGACCAAAACGTGGTCAGATAATAAACATTAAATTTTTGAGTGTCATTTTAATGAATACGTTCTATATTGTAAGCTACATGGGCTCGATTCTAGAATACCTACCACACTTGAAATAGCACTTTTCTTGTTGCAATGTATACTTTTAGCTAAAATATGAAGAAGAATTATAAAATTCGGGCGCGGAAGCAAATATTTATATGATTTTTTAGAAAAATAAAGTCAGATTGTACCTATTCTTGAAATATATATATTTTTTGTTAATACATTCATATTCATGCTTTAGGATCTATAATATGGATGGTTTTAAGCTTTGGACATACAAAAGTGACCAAAACGTGGTACCAATCAGATAATAAACATTCAATTTTCGGGTGTCATTTTAATGAATACGTTTTATATTGTAAGCTACATGGGCTGGATTCTAGAATACCTACCACACTTGAAATAGCAATTTTCTTGTTGCAATGATTTCATTTTGCTAAAGTATGGGGAAGAATTATAAAATTCGGCCACGGAAGCAAATATTTATATGATTTTTTACAAAAATAAAGTCAGATTTTACGTTTTCTTGATGAATACGTTGTATATGGTAAGCTACATGGGATGGATTCTAGAATACCTACCACACTTGAAATAGCAATTTTCTTGTTGCAATGTTTTCTTTTAGTTAAAATATGATTAAGAATTATAAAATTCGGGCGCGGAAGCAAATATTTATATGATTTTTTACAAAAATAAAGTCAGATTTTACCTATTCTTGATAAATACGTTGTATATTGTAAGCTAAATGGGCTGGATTCTACAATACCTACCACACTTCAAATAGCAATTTTCTTGTTGCAATGTTTTCTTTTAGCTAAAATATGATGAAGAATTATAATATTCAGGCGCGGAAGCTAATATTTATATGATTTTTTACAAAAATAAAGTCAGATTTTACCTATTCTTGAAATGGATATTTTTGTTAAAACATTCATATTTATGCTATAGGATCTATACTATGAATGGTTTTAAGCATTGGACATGCAAAAGTGACGAAAGCGTGGTACCAATCAGATAATAAACTTTAAATTTTTGGGTGTCATTTTAATTAATACGTTGTATATTGTAAGCTACATGGACTGGATTCTAGAATACCTACCACACTTGAAATAGCAATTTTCTTGTTGAAATGTTTTCTTTTAGCTAAAATATGATGAAAAATTATAAAATTCGCGCGCGGAAGCAAATATTTATATGATTTTTTACAAAAATTAAGTCAGATTTTACCTTTTCTTGATGAATACGTTGTATATTGTAAGCTACATGGGTGGATTCTAGAATACCTAGCACACTTGAAATAGCAACTTTCTTGTTCCAATGTTTTCTTTAAGCTAAAATACGATAAAGAATTATAATATTCGGGCGCGGAATCAATTATTTATATGATTTTTTACAAAAAAAAAGTCAGATTTTATCTATTCTTGAAATGGATATTTTTGTTAACACATTCATATTCATGCATTAGGATCTATACTATGGATAATTTTAGCATTGGACATGCAAAAGTGATCAAAACTTGGTACCAATCAGATAATAAACATTCAGTTTTCAGGTGTCATTTTAATGAATACGTTGTATATTGTAAGCTACATGGGCTGGATTCTAGAATACCTACTACACTTGAAATAGCAATTTTCTTGTTGCAATGTTTTCTTTTAGCTAAAATATGATTATGAATTATAAGATTCGGGCACGGAAGCATATATTTATATTATTTTTTACAAAAATAAAGTCAGATTTTACCAATTCTTGATGAATACGTTGTATATTGTAAGCTACATGTGCTGGATTCTAGAATACCTACCACACTTGAAATAGCAATTTTCTTGTTGCCATGTTTTCTTTTAGCTAAAATATGATGAAGAATTATAAAATTCGGGCGCGGAAGAAAATATTTATATGATTTTTTACAAAAATAAAGTCAGATTTTACCTATTCTTGAAATGGATATTTTTGTTAAAACATTCATATTCATGCTTTAAGATCTATACTATGGATAATTTTAGCATTGGATATGCAAAAGTGACCAAAACGTGGTAACAATCAGATATAAAACATTAAATTTTCGGGTGTCATTTTAATGAATACTTTGTGTATTGTAAGCTACATGGACTGGATTTTAGAATACCTACCACACTTGAAATAGCAATTTTTTTGTTGCTATGTTTTCTTTTAACTAAAATATGATAAAGAGTTATAAAATTTTGGGCGCGGAAGCAAATATTTATATGATTTTTTACAAAAATAAAGTCAGATTTTACCTATTCTTGAAATGGATATTTTTGTTAAAAAATTCATATTCATGCTTTAGGATCTATACTATTGATTTTTTTAAGCATTGGACATGCAAAAATGACCAAAACGTGGTACCAATCAGATAATAAACATTCAATCTTCGGGTGTCATATTAATGAGTACATTGTATATTGTAAACTACATGGGCTGGATTCTAGAATACCAACTACACTTGAAATAGCAATTTTCTTGTTGCAATGTATTCTTTTAGCTAAAATATGATGAAGAATTATTAAATTCGGGCGCGGAAGCAAATATTTATATAATTTTTTACAAAAATAAAGTTTGATTTTACCTATTCTTGAAATGGATATTTTTGTTAAATCATTCATATTCATGCTTAAGGATCTATACAAAGGGTAATTTTAGCATTGGACATGCAAAAGTGACTAAAACGTGGTACCAATCAGATAATAAACATTCAATTTTCGGGTGTCATTTTAATGAATACGTTTTATATTGTAAGCTACATGGGCTGGATTCTAGAATACGTACCACACTTGAAATAGTAATTTTCTTGTTGCAATGTTTTCTTTTAGCTAAAATATGATGAAAAATTATAAAATTCGGGCGCGGAGGCAAATTTTTATATGATTTTTTACAAAAAAAGTCAGATTTTACCTTTTCTTGATGAATACGATGTATATTGTAAGCTACATGGGCTGGATTCTAGAATATCTACCACACTTGAAATATCAATTTTCTTGTTGCAATGTTTTCTTTTATCTAAAATATGATGAAGAATTATAAAATTCGGGCGCGGAAGCAAATATTTATATGAATTTTTACAAAAATAAAGTCAGATTTTATTTTATCTTGAAATGGATATTTTTGTTAAAACATTCATATTTATGCTTTAAGATCTATACTATGGATAATTTTAGCATTGGACATGCAAAAATGACCAAAACGTGGTACCAATCAGATAATAAACATTCAACTTTCGGGTGTCATTTTAATGAATACGTTGTATATTGTAAGCTACATAGGCTAGATTCTAGAATATCTACCACACTTTTTTACAAAAATAAAGTCAGATTTTAAATATTCTTGATGAATACGTTGTATATTGTAAGCTACATGGGCTGGATTCTAGAATAACTACCACACTTGAAATAGCAATTTTCTTGTTGCAATGTTTTCTTTTAGCTAAAATATGATAAAGAATTATAATATTCAGGCGCGGAAGGTAATATTTATATGATTTTTTACAAAAATAAAGTCAGACTTTACCTATTCTTGAAATGGATATTTTTGTTAAAACTTTCATATTCATACCATAGGATCTATACTATGAATGGTTTTAAGCATTGGACATGCAAAAGTGACCAAAGCGTGGTACCAATCAGATAATAAACATTCAATTTGCGGGTGTCATTTTAATTAATACTTTGTATATTGTAAGCTACATGGACTGAATTCTAGAATACCTACCACACTTGAAATAGCTATTTTCTTGTTGCAATGTTTTCTTTTAGCTAAAATATGATGAAAAATTATAAAATTCGGGCGCGGAAGCAAATATTTATATGATTTTTTACAAAAATAAAGTCAGATTTTACCTTTTCTTGATGAATACGTTGTATATTGTAAGCTACATGGGTAGATTCTAGAATACCTAGCACAGTTGAAATAGCAACTTTCTTGTTCCAATGTTTTCTTTAAGCTAAAATACGATAAAGAATTATAAAATTCGGGCGCGGAATCAAATATTTATATGATTTTTTACAAACATAAAGTCAGATTTTATCTATTCTTGAAATGGATATTTTTGTTACCACATTCATATTCATGCATTAGGATCTATACTATGGATAATTTTAGCATTGGACATGCAAAAGTGATCAAAACTTGGTACCAATCAGATAATAAACATTCAATTTTCAGGTGTCATTTTAATGAATACGTTGTATATTGTAAGCTACATGGGCTGGATTCTAGAATACCTACCACACTTGAAATAACAATTTTCTTGTTGCAATGTTTTCTTTTAGCTAAAATATGAAGAAGAATAATAAAAGTCGGGCACGGAAGCAAATATTTATATGACTTTTTACAAAAATAAAGTCAGATTTTACCTATTCTTGATGAATACGTTGTATATTGTAAGCTACATGGGCTGGAATCTAGAATACCTACCACACTTGAAATAGCAATTTCCATGTTGCAATGTTTTCTTTTAGCTAAAATATGATGAAAAGTTATAAAATTTGGCGCGGAAGCAAATATTTATATGATATTTTTAAAAAATATAATCAGATTTTACCTATTCTTAAAATGGATATATATATATATATATATATATATATATATATATATATATATATATAAGTTATATTTATTTGGTTCGCCGGAAAGTTTTTAAAAACAAATTTTATTATTATGAGGTTAAGATTATATTCATTAATCTTACAACAAATGTTACAAAAAATTACAATTACAATTCTAATACAATTTGGACATAGATTCGACAATGAATTATGACTGACTAACTCTACATTACATGTTACAGTATTTATAGTATTTGTGGAAAGGTGTCGGGTTGTTTCCTGTGGGAACAGCAACCTCAGCAGGATGGACCGTGGTAACTCCTCCCTCATTAAAATTGGGCTTCATCGGGAAGCTTCAGCGTTGTTGAAGGGGGTGAAGTTCTTGATTGAAGTTCAATGTCGTTGGCCTTGGGTTGTCTTGTTGCAGGTGTGATGAATCTTTTCTTTACGTACACTGCGATTAGGGTTGCAGCACTGGCTATGATGATACCGTAGAGTCCCCAAACTGGGTAGTTGATGGTATCTTCTTCCTCGAAGGGGTTGTTGTAGTACTGGATGTCGTTTATTCTATTCGTCAGCTTCAGTTCTTTAACATTGTTTAATTGAATTGCCATTTTTGGAATTTGGGTATAATTGATGTGAATCTTGAAATTTTCGATTATTATTGGTTTGCCAAATGATCCTTGTTTGAAACTTAGTGCTTCGTTTTGAATTTTTAATTTACATTGATCTTCTTTGATTAGGAATATCCCTTGGAGATTTTTAATGTTGTCTCCGTGATCGCATTCTGTTTTTAATGTTTCTGGATGTGTGAATACTCCAATGTATTGATTTATATCATCCAAATATTCGATGTGGTTTCTTTTTACGTTGAGTTTCACCAGGCGGCAATTTTCTATTTTATTTTGTAGTATGAAGTTTGCTTCGCAGGAATCTTCGTGGATTTCTTTGATGTGATTTGGACATTGGTAAGTATTTCCACCATTGCGGGTGCATATATCACATAAGGATCTTATTTGACCATTATCAGACATTAATATAAATTCGTGATTTGGAATTATTGTTACAAACTCAGAGTTATGTTTTGTTGGGATCGGAATTAAATGAATAAGTTCGAATTGTGTGTTATAGTTTATAGGGATTTCAATGAAGTATATAATTTTGCTGTCATGTAATTTACAATTGACTGAAATAAGATTTTCTATATTTGGCATGTTTTCTGGAGTTATTTTAAATGGAAGTTCGTCTTTGTAAAATTTTGAAATTTTAGTTAATTCTTCGAACAGATCATGTGTTTTAATAATGTTTGGGTGCATTGTATGCAATTTACAAAAGGTTAATGAATTCTCAATATCTTGTAGTGTACTTAATGTCATTGAATATAAAATATCTAATTGATTATAAATATCTTTGATCAATAATTTGTCATGATTTTCGGCTCCGGTGATAACGATTTGTAAAAGTTGTTCTATTTTTGTTTTCAAAATATTTTCATTTTGTTTGATTGTATCGATAGTTTTGTTAAAATATTTTATCATTTGAGTATTCACAGAATATTCGTGATTAATTTGATCAATTAGGTTCAATTGATTTCTTTCCAAATGTTTTAAAATTTTATTGTATCGCTTATTATCTTCTGCGTCTAAATTTCCTGTTATCGATTTTATAACGGTACCTAATCCATTAAATATGCCTCGTCTGGTTCTTGAATGTATAGATAGGTGGCTTAATTTTTCATTAATTTTGTTTTTTATATACCCAATAATTTTATTGTTATTTTCAAAGTCATCCGTTATATTTTTGTCTTCTTTGATTGTGTGTATAAGGTGTGAGTATTGTTTATTTAAGTTGTCATATTGCTTTATTATCGGTTCCAGATCGTAGTAGTGTACTAGTGTGTGTTGTGTTCTTTGCAATTTAGCATTTCCAAGATTGATTGTTAATAGTCCTGGATTGTGTGTAATGTTTTTAGTTATTACTCCGTATGAATACGGGAAGAAGAGGGACCTGGAATTGCGGAATATTTATTAATTATTTTTCTAGGCCTTTTTATATTAGAAAGATGAATTTTTGATTGTTTTTTGTCATTATCTGTGTTGATTTCTGCTGTTTTTAAGTCTTTATTAACGGTTTTAATTATTTCTTTTTTGAATTTTGGATTTTTAGTTTTATTAACTTTTTGTTTGTTATGAACAAAAACTGTTTCAGGTATAATAGGTAATTCTTCGCGATTTTTGTTTAATTTGGAAATAGTTTTGATTTTATTTTCTTGTAATTTATCGTTAATAGTTTTGTATATCAGTTCTGATTTTTCTTTGTGTTTAGAGATATAATCTTGTGTTAATTTTTGTTCGATGTCTATATCCAATGGGGAATTTGTTTCAAAATGACCGTTGATAATTTCAACTGGTTTCAGATTAGTGGTGCTATGATTTGTGTTGTTATATGCCAAAATAGCGTAATTTACTTTGTCTTCTATTGGTTCATTTTTGAAATTATCCTGGATATTAAATAACCGTATATGTTCTATTAGTGTTGAATGAAAGCGTTCTATTAAACCGTTCGAATTTGGATATTGCGAGCAAATGAAGTGCATATCGATTTTGTGTAGGGTTAAAAGTTCTCTTATGACGGTGTTTTTAAATTCGAGTCCATTGTCTGATATAATTAATTTTGGGGTACCATGATGCGAAAAGAAATTTATTAGTTTATTAGCAATTTCGACGGCATTAGTGGATTTGACTCTATATGCTTGTGCATATTTGGAGAATGCGTCTATAATTGTGAGAAATTTTGTATTTTCCAGTGTTAGGGTGTCTACATGTAGTGTTTGTAGGGGTTTGTCAGGAGTGGGTGTAATGTTTAGTTTTGGTTTGATGGGATCTCTTTCATATTTAGCAGCCAAACAAATTTCGCATTTATTAATGAAGTCTGTGATTGTTTTTAGTTGATTCGGCCAGTAATATCGTTTTTTAATTTCGTTATGTACTTCAGTAATTCCACGATGATTAGTTTTACCTTCGTGAAATTTTATTATAGTGTGTGAAATTTCATCTTCATCTTCTACGTCTATTAATTTTGTGTTACATTTAATAAATTTTAATTGGGAATTTTTGAAGTATTTTTGAAGTACGTTACTAAATTGTTCATATATAGGTGATTCAAAATAAATGTAGTATCGAACGTTGGGTATGATGTATTCTTTAATAAAATTTACAATATCTTTTGCGAAGTTTGTTTCTGAAATCTGTACGTATAATCTCATTTTATCTACATGAAATTTCTTTATTTTTGGTTTTGTTGGTGAGTGCTTTACTAATGATATGAAGAGTTGATTTTTTCCAAAATTTACTGGGGATTCTGATATGGTTATGCCTACTATAGGGTTTTCGGGGTTGGAATGGATAGTTTGGTCAGTTTCTGGGTCTATTTGTTCGTCGTCGTCAGCTTGAACGATTAATGATTGTTTGTCCATGTCAGTATTACAGATTTCATTGAAATCTTCAATGAGATCAAAAAGGCTTTGCGATTCAGGATTTAGTGTGTTCACGTTTAGTTCTATTCGAGATAGGGCATCTGCGTTTGTATTGAGGGAACCTTTTTTATGAATTACTTCGTAATCAAATTCTTCAAGTTTAGTCCTCCATCTCATTAATTTGGAATGTGGGTCTTTTAGTGTATGTAAGTATTGAAGAGGTTTGTGATCTGTCAAAATTTTGAATTTTCTACCATAAAGGTAGGGTCTAAAATATTTAGTTGCCCAAACTACGGCCAAGAGTTCTTTTTCGGTAGTGTCATATTTTAGTTCGGTATCGTTCAAAGTTCTGCTAGCGTAAGCAATAGGAAGGTCTGATCCGATAGGGCCTTGAGATAGTACGGCACCTATAGCGTATTTACTTGCGTCTGTCGTTAAGTTAAAGGGTTTTGTAAAGTCTGGGTATTGCAGTATTGGTTCGTTCATCAGTAAATTTTTACAAGTGTTAAAACAGTCAATGTATTCGGGGTCATTATATTTTATTGTTGCATCTTTCTTTAAACATTTCGTTAATGGTTTGGTAAGTTGAGCAAAGTTTTTAATGAATTTTCGATAGTATCCTAGAAGTCCTAAAATTGCTTTAATTTGCTTTGTCGTCTTAGGTAAAGGGTAGTTTTTAATTGCATAAATTTTGTCGGGATTTGGTTTTACTCCTTCGGGGGTCACTACATGTCCAAGGTATGCGACTTCTGTCCGTAAAAATTCTGATTTGTCCAGCTGTATTTTTAGGTTTGCCTGTTTTAATCTATTAAAAACTGTTCGTAAATTTTGAATATGTTCCTGAAGGGATGTACTGAAAATAATGACGTCGTCAAGGTAAACAAGACAAATTTCGTTAGCTAAATTTCGAAGAACGTTATCCATTACTCTTACAAATGGCATTCTCAAAAATTCGTAATGTCCGTTTTCTGTGCTGAAGGCCGTTTTTTGAATATCTGATTCGTTCATCTCTATTTGATAAAAGCCAGATGCGAGATCTAAAGTCGAAAAATATTGGCATCTACCTAATTTATCCAGCAATGAGTTTATGTTTGGTATCGGGTATTTATCGTCTATTGTCTTGTCATTCAGTTTTCTATAGTCAATAACCAGTCTCCACTTCTTTTTTCCTGAAGCGTCTAATTTTTTTGGGACGACCCATACTGGGGATGACCAGGGTGAATGAGAAGGACGGATGATGTTTTGTTCGAGCATTTTGTTGATTTGGGAGTGGACTTCTTTTCGGAATATTTCGGGATATCGATAGGTTTTGGTGTAAACAGGTAATTCATCTTTCGTGCGGATAGAGTGTTTAATTTCATTTGTAAATGATAACGGCTTATCTTCGGTGTGAAGGATCTCAGAGAACTCAGTCAGCAGTTTTGTTATCTCGCGTTTCTCTTCCTCGTTCATATGTTCCGTTCTTATTTTATCCATGTTAAATTTATTTGTTATTTCGTTTTGAGAATAATTTAGATTGTTTATTTCGAAGTAGTTTAATTCTTGTACTTGTACACAATTTACAGAGTCTATAATTTCTTCGTTTTGTCCTAAATTTATAATTGGGTAAATAATTTTATAATTTTGAATTTTTGCAATTCCTTCTGGGATTAATAAATTATTGAATTTAGTTTCTTGTATTAACACTTCACCATTTTCGATATTATTTACAAATATTTCTCCTATTTTTTCAGATCTAGGAGGAATTTTTATATAGTTTGATTTTGGAATAATTTTGTGATAGTGAATTTTGATTTCTTGATTAGGTGTAATAATTTTATCAGTTGTCAAATTAATATTTGCGCCTAATATTTTTAAATTATCCAATCCTAAAAGTATATCGAAATTTCTATGGAAATTAAATAGATGATATTTTAGGAGTGTGTCTGGTGAATTAAATAATTTTGAAGCGGGAATTACAATACTAGCATTTTCTAAAGAAGTTCCGTGAGCTGTGGTGATTTGAAATGGATCATTTTGAATTTTATTTTTATAGTATTTATTGGCTATATCTGGGTTAATGAACGACCGTGTACTTGCTGTATCTATCAAAGCTTTTAAATTTAGTTCTGGTAAGATAATAAATGGTAATTCGCTGTAATTGTGAATTACATTCATTAGTTCGATATTGGTTCCGAGGCTGTTATCGGAAAAAAATCGTTTTCTTCGTTTTGATCTGGATGAGTTACGAAATACTCTGAATTTGGTTCGTCTTGTGTATAATACTCGCAAATTTGTTCGTTATCCGGTTCTACTCGTATGTATTCTTCTGTCTCTGTGTTAAACAGTTCTTCCGCAATATAATGAGGTTTATTTTGGGAGTGGAAGAATTGTTGTGGACGATAAGGAACAGCTGATGGGTGAGGTGTCGTTGACTGTTTAGTAGAGATGCTCATAGGAGTTGGTTTGTTTGGTTTAAAATTGGGATTTGATCTGAACACATTGGATTGGGATTGATTCGGTTTATTATATTGATTGTAAGGTGATTGGTTGTTAAAAGGTTTAGTATATTGTTGATTAGGAAAAAATTGTTTGTTCTGTGGTTTAAAGATTTGGTTTGTTGGAGGCAGAGGTCTGTACGTTATTTGTGGATGTTGAATTTGTCTGTATTGGGTGTGGGTGTTCTGTTTTGGTTTATTATGTTGTATGTGATGTGTGCTGTTTTTGTTTTGAACGTGTGTACGATTGTATGTCTCTAATTGAAAGTCATTTGTTAACATATTCAGTGCTGTGTTCATGTCTTTCGGGTCTTTCGTTCTCATAAGAGTTCCTAGTGGCTCTTTGAGACCGCGGAGTAATATTCTCAGGGTGTATTTTTGAAAATATTCTATTAGGACAGGTTTAGCCGCTTCGGTACAGTGTGTACTAATGTAAGAGATTTGTAGATTTAAAAGGTCTTGTACGCGATTATAAAATTCAAAGGCTGATTCGTTACCTTGTCGTAATTCTGTAATTTCGATATTAAGGGTATACAAGTCGCGTTTGTCGGAATAAGCATTCAACAGTGCTTGTTTCAAATCTTCCCACTTGGTTATGGTGGTACTTGCTATATTTACTGCAGCATCGCCTTTTATTTTGGCAATGATGCTAGACATCAGAAATTCATTTTGAAAATCTGTGAGATCTATCAAATTATAAAATTTTTTAACTAACTTTTCACAAATTTCAATAAATCTAGATAAAAGTTTGCTATCACCGTAAAAGTCTGGAATCATGTCCAAATAGTGTTTTTCTAATTTTGGTGTAGCCATGTTTGTATTAATTTCGTTTAAGCTATTTATGTAATCTGAGTCAGGGAGTTCTTGTCTGGTGGTTTGTATTTCCAAATCAGAATCTGAGTCCGAATGGTACTGATAATTATGTGACATATGTTACTCACAATAATAGAAGTATCTTGTCCATAGATCCGTTGCTCTGTATTCGTCAGGGCCTGGTTCTGCACCTCGCGATGTTCGTTCGGAGTTGCTTCGATTTGGACGCCTTCTGGTTGTTTCTTTCACCTTCCGGTTCTTTTCGGTTGATCGTTGATACGAAAACGGTTTCACTATTCGCGGAAATCGCCCGAAAAATCCTTTACGACTGCGCCAGTTATATTTATTTGGTTCGCCGGAAAGTTTTTAAAAACAAATTTTATTATTATGAGGTTAAGATTATATTCATTAATCTTACAACAAATGTTACAAAAAATTACAATTACAATTCTAATACAATTTGGACATAGATTCGACAATGAATTATGACTGACTAACTCTACATTACATGTTACAGTATTTATAGTATTTGTGGAAAGGTGTCGGGTTGTTTCCTGTGGGAACAGCAACCTCAGCAGGATGGACCGTGGTAACTTATATATTGTGACGCGTCCCTGTTCGGGGGCGCCAATTTGTGACGATCACTTGGGCCGCTGCGGGATGTTGTTGGTCCGCGATGTCGTGGGTTCTCTCGCAGGATGTCGGGTTGTTCTCGGGCGCCAATCTGCGGAACCTGCGAGGAAAGTGACGTGTGCCACGGGAGCTCTAGGTCGGTCGGGCCAAGGTTTAGCACAGACAGACAAAAGTAAGTTTAATATTTTATTGTACTAAAGTTACTACACCTAGTGTTTTACTGAGCCGTAGGAAGTGAAATAGTGACAAACTAATCGCGGTTCTACTCAGCCGTCGACGGAGTTCGCGGTGGGGAACCACCAACGGGTCTTCTCAACTACGGAACGTAAAGCAATGAGAAAAGAGAAAAAAAAAACTACTAAGTTAAAACGCGGATCTGCCCGACAGCCGTAGAAACACGCGGTGGTAACCACCTATGGAGTTTCCCTTTAGGCGTGAAATGCAGCAAGCTGAAGGCTCTAAGGAACGGCGGTAGAAGCTACCAACCTGTATCCTCTGACAGCAGCGGAATTCAAGAAAAATGCAAAAATAAACAAGCAACTTACAAAAAGACTCGATTCGGAACAGAACGGTGCGGAAACGGACTGGAACTCTTCTCGGCTGACTGTTAGACGTTATAGTCGTCGTAGACTGAGTCCTGAGTCGTCATAGACTCAGTGAGTCGTCAAAGACTGAAGAAATACGGCCCCGGCGGTCGTATTTATACCCGAAATTTAATTAATCCTGTAGGTACTGATTTTAAAGTGAGACAGATTGACTTTAAGTATTGTTATTTTCGTTTAATAAATTGATTTTTATTTTAAAAATTCGCAAAATCACTTCCCTTAGCTTTACAGAGTTTTGTATTGTATTTGATCTGATTTACATATTTTATAAAAATATATCATGGGAATTCGGTCCTCCGAAGCGTTTTGTGTTTGAAGTTGGCAGTACTGCGGTCGCGCGCACGCGCTGGCGTGGCGAACAGGTGTTTTTGTGAAAATTTGAAAACTGTGAAAATAACAAGAAAAGATAAGGAAAAGTCACAGCGGTAAGTGTTAAAATGTATTTATTATTGTTTCCCCAAGTGCTGTGGTTGTAGGTTACATATTGGTGCAAGTTTAGACCCACGTGTTCTTGAGGTTATGTCTCCGGCCATGTGCGTTCTACAAAAGTGTTTCCCGGCGACTATTCGGGAATCCGGCAGACGGTTGGAGATGTCGCACCGCCTCCTGAAGGTGTTTCCAGCGGTTGGCGGCTACTGGTTTCGACGGCGGGTTCGCTTGACCTGGTGTGCGGTCCGGGCCTCGTTAAGTCGGTGTGGTGACCTGGTGGAGCAACGAGGAAGGCAGGTATGTGTGCCTTGTGACGAGCACTTCGTCACAATATATATATATATATATATATATATATATATATATGTATATATATATATATATATATAAATTATAAAATTCAAAAATTGTTTTTAAAAAGTTTTTATTTCCGAGATACAACTATCTAGCTTGATTACAATATGACAACTAGCATGTCTACAGGGGTTACATTACATTTTATACTCATCTTGTGGAAAGTTTATAACTTAACTCTAAGTCAGCATTCGTATAGTAGTTACGTTTTATAATTCCTCCCCAGCAAGTTGAAACTTTACACAAGATTTACAAATTTTCTGTTATTCTTTCTAAATCACTTAATTCTATATTATTCCTTAATTGTTTAGTTTTATAATTCTTACAATATTTAATTACAAATCTTATAATGAATACAAATATTATTACAATAAGTATGATATAAATTACATAATAATGATGCGTGTGATTTTCGTAGTTATTCATATCTTTTATTTTCTGAAGTTGAGGGAATGAAATATTTAATCCTTGTAATGGTTTCAGATTGACTTTATCTATTTTTGTATCAAATTTTTGAAGTTGGACATTGCTTAATTCTAATTCTTTATAATCTTTTGATATTCTATTGAATGTCCATTGGTTTATTTTACAATTTCCGTCATTAACAAGTCTGAAGATTCCTTGAAAATTTTTCTTTATATTTTTATGTTTGCAATTTATTACTAATTCTTGGTTAATTGGGTAAATAATTATTATATTATTGGTATTTGGAATTTGTATGACATTATTTTTATTATATTTCTCCTTTATGTCACAGTCATCATTATTCTCGTGTTTTACTATATTATTAATACAATTACTTACTTCTATGCCTTTCGTTTGACAATAATTTATGTTATTAGATTGTCTACTGAATCTTTCTATTAATATGTTTTTATTATTTTTATAAATGTAATGAGTAGGTGGTTCTGTCAATCCGTATAATTTTTTGTTGTGGATAAAGGGAATTGGGTACAATTGATATAAAGGATAGAGATTCTGAGAAAGTTCCGGTTCTATTAGTAATATCTGGATTTCATCGTCTTCGAATCTGAAATATGTAACGATTTCATTTACTTGTGACCAAATGTCTTTTTTGCCTGTAATTTGGATTAAGTCATCGTGGTTTATAATAGTAGTATCCAATTTATTTAAGGAACAAATTATTAACATTAGTTCTATATGTTTACAAAAGTCTATTAAATTTTGAATAATAATTAATAATTCATTGATTTTTACTTCCGTGTCGATTAGACTTTTCCAATCTTGTTCTTTGTTTAGTGTGAATACTATAGCGTTAAGCTTTTCTGATATTTTATTTTCGTTCACCCGTATTTGTTCTAATTTTGAATTAAATTTATCGGTTAGATGTTTTTCGTTTTTTATTATTTGATCATTTTTATTTTGAAGAATCTTTTGATTATTTTTTAATTGCTCTATCAGAGTGTCATATTTTTCTGCATCACTTTGGTCTAGGTTACCTGTAATTGACCTGATGATATTCCCTAACCCATTTATTAGACCTTGTTTATTTCTTTTATTAAACAGTTTTTGAATTTGTTGTGTTAGATCATTAAGAAAGTAAGATAAAGCTTTACTTTGTTCTTCTAGCTGGTGTTTGTTTTCTATTTGTTTTATGACATTTATTGTGATATTATTTAATTTTGAGTATTCTTTATATAGTAGAGTGATATTATAATTAAAATAGTGTATGATTTCTCCTTCTTTTATTTTACAATTACCGATCCCAAATAAAAAGAATCCATTGTTTTTATATATATAGTGGCTTAACACCGCTATGGGGTTGCGCCGCTTCCTTCGAAGCTTTCTAGATCCAATTTTATTGGAGTGGATCAATCTCCGTTCTTGTTTCTTAGATGTTCTTTATAATATTCCTCCACAACTCCCTATCTCTTGTTTTATTCTTCCAGTTGCTAATTCCAGCTGCTTTCAGATCTTCTTCCACTTCTCTCAGCCATGTTTACCTGGGCCTGCCTCGTGTTCTTCTTCCGCCTGGGCTCCACTCGACTATTGATCTTATTGTATCCCTTTCTTCTGCTCTCCATACATGGCCAAGCCATCTCATTCTTTGTTGTTTAATTTTTTTCACTATATTTTCTCCTTCTAATTCTTGTTCTATTTCATGGTTCATTCTTATTCTGTATTCATTTTCTGATACCTTGATTGGTCCTAGAATTGTTCGTATTATTTTGCGTTCCATTATTTTTAGATCTTCTTCTTCTTTTTTTGTCATTGTGATTGTTTCAGCTGCGTATAATGTTATTGGTCTTATTATTGATTTGTATATTCTGATTTTGGTATTCTTTGTTAATAGTTTGCTTTTTAATATTTTTTTATTTGCGTAAAAAGCTCTACTTGTTGCTATAATCTTTTCCTTAATTTCTGTTTCTCTTTCTCCTTTACTTGATAACATAATTCCTAGATATTTAAACGTATCTACTTGTTCAAATGTGTGTTCTCCTATTTTTATTCCTTTGTTTTCAGCATTCTTTCCTAGCAGCATTATTTTGGTTTTTACTTCGTTGATTTTTAATCCTATCTTATCTCCTTCGATCATTATTTCTTGCAGCATTTCTATCATTATATTCCTGTTCTTCGTTGCAATAACTATGTCGTCGGCATATGCTATTATTTGTCCTCCTCGTGTTCTAAGCGTTCCTTTATTTATTTTTCTAAGTATATATTCTAAAGCTAGGTTAAACAATGTTGCCGACAGCGCATCTCCTTGTCTGACCCCTTTATTTATCTCGATCTCTTCTGTCTCCCCTTTTTGTGTTATAATGCTTATTTTATTTTTCCTCATTGTCATCGAGATTAGTCTTCTTAATTTTGCTGGTATATTTAGCTCCTCAAGTGCTGTCATAAGCTTTTTTCTTTTAATGGAGTCAAAGGCTTGCTGGAAATCAATAAATAGCATTTCTATATTCAGATTGTATTCAACTGATTTTTCAATTATTTGTTTGACTGTATGTATGGCGTCTGTTGTTGATCTGCCTTTACTGAATCCACATTGATATTGTCCAATTATGTTATTTTCTGCATTTACTAATCTTCTTTGTATTAATGTGGATAGTATTTTATATACCGTATTCAACATAGTAATACCTCTGTAGTTTTTACATACTTGCTGGTCACCTTTTTTATGAATTGTCACTATTTGTCCAGATTCCCATTCTTTTGGCATCTTTTCATCTCTCCATATTTTCTTTATGAGTTCGTATATTTGTTGTTGCAAGACTACCCCACCATATTTTATTAATTCAATATTTATTCCATCTTTACCTGATGTTTTTCCATTGTGACATTTTTTTATTATTTCTTGTACTTCTTTTAGCGTTGGCTCTTCTACTATTCTATCTTGTTCATTGTTTTGGGTTTCAAATTCATTTTCATCTTGTGTATCTGTTAATAAATCTTTAAAGTGGTTAATCCAAATTTGTTTATATTCTTGTTCGTTTTCTACTATTCTACCATTTATATTTTTTATGCCATGTACTTTGATTTTCTGTGTTTTATTTTGTGCTTGAATTTGTTTGTAAAATCTTTTTGTATTTCTTTTCTGCCTTTCTTCTTCTATTTCTTTAATCTGATTCTCTGTCCATTCTCTCTTGTTTTTTCTTATAGTTTTGTTGCATTCGTTTCTTATTTTTTCATATAGTTGTTTGTCTTCATATTTTTTTGTTTGTAGCCATTTTATTCTTGCACTTTTCTTTTTATCTGCCATTTTCTTACATTCGTCATTATACCAATATTTTCTTTTATCTTGTTTTTCTTTTCCTACCCATTTCTGACTTGCTTCCTGTATGCATGTCTTTATACCATTCCATTTTGTTTCTATGTCATCTTCATAATTTATTACTTCTTTTAGATTTTTATCTAGTTCTTGTATATATTTCTCTCTTATACTTTCATTATTCAGATTTTCTGTATTCCATTTTATTTTTTTACTACTATTTTTTGAGGTTCTTTTCACTTTTTGTCTTAGGGTTGCTGCTACCATAAAGTGGTCCGAATCTGCGCATGCTCCTCTGTAGGTTCTTATATCCGTTACTGATGATTGTTTTCTTCTTGTTATAAGTATATGGTCTATTTGTGTCTGCGTTTGTTGATCTGGTGATATCCATGTTATTTTATGTTCTCTCCGGTGTTTAAATTTTGTGCTGCTTATTATCAGATTTGTTCTTGTTGCTAATCTGCATAGTCTTTGTCCGTTATCATTTGTATTGTCATGTATTGTGTGTCTTCCTGCTACTTGCTGTATATAGTCTTCCTTCCCTATTTGGGCATTAAAGTCTCCTAATACTATTATTGTATCTTCTTTTGGCATTTTTTCAATTTCTTCTTCTAACACTTCATAGAACGTTTCTTTTTCTTCCGGTTTCGCATTCTGTTGGAGCATATATATTTAAGATTGATATTTTGAAAGGTGTCGTATCTATTCTACAGTAGGCCATTCTTTCGTTTATTGGTTTAAAATCTATTATATTGTTTTTCAATTCATTTAAAATAATAAATGCCACTCCGTACTGACCTTGTTTTATATCCCCTAAATATTTTACAATATAATTGTCTTTTACAATTTCTCCTGCTCCACTCCATCTAATTTCTTGTATTGCAGCAATCTTTATTTTATACCTCAGCATTTCTGCAGCTATTTATTGCGTTTTTCCTGGTTGTAGCATAGTTCTAACATTCCAGGTACTAATTCTAATCTTATTATTATTTTTTGTTTTTTTACCTTTCTTTCTATTTATTTTATTTCTTTGACTTGGAATTGCGGGTGTGTGTTGGTGCCATTTCATTGTACTTATTTTCTAATTCCTTTGTATTAGCCATTTTCGTTATCAGGTTTCCTGTTACTTTATTTATGTTTGGTTGCTATGATTGTTTTGATAAATTATTTCTTATTGGTCTTCTAATTGTTGTTAGAGATGTTTATTAGTTGACCGGTGGTAAAGGCCCTGGAATCAGAATTTTATTTTATCTAACTTGAATTTCCGAATATGCCTTTTATTTTTTATTTCTACTGTTCCTAATATTCCTAATAATTTTCTACAGTAACTCTTTTAAATATGGGTTTTTTATATTTGTGCATTAATTTATTATTTTGTTTAACATAGACTTTCTCCGGAATTTTTAATGGTAGTTCGTTTTCTTTTGTTCTTTTTGCTTTATCTTTATTAATTAATTTATTTATTATTTTATTTGTTTCTGATTTATTAATAAAATAATCGTTTATTACTTCTTCTTCGGATTTTTGTTTTTGAAAATATTTATTTTGTTCATCCTGTCCGAAAATTATTTCACAAGGGGTCATTTTTGTTATTGAGTGTTTGGTGTTATTGTATGCTATTATTGCTTTATTTATGTTTGTTTGTAAATCTTTATTTTTGTTTGTGGAGTTTAATATCCGAAGATGTTCTATTAATACAGAGTGAAACCTTTCTACGGCATTTGGGTTTGATATGCTGATTAAGTGTAATTTTATATCGTGATTATTACAATAATTTTTTACTAAAGCATTGTTAAATTCTAGTCCATGATCTGCGATGATTATATTTGGTTTTTTGTAAGTTTTTATAAATTCTTCGATTATTAACATTGTTTCTTTTCTAGTTTTATTGAAGGTAGGATGGATGAATCCAAATTTCGAAAATTGGTCAAATATAGTGATGAAATATTCTTTATTTAATGTGAGAAGGTCTATATTTATAATTTTAAAAGGAGTTTTTAGTGTAGGGGTTAGATTGTCATTTAGTTGTATAGGGTGTCGATCATATTTGTTTTCTTTACATATTCTGCATTGATTAATAATATCTGTAATATCTTTAAGCATGTTGGGCCAGAAATATTTTTCTTTGAGTTCATTATAAGTTGTCATTATTCCTCGATGATTTAAATATCCGTTATGATTGTCAAAAATTATTTGAGTTTGTTTTTCCTCGTTCTCAACGTCTTCCACAAACTTATTGCATTTTATTAAATTTATCGTATTTGATTCAAATTTGTTTTGAATTATTTCATTTAGGGTTTGTTTGGGAATTAATATCAAGTATTTGATTTTTGGCACTATATAATTTTTTAATGTTTCTAATAATTGTTCTTCCATTTTATCTATGTTAATATTTATTATAAATCTTTGTTTTTGATGATTAAATATTTTTTTATTTCTATTTCAAATGGTTTATTAGAAAAGTGAAATATAATTTGGTTTTTAGCTATATTTATTCTATTGTCTACAAATTTTATTCCGTTAACTGGGTTCTCATTCGAACTATGAATTGTGTTTCCGGATTCTGATTGATTCACGTCTATGCTTTGTTTTTCATCTCTGTTATTACCATAAATTGAGGCTACTGATTCATTTATTATTTGATCTAATTCGTCTGTTTCCAAACTATAATTTTGTAATTGTTCGTACTAATTTATTTGTATTTGAGTGTTCTAAGATTTTTATTAATTCTGTTTTTTCTAATCTGTCATATCCACATGATAAATATGGAATATTAATTTCATATATATCGTTTTTTATTAAATAGTCTCGTAATTCAGTTTTCTTAAAGTATTTTCGGTTTACGTTTTCTAAATAAATATCTTTTGTAATTAGATGGAAAATTATTTTGTTTTCTATATTATAATATTTTTATTGTTGTTATTACTTTCACAATAATTTTTACTGTCATATTTTAAATCTATTTGTCTAGAAAGACCTTTAGAAAATTTGAAATTTTTTGATATGCAGTGTGCGAATATGTCAGAGTTCGTTACGTCTCCATATTTTTTTTTGATTTTAAATGGTTCTCTTTGTCTTGATAAGAAATCTGCAATTTTGTTTGTTTTTCCTGGTAAATACTCGATGTCAAAATTGTATTCACCTAATTCTACTTTCCATCGCATAAGTTTTTGATTTGCGTTTTTCATTGAGAACAACCAAGTAAGGGGTTTGTGATCCGTGCGAATAGTGAATTTTCTGCCAAACAGATATGGTTTAAAATTATTTACAGACCAGATAATTGATTTTAATTCTTTTTCGACAGTGCTATAATTTTGTTCTGCTGAATTGAATGTTTTTGATGCGTAGGCGATAGGTTTGTCTTGTCCGTTTATAACTTGTGAAATTACTGATCCCATTGCGTAATCAGACGCGTCCGTGGTGAGAATAATTTTTTTTTGAAAATCCGGGAATTCTAACATTGGGGGGTTACTTATCAATTCTTTGGCAGTTGTAAATGAATTTTGATACTCTTTATTTGTAATATCTATTTGTTTATTCTTTTTTAGGCATTCTGTAAAAGGTTTAGTGAGTTTTGCAAAATTTGGAATGAAGCGTCTATACCAAGAAAGTTTTCCGAGGAAAGATTTGATTTCTTTAACTGTTTTAGGGATCATTATTTTTTCAATTGCGTCAATTTTCTTTTTATTTTGTTTAAGTCCTTCCTGAGATATTATAAATCCTAAATATTCGGTTTCGGTCTTCAAAAATTCAGATTTATCGATCTGTATTTTTAGATTTGCATCTTGTAACTTTTTAAATATTTTTTCAATGTTTTCAAAGTGTTCTTGTAATGTATTTCCAAATATGATTATGTCGTCCATGTAGACTAAGCAAATTTTGTTAATATATTTTGCGAGTATTTCGTTCATCATCCTCTGAAATGTTGCCGGTGCGTTGATTAACAAGAAAGGCATACGGACAAATTCGTAATGGCCCGAGGATGTCGAGAAAGCTGTTTTTTCCCTATCATTTTCATCTATTGGTATTTGGTGAAAACGCGAGTGCAAATCTAACGTGGTAAAGAATTTTGGTTTGCCAATGTGATCTAATAATGAGTCGATATTGGGTAAAGGAAATTTATCTTCAATTGTTTTTTGGTTTAGTTTGCGAAAGTCTATTACTAATCTTGTTTTGCGTTTGCCTGACGCATCACTATTTTTTGGCACTATCCATATCGGTGAATTATATGGGCTTTCTGATTTTTGAATTACTTTAGTTTTTAATAAATTTTGAATATGTTCCTCAATATCTTTTTCGTATATTTGTGGGAGTCTATAATTTTTTTGATAAACCGGTGAATCGTCTGTTGTTCTGATTTTATGTGTAGTAGTGTTTGCGATGGATAATTCTTCGTCGGGGTTTGGAAATAAATCTGAATATTTTTCTAATAAAGTTTTAATTTTTTCTTTTTGTTCGTAAGTGAGATGCTCGTGTCTGAATTGTGTAAAAGAGTTATTTTATGTTTGTGAAGATAATAATTTAAATTTATTATTTCCGAGTGTTATAATTTCATTTTTAAAGTCCATTAAAGCATTACAATGTTCTAATATTTTTACGCCAAATAACATATTACTTTTCTTATGAAATTCATGTATAAAGAATTCAAAACTTTTGCCTTGAATTTTTATTTCAACACAATTTTTACATTTTAATTTTCCTTGGGCTGTTTTGAAAGTAATTTGTTTCTGAATAATTTTTAAATTTCTTTGTTTAACAATGGCTGGAGAAATTAAATTTATATCGGAACCAGAATCAATTAATATAAGGTAATCGTTAAATCTTATTAAAGGAATAGATTTTAATTTGGAATTCATTACGTATTTTGTTCTAGTGTTTCTGGGCTTTCTTCTAAAAAAGAGCCTTCATCGATAATTTCTTCTTCGTATTGTAACGTTTTATTTATTTAGGTGAAGTGTAAAATTGATTAAAACACTAATATTTATATAACTAAGTTTAATTAAAGAAATATGAATTATAAAGAATAATGAAAAATAACTAACACTAAGAATTAACAAATATAAACACTAATTTAAGACTAACATATATCAATAAAGACTTAAACACTAAGATAATATATTTAAACAATTAGAACTACGCAATATTTATTTAACAATATTTATATCACTCTTTATTTATATCACTATCTATTTATTTATATCACCATCTGTTCACTATACGCATCGATACAAGACTGTCTTCCCGATCTTTTGCTCGGGGTATTTAAGTAAAATATTTCCTTCTGGAATATTCTTCGATTGTTCTCGAAATCAGAACAATGGGGAGCGGACGGACGTGTTCTAACCTGCTCGCTAGTGGCCGCCGCCCGCGCCGCGACCCTAGGTTCGCTACATTGCCCCCTCCTTAAGACTGTATCGTCCCGGAACAGTTCGTTATGACGAAATTTGCATGCATCACTCTTGGTGCATCTGGAAGTCTTGAAGAAGTAACAGTCGACGGTCCGTTTGAGCTCTTCTTGCTTGGTAGAGTTGAAGCTGCAGACTAGAATTTCCACTCCGGTAAAGCGGAAGATTGTTTCTAACATGCTTCTAACAATCCTCCAATCCAAACCATCTAGTCCACAGCCTATCTTCGGTACTGCCAGTTTCATGATGTCGTTTTCCAACAGATGGTCTTTCATGTCGCACAGCGAGTCCCATAAACTGCGGCTTCTGATGTGAGTATTGTTTCGTAACGAGATAGTAAATGTACCGCTTGTGTTCTACGTTATCATTCTTCAGTTGTAGCGTTTTCCCGACAGTTGGACGTTGGTTGGTCAGTTCTTGTACTCATCCAAATTTTCTTTTAAAAACTGAAGCGATGCCGCGGGACATTTTAATGTCTTTCGCTACACAGTGAACGAGGGAATATTCTGGGGACACGGTGAACAGATCTCGTTATTCTTCTCGTGTCACGCCATACCGTGCTTTGTGACCAGTGGAATGGCTTTCCATAAAGTCATCAAATGTAGGTTCCTCAGGTACAACCCGGCGAACCGTCGCTCCACGATGATCATCAAAGTTATCACCAGCGAAAGGGGCTAACCGATTGAAGTGGACTACTCTCGGCTTTCCATTAGGTGTTTTCCTAATTCTGTAGACCACATCATTTATTCTCTTTACGATCTTGTAGGGACGTTCCCAATTATTTTGTAGCTTCGGTGATAAGCCACGACGTCTTTGTGCATTGTAAAGCCACACCAAATTCTCAGGTTGAAAACCACCTTTTTCAGCCTTGACGTCATACTGGTCCTTCATCCGATCGCTGGCACCTTGAATGTTTATACGGACTTGTTCATGGATGTCATTCATTCTTCTCCGTAAGTCCGTTACATAGTCCTCCCCGGCTAGATCTTCACCGGGTTTACTGCCAAATACCAGGTCGCATGGTAAGCGCAACTTCCGACCGAATAAGATGTTAGCTGGTGTCTGCCCTGTTGTCCCATGCACGGATGAACGGTAAGCCAACAAGAACAGATGAAGATGTCGGTCCCAGTCTCGTTGATGGTTAGAGACTACCTTTGACAAGTTCCGATTTATTGTTCTATTCATCCGTTCAACCATGCCATCAGACTGCGTGTGTAATGCAGTAGTTCTGGTTTTCTTAATTCCTAATATCTTACAGATATTTTGGAACAGAGCAGACTCGAAATTCCTTCCTTGGTCGGAATGTATCTCTCGCGGTACTCCAAATCGGCAGATGCATTCTTTTACCAAGACTTCAGCAACCGTTACGGCTTTCTGGTTGGGTAATGGATAGGCTTCGACCCACTTAGTAAAGTAGTCCATTACTACTACTATGTATTTATTTCCATCATCAGTTTCGGAGAATGGTCCGGCCACGTCAATCGCAATGCGTTCAAAGGGACTTCCAACGTTATATTGGCGCATAGGAGCTCTTCTTTTCCTATGTGGCCCGTTACTTCCCGCGCAGACCACACATTTCTTGCACCACTCTTTAACATCTTCTTTGCAATTTACCCAGTAAAATCGTTGGCGCAATCTTTCGAGGGTTATATTTACTCCAAAATGTCCAGATCTGTCGTGAATCTCTTGCAATACTTCCGGTACTCTATTTCTAGGGATTATCATCTGGGTCTTACTCTCAGTACCTTCAGTATGCTCTATGACACGTTTCAGGAGGCCCTCTTCAACCACAATAGAGTCCCACTGCGCCCAATACGATTTTACACCTTGTGAGTGTCGTGCAACATCTTTCCAAACTGGTCTGCTATCGCCACGTTTCCAATCCAGTATGATTTTCAAGTCCGAGTCATTCTCTTGGTCCTTGCAAAGGTCTTCCGTTTGCCAATTATCATTTACTACTGTTGTTCTGGCGATGGTAGAGAGTTTTTCTTCTAGACGACTGCAATGCTTGCATTCGTCCTGGCAAGGTCTTCTTGATAATGCGTCAGCATTACGATGGCTTGTACCTGCTCGATGCTCAATAACAAAGTTATATTCTTGCAATCTTTCAATCCATCTAGCTGGCTGACCTTCAGGATTCTTAAAGTGTAGCAGCCATTTGAGAGCAGCGTGGTCAGTTCTTATAAGAAATCTTCTACCGTACAAATATTTGTAGAAGTGCTCCACGGATTTCACGACAGCCAAAAGTTCTTTTCTGGTGACGCAATAATTCCTCTCTGGTTTTGACAAGGTCTTACTAAAATAGGCAATAACCTTCTCTTGTCCGTCTTGTATCTGGGAAAGAACGCCACCAATTCCAACGTTGCTGGCATCTGTATCTAGAACGAATTCTCCTTCTGGTAAAGGATAACTTAGGACAGGTGCACTTGTCAAGGAATATTTAAGTTGTTTGAACGCAGCTTGACAGTCCATCTCCCAGATAAATTTTCTGCCTTCTTCAGTAAGCCTTGTTAATGGCTTCGCAATGTTGGCAAATCCAGGTACATAACGTCGGTAGTATGTACAGAGACCGGGTCAACTGCAATACCCTTACCAGAAACTACGTGTCCAAGATAATGAAATTTTTTTTGAAATAAGTGACACTTCTTTGGACTGAGTTTCAGGTTAGCATTTCTCAATCTTTGGAAAACCTCTTCCCAGTTCTTCATGTGGTCCTCGAACGATTTTCCTATCACAATAATATCGTCGAGGTAGACCAAACATGTTTTCCACGACAGTTCAGCCAACACGGTTTCCATAAGCCGTTCAAACGTTGCAGGGGCATTGCAGAGCCCAAATGGCATAACAGTAAATTGCCAAAGACCGGTACCGATGGTAAATGCCGTCTTTTCTTTGTCTCTTGGATCTAAATCCACTTGCCAGTATCCGCTCTTTAGATCAAGAGTAGAGAAGATCTTTGATCCTGCCAATGTGTCCAGAGTATCGTTTATTCGGGGTAGCGGGTAGCTATCCTTCTTCGTCACGTTGTTAAGTTGACGATAATCGACGCAAAATCTTGTAGAGCCATCCTTTTTCTTCACTAGCACCACTGGTGAAGCCCATGGACTGCTTGAAGGTTCAATCACACCTTCCATTCTCATGTCCTCTATAATTTCTTCCGCTTCTTCCCGCTTAGCCAGTGGAAGTCTTCTTGCTGTTTGGCGGATGGGTCTTGCGTCTCCGGTGTCTATTTTATGATGGACAACATTGGTTCGTCCTTTGTCCTTCTTGTCAAATTAGAACACATCTTGAAAGTTGCCAATTAAACCCTTAGCCTTGGTTTTCTGGTCGGCGGTCAAGTCCTGGAACGATGTTGACAGCTCTTTCAACAGAATATCCGGAACTGCACAGGATGTGTTGTTTTTGGCCGTCACAGTTCGAATAATCGATGATACCGTTGAGCATTCTCCTACTATGGTCCCTTTCTTCAGTATAACGGGATAAAAATTTATGTTCATTACTCGAACTGGGATAACCTTTCCGGTTTTGAGCAAGGCTTTTCCAATTACAACTCCAGTCCCAGTTTTGGCATCATCGTTTTTCGGTTGGAGCATGACAATGTTTCCCTCACAGAAGCTACCCTCTAGCTGTGCTTCCACGATTGATTCACTTCGTTCTGGGAGGGTTACATCTTCCGTTATTAATACTCGCATGGCATTGTCATCTCGTGGATTTAATACCAGTTCTTCATCATTGACCATCATCACTCCATTCTTCAGGTCAAGTTTAAATCCATGCTTTTTCATAATGTCCATGTCGAGAATGAATTCATCTTCTACATCAGCTACCAGTACACGATGTCTAATGCACGTTTTTCCAACAATGATGCTCAAATCTATTTCTCCAGATGCGGTAGCTTGTTCTCCGGTGGCTGTGCGTATCTGCCACTTTGTTGAAAGTAGATGTTTTCTGCATATTTTTCTTGCTAAGTCGGGTCTGATTATTGTTTTTGTCGCACCCGTATCCAGTAACATTTTAAGCGGCCTGCTGTCGATAGTGCCGTCTACATAGACACTGTTAGCTTGATGATGAAGGGATGCGACATAAGCAATGGATTCTGGGGCTATTGGAATACGGGTCGACGATTGCCCCTTCGCATCAACCTGACTTAGTTTCCCGACTCTTTTTCTTCCTTTCTTGGTTCTGCTTTCTTCTGTTGTTTTCTGCAGAGCCTTTGCGGGTGACCTACTTCACCGCAATTCCAACAGCGGAGTTTCTTTCTTCCAGAAGCATGAATTTCGGATGTAATACGTCTTATCCTATCATCTAGGTCCTCGATACTCTCAGCATCGATATTTCGCACTCGTGACTGGTTACGTGATGCTTGTTTGGCTGCTTCATGATCTAAGGCATATGAAAGTGCGTCAACCAGAGTTTTTGGTCGAGCCAATCGCAGTGCTTGTTGAGTTTCATTGTCACGGACCCCATAGATAAATGATTGAGTGGCCAGACATTCCAAAACACTGTCAGGAGTTGTGGGATGTGCAAGACGAACTAAACGAGCTATATCCGCTTCAAATTCTTGAAGGTTCTCTTTTGAACTCTGATATCGGTTCCTCAGTTGCGTCTGGTACACCTGCTCCAGATGCGCATTGCCATATCGCATATCTAGTCGCTTAACAAGTTGTTCGTAGTCTTCCTGTTCATCCTGTTTTAGCGTCTGTAGGATATCAATGGCTTCTCCACGCAGTGAAACTGTCAGCGCTGTAGCCTTCTCCTTGGAAGTCCAGCCATTTGCTTTGGCAGCGGCTTCAAATTGTTTTACATAATTCGGCCATGATGACTTGCCGTCGAATTCGGGTGTTTTAATGTGCAGTCTTGAATTATGTTCCGCTTTTACTGTTTTGTTTTCTTGAATTATATCAGTCTTAGCTGTATTAGAATTTGAAACCGATGGTAACGTAATTTTGGAGAAATTTTGCTGTAACTCTTCAAGTTTCTTCTCATAAGTTTCTATTCTCTCTTCTAATATTCCCGAACTTTCTTTCAGTTGTTCGTTAAGTTTTTCTTCCAAACTTCTAGAATTTTCCATTAGTTTCTCTTCCCATATTCTAGAATTTTTTGTTAATTTTTCTTCCAATTTTTGTTCTAAACTTCTGGAATTTTCTATTAATTCTTCTTTCAATGTTCTAGAATTTTCTTCTGATTTTCTAGAACTTTCCTCTAATTTTTGTTCTAAAGTTCTAGAATTTTCCATCAATTTTTCTTCTAAAGTTCGAGAATTTTCTTCAGATTTTCTAGAACTTTCCTCTAATTTTTGTTCCAATTTATCTTCTAATGTTCTAGAAGTTTCTTTTAGAATTTTAACAAAATCGGTGAAACCACCCGCAATTTCGAATACAAACTCATCTGGATTTTCATCAGCTTCTACTAAAGCTTTCCGTAGACGAAGTTGCAGAACAGCCTTGGATCCCGATGTCTCTAACTCTCGGTCTTCCAGCTCCTTCTTGAGATCGGTTACTTTTAATTCACTTAATTTGACTTGTTTACTCGCCATTTTATTTATTTTTATTTTACACTTCACAATTTATTAACCCCACACCTGACACCAATTGTAACGTTTTATTTATTTAGGTGAAGTGTAAAATTGATTAAAACACTAATATTTATATAACTAAGTTTAATTAAAGGAATATGAATTATAAAGAATAATGAAAAATAACTAACACTAAGAATTAACAAATATAAACACTAATTTAAGACTAACATATATCAATAAAGACTTAAACACTAAGATAATATATTTAAACAATTAGAACTACGCAATATTTATTTAACAATATTTATATCACTCTTTATTTATATCACTATATATTTATTTATATCACCATCTGTTTACTATACGCATCGATACAAGACTGTCTTCCCGATCTTTTGCTCGGGGTATTTAAGTAAAATATTTCCTTCTGGAATATTCTTCGATTGTTCTCGAAATCAGAACAATGAGGAGCGGACGGACGTTTTCTAACCTGCTCGCTAGTGGCCGCCGCCCGCGCCGCGACCCTAGGTTCGCTACAGTATTCTTCAAAATTTTGTTGTTCAGGGTTGACATTTTCATTTTCGATTTCAGTATTAAAATTTTGTTTAATTGTTGAAGTTGTCATAGGCTGCGTATTCCGTGTTTGTAATGACATTGTTTGAGGTTGGAATTTGCGTGTTTCGTTACTATTTACTAAATTTTGTCTTGAGAACCGATTAGGGGCTGGAGTTGGATGTTTGTAGACATTGACTGATTTTGAAGGGAAATATTGTCCAGGAAATTGTTTGGGTGGAGGATTAAAAGTAAAATTTTAATTTTTTGAATTGTTTGTATTTGGTTTGTTGTCGTTTCTTGTCATTGGGCTATTATTTAAAGAATTTGCGTAGCTAAATTCATTTTTTAATAATAAATCGCATTGCTCTAAGGTTGAAGGTTGTTTCACTATAAAAGATCCTTTTATAATAGGCGGTAATAATGATATGAATTTGTTTACGATCGCTTTTTGGTTTTCTTGAACAATCGCGTTCTTTTGTTCTAAACTATAATCTTTTGCAAGTATTTTTGATTTATATGTTTCAAAATTGTCTTAACATTGCTTTCAGTGTGGCTTCTGTACTTTGCTTATATTTAGTTTCAAAAAATTCTCCTAGTAATGTCTCGGCAGTTGTTCTGTCTGAGAAATTAGTAGTAATTCTTCCCAATTTGTGAATTTATTTTGTGAAACAATCTTTTTGGCATTGTTTATTAATCTATTTTTAATTAAATTAAAAGCGAACACTTTTTGTGCTGCTGTTATTGCTAACGTATTTAGGATGATATATGTTTCATCCACGGTTTGAATAAAATTATTAAGGGTTGTTATGTCCCCTTCATATGTTGGGATCATTTCGACATAACATTTAATGTCTTGTAAAGAAGTCATTTTGGTTTCCGTAACATTAAGTCTTACTGGATTTCGTATAATTCTATTATTACTATTTTGAATAGTATTTACGAATTCTTCGTTATCGGAATCTGACATGAATTATTGTCTCGTGTTGGGACTTATATTCTTTATTACTAATAATTGTTAAAAGAGTGCCCTGTGAGTTATATAAGAAAATTTTTTACTTCCAATAGTAAACTTATGACTATCGTTTTCATTACAAGGAGTTCTCTGATGGGGTACTCGAACTGCTTCTCGTAGACTCAGGAGTAGACGAGATGTTGAAGTTGAGTTCTTGAAGCTTGTAGTTTCGATTCTCGTGGTCGATCGGACAGCAAAGAAGGTCTGCGATGGGACGTATGAATAGTCCTCTGATGGGACGTATGAATAGTCCTCTGATGGACACTGTTTAGCCGTGAGATAAAGTAATCTTTTCTCAGATGTGGAGTTGTTGATTAGCCAATTTGCGTATAGAAATACGCCAATTAAATGAGTAACTTTGATTTGTTTATCTGTTACAAACTGATTGTTGACCAATCCTACCGACTGCGCCAATTATAAAATTCAACTTTTAAAATATATATATATATATATATATATATATATATATATATATATATATATATATATATATATATCAATCACGGCTATTACCCATTGCTGGATGGTACCAATCTGCATTGCAGATATCAGGAATTTGATGTTATATTTTACCGTAGAGGGCGTTTCCCAGGCGTTACCTCACGGGCTCTTAAAGTTGGTGTGGGGAAAGCGACACAGGGTTCACCTTTGTGCAAATTAAAATTGATAACAATTTTTGGCTTCGGCTGGAATCAAACTCGGGACCTCCCGGTTTTTAGTCCAACACTCTACGCACATAGCTTTTCGATCCCACTTACATAATTCATTTTTTTTTAGATTGCCGAAATGAATTATAATTAAGATAGAAAAGTCTTCTAACTCAAAAAGAATCAGAAGAAAATGTCAAAAACCAGAAAAAGTCTGGAAGTAAGGTCATTGAACTTTCAGTAAGTTTAATATTCGAAAATATTTTAACTCTTGCTTGCCAGCAAGAAGCTCATATATTATCAAAGTGTGTGCCATGTGTCAATCAATGCTGTACGCTAAAAAACATCGAACGACAAACGACAACTAGTTATTAAAGCTATCGATCAATTTGTTCTGTATGCTGCAAAGTTCAAGAATGTTATTTAATTAATATTATTTTTGTACTAATATTCCTTTGAATGTAACACTATTTAAAATGATTAAAGTTTATAAGTTCTCACATTCATAATTAACATAACATAATATACGATGTGAGTATTAGTGGTAAAAATATCTGTGTATAGCACTAAGCGGTCCAGTCACTAAAATTGAGTACATTTCAATAAATATCAGTAGTTCTAGAATAATGTCCTACCTATATACCTGTCTGGAGGAAGGATAATATTTTAATAGCTACCGATGTAAATTTATATATGTATATTAGGTTTGGAAAGTACATAAAATTCCTAATTTGGTATATTTTTTATATAATGGTTTATTTTCCCAGTTTTTGTATTGGAAATTACAGGTTTGCCCAAACATACATAAGGAAGAAAACAAAGGGAAATATGTAGAAAGCTGTATATTGTTAATAAAAATACACATAATTTTATAAAATACAAGTTAATAATATTACAAGTTAATCTTGATATCTACAGATATGATACACCCGTCAAAAAAATATTTTATAATATTGAATAACTTTGGGATCTGTCTGAAAACGTTATGTTTATAATAATATTCATTATTTTTCTTCTTTTGATAAATAATTATTTTTATCTACAACTATTGAAATATGGGTACATTATACGTGTGATACTACATATAATATACTACTCATATTACACTTGTGTTTATTACACGCTACACTTTTCTGTAATAAATAGAGCATGTAATTTAACACATAACATTTTAATAAACGGTTAAGTTATTAATAATATATTTTTTATTATAAATAACAATATAAATGATTATAAAAGTATAATAAATACAATTTAAATAGTTATTTTGACATTTAAGTGCTACTGTGGCGCCATCTGTTAAGCTATATATGAACTACTCACACCTAACTGAATATTTAACAAATAATATCAGATTTTTATATGCCTGTTAGTTGTAGATAAAGTATAGTATTTGACTCGCATAATATGGCTACATTGCACTCGGATGATTAAATATACTCGCTACCGCTCGTATTTTTAATTACAGCCTCGTGTAATATAGCCTACATATTATGCTTGTTAAATAATATACTATTATTTACGATTAATAAATAATACGTGTATTATCGGCAAGAGCCAACAAAGTGTCTGACATCTGGGGGCAAAATAAAACATCTAAGACATAGGGAAAACGTTGTACTAACACATAGGGTTATAAACAACAACCAAAAATGACCAGCAAGTGGAAGAGATATTGTTCTGTATTTATTTGCATGTGTTAATATATTCGTTCATTACTTTCCAAAAAGAGAAATATTAAAAAATAAGTGGAAAATCGCATTAAAAATCGGAAAACACATAGCATCCTTCATAAAGATTTAAATACCATATTTTTTATCTAACGATTTATTCCATGTAAATATTTATAATAATTTACGCTTCAAAACATTATTAGATTATTTTTGTGCTATTAAAAGAATGCCAAAAGTTACCGCAAAAAAATCGAGAGAACATAGAAGAAAATAGAGAGAGACGTTACATGTAAGTAGTAATTATTATTCTTTAACATTATATATTTACTTTGAATTGTTAATAGGAAAAATAGAGTACAAGAAAGAATAAAAATACTACAAATTGAGCCACATCAGATGAAAGACGTGCAAAACAAAGAACATCAAGTACATTTTTATATTTATGTACCTATCGAATAAAATCTGTAACATTAAAAAATAAGGAATTTATAGCTTTTATAAAATATATATGATTTTTTTATGGTATATTGATATAAAAACTAAATAAATACAATAACAAAGAAACGATTGCTTGCAATACTCTCCATTTGCTTTATAGATGCATAGACATTTCTCCGAAGTGACAATTGTATTTAATATTATACCGATTAATACAAATTAGATATTTAAAAACACAGTTCAATTATTCTTATATTATTCCGTTTATCTCCATTGTAATAGCATTGTTTAGCAAATAATATATTCAGCTAAAAATAATTAAATAAGTAGTTAATAAGCAGATAACTGCAATTGTGAATCTTATTTACCTTTAATAATCTGCTTCTACTTCGACCAAACAGCATCATTTAAATAAATGCATATATTTGAAATTGCGATAAACAAATTTGAATCGAATTAAAAATAAGAAAATATCCTCAAAACAAAGTATCAAAATAACACTAGTACTTATGTAAAATACAATGTTTTCCTTATAAGTCATACAGAAGTGCTGCCATCTCTAGGAAGTGGCTAACCCGGATACCTCGTTCCACCTTACGCATTCTGTATTGCAGAGAACAAAGCATACGTTTGACTACTCTGATTGGCTGAAATTTTAGCCAAAAGACAAGTTTACCCAATGTAATTCAGCTATTTAAAACTGGCGCTAATGTGACGATTGGAGTAGAAAACGTGGTCGGGTTCTCCTCCAAAAGTGTAAAAAAAACAAAGTAGACATACTTTCAACAAAATAATTGGATAATATACAAAATATATATAGTTTACTACGGGTTTTACTATTATCCTTCTACCAAATATAATTTCGAAAGTACCTCCGTTACCATCATTTAATAGATCATTTTGCGATAAACACGGGGAGGAAATAAATATAAAAATAAACAAATTATTTTATTTAATTATGGTTAAATATTTTGTAAAATTAATAAACAGAAAAATTTACAAATTGGAGAACGTTGGAAATACCGTGTTAGATGAATTTTATTTGAAAACCAAATAAAGTTTTTGTTTTCGTTACATAAAATAATTCTCGCTGGTCAATTTGTTAAAATATGTAAGCTAACATTTTTAATGTTTCCAAATCTTCTTAATGGTAGTTTCAATACATAAATAAAATAAATATATCATCACGGCATATTACCCATTGCTGGGTGTGCCAATCTGCTTTGTACGCAAATATCAGTAATGATGACGACATATATGTACCGTGCGGCCGCTTACGAGGCGTTACCTCACGGGCGCGCATTGCAGGCGTGGAGAGTGTACCACAGGTGTCAATTATGTGTCATTTAAAATTCGATATGTGTAAACACATGCTGTATAACATGAAGTCAAGTATTTCGAGACGAGGCTTGTTGAGTCTCGAAAACTATAGACTGAATGTCATAAAGCTTGTTTACACTCGAGTTGCATACAAGATTTTTTATACGACTTTAAATAAAACAATATTACTAAAACAAATTAGAAATTTGACATATTATGAGCAGACGACAATTTGTAACTATATTAAAAAGAAAGTATAATCTGATATTTATTGAAATTATTTTGTAATTATATAGTTTATTGTTCTTATAGTTTAATTATTCAAATTTACTTCTGAAGGTTTTAGTGTTATGAAAATATTTTATTTTACACGCTGTCTGCAGTGTGTATGTGTAAAGTACGACCTTGACACATTGGAGTATAAAAACACTTTTAAGGGGCTACTAGAAAGCAATCTCCATAATATGTTGTTGGTTTTTCGATCAATTTCAATTTTAATAATTTATGATATAATGTCTTACTAATTATTATTAATTTTATACCCTGTTGTGACATTTTACACTTTCTTTGTATTTTTTATCGTTACTTATATAAATAAATAGACAATATTTGGGTTTTAGTTCTGTAAAAATTTATTAATTACAACGTTTCGACAGCTCAGTGCTGCTTTCGTCAGGTAAACAACAAATAAATAAGTAATTCTACATATAAACTATCTTATTTTATTTAAACAAAATAATACAAACTTGCAGCAAAATCACTATCTATTATTTTTATATTATACATTCAAACTACCGTTATTAAGTGTTGGAATCAAATGGAATACAGGCATTCTAGCGCAAAGTTGGATTCATGACGTACACATAGATTCATGACGTCATTGTTTGGAAACATTTTCATGGAATAATGGATTTGCATTCGTCGCCAGAATTCGCCTCTTGTTTGAGATACCAAGGAGACAGGATCAGGGATCATAACGTAAAAATAAAATAGATGTTAGTGATAATAACTTTTTACTTAAGGTGTTCTACACAAAAGGAATCTATAACAGAATAAGAATATTGACAATACAGGATCAGGCTCCAAAAGTAAGTCAGCTGAGGATAAGCAATAACGCAAGTAAACAATTGTTGTCGATATTTGATATGCAGTGTTCAACTTCAACGGAAAAAAAGTTTTTGCTTAAAGGGAAAATAACTTTGGCATTGTCAATGTTTACGTAATGTTTATAGTGTTCATAAAATCAAATTGAATTGAATATCACAAGAGTAGAGTACCATAAATATGAAGAAATTTCATAAGAAAAAAATATTCGAAATTAAATTGTAAACATTTATGTAAAAAATAATAAATTCTACAAAACAAGGCAAAACAACACGTTATTTTTATTTAGAAAACATTTCTTTATTATGAAAAAGTATTTTGTTATTGTACGTGTCCTCCAACATTGTAAATACATTTTTCAATTCTATTCCTAATATTATGTGTATTTTGGTACATTTTTTTTCTAGATTTTGATCACTTTTTGCACAAATGTTTCATATTTAAATTTGAATAAGTTTTTCTCATTAAGTTTCTTATATTATCTTTATGGTATTTTATTTTTGTGATATTCAATACAATCTGATTTTATGAACACCATATTAACATTATAAACTTTGACAACGCCAAAATCATTTTATTGTAAAGCGACTTCTTTTTCTTACAAGCTTTTTTTTAAATATTAATAATAATAAAACAAAGCAATACATATGGTTTCACATTCTCTGGAGACACTGTATGTAAATAAAAGTTTACAAAATATAAAAAGCAATGGAGTATTTCATTTAGCCAATCGCTTCTTTTGTTGTCTATTTATTTCATTAAATACCCAGGCTTTAATGGTACTTATTTTTCTATTCTTTAGAGTTTTATATTGTTCAATTGCTTGTTTACACTCAGCTATACTAGTTAATGTATTAGTTTGTAGATGTTAGGCGAATACTTTTCGTACTGTTTTTCTTTCTGGAGTTGTCCATGTTGAAGAATGATGCACTAGAAAAGTCAATCAATGAAAATAAACATTCAAAAAAATGATTCATTAATTTGAAGTGGAAAAAATATTGTGTATACAACAAGTGCAAAATGACATTTCCGCTTGCTCATAATTGAAGCGCTTCGAGCATTTTTCACCCTTATTGAAATGCGGTATAGTACACAAGTAACTTTTTTTTGATTTATAATCAGTGATACCCCGGGTTTATTTCTTAGATTCGATTTAACAGAGAGATATAGCATTGTTAAAATGAACTTGCAAAATATCTACGGTTCAAAATCGCTTGGCAGCTACCTCCTAGAGCAGTGAAATAGTTATATGCTGAAGTCAACAAATTATATGATGAACATAATTTAGGTCGGGATGGGATACCCGGCATTTTGTTTATATAACAGGAAGTGTTTACTACTCACTTGGTTGAATCGTTACTCCAAGCTGACTTGAATTGATTTTCTACCATGGATCTTTAACATGAGCTGTATAATGCAGCTATAGGAGAATATCATATCTCTATTATACAGGATGCGTTTAAAGTATAGAATATCAAATAAAAAACGAACTCAACCGGTTTTTTAAAAAACGCTGAAAGATCTCTATTTTAATTTTTTAAAATAGACATTATTATTGCGATTCACCTTTCGATGTTCATTTGTTTTTCAGTTATGGCGTCATCACGAAAAAGTTTAAATGGCAATATATGTTTTTGGAAGTGAAATCCGATAGTGATTTTTCTTCCCTTTACGATCATGCTAATAAATCATAAGGTTGCATAACAAACATTCAGAGAAAAATCGAGCTGAACATAGAATAATAATGTATAATCAAGATGCCAAGATTTAATTTTTTAGTTTAGAATTTTTCGTTTATTATGTTTTATAAATATTTAAATATTTAATGTTGAAATTATGATGCTTATAACTTAAAAAAAATGATAAACGAAAAATTCTGAACTGAAAAACAAAATCTGGGCCCCTATTCTGTAATTATAGAGCTAGCTCTAAATCGTCACGTGATCGCCATTGTTTCTATATTTAGTGGTGATATCTAGCGGAGACTGATGGAAACTTCGTAAAGAGCTAGCTCTATTTTGCAATTCAAGAGATTATTTAAATATATACATATGTTTATTTGCATTTGTAACATACCTTTTACAGTCTTACTTAACTAGTCGCACTATTTATTTGTGGAGACAGAAAGGAATGACAACAATTACAGATGTCACAACAGAGCTAGCTCTATTTTTTCAAATTTTTTTTTGAACTACCCTTAAAGGTGTTTCTATTTCATAGAGCTAGCTCTATTGTGACATCTGACATTGTTGTCATTCCTGTCTGTCTCCACAAATAAATAGTGCGACTAGTTATGTAATAGATATGTTACAAATTCAAATAAATTTGTGTATATATTTATATTATTTCTTAAATTGAATAATTTATATAGCTGCTATTTTCTGATATATGAAAAATATATAATTTTATAGCAATGCTGCCAACAGGAACTTTTACGCTCCAAAATCACTGAGATAGAGCTAGCTCTATACGAAGTTTCCATCAATCTCCGCTAAATATTACCACTAAAAATAGAAACAGGGGCGGTCACATGACGATTTAGAGCTAGCTCTATAATTACAGAATAGGGGCCCTGGGTATCTTGATTATTCATTATTATTAAATTTTCAGTTCGATTTTTCTCAGAATTTTTGTTATGCACACCTTATGATTTATTTGCATCATCGTAAAGGGAAGAAAAATCACTATCGGATTCCACTTCCAAAAACATATATTGCTATTTAAACTTTTTTGTGATGACGCCATAACTGAAAAACAAATGAACATCATAGGTGAATCGCACATAATAATGTGTATTTAAAAAAATTAAAATCAATGTGTTTCGGCGTTTTTTAAAAAACCGGTTGAGTTCGTTTTTTTCTGATATTCCATACTTTAAACGCACCCTGTATATTCTCTAAGGTTGTTACACCCTACATAACCATGGAGTCTAACTATGGGCCCTATTCCAAACTATTATTTCATCTCATATCACTTTGTTGATAAATTTGATCCTATGATTTTGGTGAAAATTTTCACTTATTTTCTCTTCAGTGAGAAAACGAGAACGTGATAGTCAAAATTAAGCTCTTACACTCACCATTACCGAAGTAATAAAAAGTGGAAATTTGCATCAAATATCATAAACTGAAATTTATCATGAATGTGATATAAGATGAAATAATTGTTTAGAATCAGGCCCTATGTCAGAGTCGATACATTTTTTCCTACCCCGAGTCAGGTGACCAAAAATTTCAGTAAATTCTGACTTTAACTTCAAATACACAGCCATGTGTAAAATAACATATGTTTTTTTGTATTGTATTAATTTGTTTTTACTTATATAAAAGATAAAGACCACTATATTTACTTTTTTTGTTGGTGTTACAGATACTCCAGCTTTATACATGTTTAGATTCTCCCGTGTTATATAATTATGCACCCATAGTTCTAGTTGTTGCGGGGTTCTTCTATGTAGCACTGGGTAACGTTGAATTACTTCTGAGCACAGCGGTAATGAGGGTAATGATTTGGTCTCTAAGATACAAGTGCATTTTTAATTGCTTTTTTTCCGGTGTAGTCCAAGTTCTTCTTATAATTTTATTTTTCTTCAAACGTCATAAAAGTTACATCTTCTGTGACGTGATTGACAAGGTTGAAGTTTAATTTCTACGATGCCGTAATATAATTTTTTATTCTAGCCGCCGTTTAATTTCTTCGCCGCCGTATGTAGAATCAGCCAATAAGAAGTAACTTGTACAATATAAATCTATAATATCGCCCTAAATGTCACTTTAAAAACTAGATAACCTAAGAGTAAAGTTACTAAAAATTATGAATAACTGACAGGTAACCTACATATTAAACGTCAAATAGTAATTAATTTTTTAAAATTTCTACGTTTGAAGAAAAAATAGAATGTATTATTCAGAGTAAAAGTGTCTTTGTGTGCCTCGCATGCAATTGTCCGACTCGCTTCGGCCGTCGTGCAAACTTCCATGCTCGCCACACATAGTATCACTTTTACTCTTAATAACACAATATACTATATTTATATCTACAAAAAAATAAAATGTTCTTAAATTTAATTTATAGAATCATTCTGAAGCAAGTGAAACATGTTTCCTAGAAATTGGCCTCCGCCGCCTCCATTGAGAGAATGAGGATTTCTAAGACGACAGATTGAAAGAAATTCATATTTAAAATTAAAGATTGGGTTAAATTGAGTATAATGAAATAAACATTATAAAATACATACACAGTGTTTTTCCTGCTCCTCGCTCATGATTAAGCTCTCGAGAAATGTTTGATAAATCCTATATACTAAAAAGGCATGTGTCGTGATGTTTATTTATTTTCATCATGACGATCGCCAAATTTTGTCACAAGCCTAACTGCCTGAACCATGAAAGGGATTGTTGTAATTTTTTTTTAGATTGCAGGGAATAATGTGTAGTTGTGCCTTTTGAGAGTCTCATATTTTTACTGTAAGTGGTTCTTGTGTAAAAAATAAAAACTGTGCAAAATTAATAACTTGAAACAATGGATCCTAGTAGCTATGTCTAAATTTAAAAAGAGTCACGAGGTCATCTGCCACTTTTGACAATCTGTCTATGAACTTTTAACCGATTATAACTTTTTATAGAACATTGATATTAAAGAAGTAAATACAGTATCATGTATAATAGTCTTGAGCAAAGGTGTTACAATTAATTTAACTTTAAAACATAACGTATTTAATTATTATAAATTTTGACGTTTCCAATGTCAAAAGTCAATGTTGCCAAATGTGTGATGAAGTAACTAAATTAAAATCGAATATTCCTAAACTAACTTCACTGAAGACGATGGCAGTTGTATTAGGATTGACAATATTAATTTATAAATTTAAAAATTAACTAATATTTTTTAATACAAACAGTGTTGCCAAATTATGAAGTAGGTAACTAAATAAAAATCTAATATTCCTAAATAAAATAAATTGAACATTTTGCTGTGTATAAAATGTGTCATGTCGATCTGCATTTGTTTTGCGCAAAAAGTTGTTAGACGTAAGTCGTCCTTGGGTTTTAATGAAACAACATAATGTGGACTGGTGTGCACGAATGACAAAAATGTTATACGTAGATTACGATTTGTTTTCTGCAAAATGTTGTCAGAAAAATGTCGTGTTTGGAAAAAGTTGTGAGAAGTATGTGGTGTTTAGTATCAAATTAAAGGGCTCGATAAGAGCTGGCGTGTAGAATTAACAAAAATGATCAATGTTGATCGACTTTTATTTTTTGCAACACTTTCTCAAAGGTACGTCGAGTTTGGTCTCAAATGTAAAGTCTTGTTTAGGGCTAGCGAGCAGAATTGACAAAAATGTTCCATTCCGGTCGGCTTTTGTTTTCTGTAAAAAGTTCTCAAAGGTATGACGAGTTTGGTCTCAAATAAAAAGTCTCGTTGAAGGATGAGGGCTAGCGTGCAGAATTGACAAAAATGTGCTATGTCGATCGGTTTTTGTTTTTTGCAAAAAGTTGTCAGAAGTATTTGGTGTTTGGTATCAAATGAAAGGTTTCGATAAGGGCTGGTGTGCAGAATTAATAAAAAGGGTTAATATTGATCGGCTTTTGTTTTTTGCAAAAAGTTTTTAGAAGTATGTCGAGTTTGGTCTCAAATGAAAGGTCTCTGGCGTTTAGGGTTGACAAAAATGTTGTTTTCCTTTCAGTTTTTGTTTTCTTTAAGAATTTCTCAAAATTATGCGAGTTTGGTCTCAAACGTAGTTACAATTCGTTTTTTGCAAAATTTTGTCAGAAATATGTTGTGTTTGGTATCGAATGAAAAGTCTTGGTGAGGGCTGCTGTGCACAAAAAAATTTCATGTTAATCTGCTTTTGTTTTATGCAAAAAGTTAATAGACGTATGTCGTGTTTGGTATCTAATGAAAGGTCTCGTTAAGGGCTGACATGTAAAATTGACAAAAATGTTCCATGTCGATCGGCTTTTTTTTGTAGAAAGTTGTCAGAAGTATCTCGTCTATGGTATTAAAAGAAATTTCTCGATGAGGACTGGCGAGCAGAATTGATAAAAATGATCTATGCCAATCGGTTTTTGTTTTTTGCAAAAAGTTGTTCGAAATATGTCGTGTTTGGTATCGAATGAAAGGTCCCGGCGAGGGTTTGCATGCAGAATTGACAAAAATGATCCATGTCGATCGGCTTTTGTTTTTGGAAAAAAGTTGTATAAAGTATATGATGTTTGGTCTCAAATGAAAGGTCTTACTTAGAACTCGCGTGCAGAAATGACGAAAATGAATTACGTTGATCGGCTTTTGTTTTCTGTAAAAAGTTGTAAGAAGCATATCGTGCTTGGAGTCAAATGAAAGGACTCTATGAGGGCTGGCGAGCAGAAATGTCAAAAATGTTCCATGACGAACGGCTTTTGTTTTATGTAAAAAGTTGTCAGAATTATATCGTGTTTGGTATTAAATTAAAGGTATCGATGAGAGCTGACATGCAAAATTGACAGAAATGGTTAATGTTGACCCGCTTTTGTTTATTTGAAAAATTTCTCAAAGGTATATCGAGTTTGGTCTTAAATTAAATGTCTTGTTAAGGGCTAATTTGCAGAAATGACAAAAAAATGCCAAGTTGATCTGCATTTGTTTTTTTAATAAGTTGGCGGAAGTAAACCTTGTTTGGTACTATATGAAAGCATTCGACAAGACCTGTCTTGGAGAAATGAAATTATCTATCAAATGATAATATTTCACGGACGCCGGAGGCCTAGGGAAAGCTCAGCGTAGCTGAGCATTCGCTAGTATGTTACTATTTTGGAATTAAAATTATTTAAAGAAAATCGCCGTTTTTACATTTTTATTCATATCTAATGACCTGTACCTTTTTTTTAAAAAGATGAAAACATTGGCCTAATATTTTGGCAACTTTTGTCTAATCTAACCTAACCACTCTGTATATACTAAACATTTTATAAAATTTTTCTCTTTATTATACTCAATTTAACCCAGTCTTTAATTTGAAATATTATTTTTTTTCAATCTGTCAATTTTATAATTTTCATTCAGCACTATTCTATATTCCCGGTGCCGGCTTTTCGCCAAACAGCCTGTATAATGAAAAATTTATGAAAAACTCCATGCACCGAATGTGGACGCGGACTCTTATGGCGTCATGTTTAAAAGAAAATAATAATTCTAATTTTGTCATATAATGTGACGCTTTTCACAACCAGCTATAAAAGAAAAATATTTCACAACTGAATGATGAATAGTAAAATATTTTTAAAAATGCTTATGAAAAAGTGTGACATTTTCAAACTTCAAAAGTGACAGTTTATATGTCAAAATAATTTGAAACACGTTAAAAACGCAATGTTGTGTAACCTATGTGACTTTGCGGGATGTCGCTTCGTTTGTTTCGCAAATATCCCACGCGTTACATTAAGTGAGGCATTTTCTAACTGGTTACATAAATAGCTATTTTTTGTAATTTAGGTATATTTAAGTGATATTTTTTATTTAGTAAACAAAAAACCCCTAGAAATACTTCGCATACTGATAAGTGAAGAAATGTTGAATATTGACATTTTGAACTTACAACTTTTATATTGTCTTACTGCTAAATGGGTCCATTAACCATTTTTTAAATTTTTTTATAAAACTTTGTACAAAGATACGACGACGAAAATACGACATAAAAATACCGATTTTCTAATCCGTTTTTTCAGCCAATACTTTTTTCTACCTGATTTTTTTCCTTCTAGACATTTTTTCTACTGGATTTTTTTCTACTACACATTATTTCTACCGGATTATTTTTTCTACTAGACAATTTTTCTACCAGATTTTTTTTACTAAAGATTTTTTAAACTAAAAAACTAAACCTAATCTAACGAATTTAAGGAGAAAAAAATTCTGGGAAAAATATGCCAAGGGAAAAGGGCCGTGAAAAAAGGGCCTGAATTGTCTTGTTAAATTTAAAAATTGACAAAACCTAACGTAACCTAACCTAATGAAACTAACGAAATCAAGGGGAAAAGAAGCTGGAAAAAATATGCCGGGGAACAAATGGAATAGAAAAACGAAGTAAATAAAATGTCTAGTAGATAAAAATCCGGTAGAAAAAATGTCTAGTAGAAAGAAAATTCGCTAGAAAAAAGTAGAGTAGGAAAAACGGAGTAGAAAAAATGTGTTCTAACCAAAAATATCATATACTAAGCAAGATATGAAATCTATAGCTATCTTTCTCGCACCAGCTTCTATAGTAGGCAGCGCGAGAAAGATAGCAATAGTTGTGACGCCATCAGTAGCATTGAAAACATTCAAATATCTCGTAAAGTAATTATTTAAAGAAATGTTTTTTTATCTTAATCGTTATTTATTGAGTAGTACTTTAAGGATATAATGTACATTACATTATTATTTGGAATGGTTTATACGGCCATGGTGAACTGACAAAATACTCTCTATTAAGAATTAAATAATATCAAAAAGTATTTCTTTATATAAAATTATGTAAAATAACTATTATGCTTACCACAACCACCTTCCACTTCATCTCAAATATTCCCAACTGTTTCTGTGATATCTGTGTTATTATCGTGCGTGCGACAGTTTGCAGTTGTTACATTCTCTTCTATTTCATTTCGAGTATTTCCAACAGTTTTATTGTCATATTTGTTATTATTGTAAATTTCTTTATCGGTATGAATTCCATCTTCACTTGTTAAGTACCTACTCGTCATAAGTATCTAATAATAAAAAATATGGATGTTAGTACAGAATAATGTTTCTTTATTTACCTATGCGAAAAAAATATGCCATTTGTTATATCCCATTACAGTGTGTGCGGAGAAAATAAAACCATATGTGTTTTTTACCTTCCGTCACCTATAAGTACGGAAGGTATTGTCTTTGGTCAAAAAATTCAATGGTAAGATTTTAGTGAATAAGCACGTTTTAGGGTCCCTACAATACGATTTTACTATTTTCGCGATAATGTCTGTATGTATGTATGTGTGTGTGTATGAGTGTGCGTGCGTGACACTTTTTTCGGCTCTCATAACTTAAATACGACCAAGCCAAAAATTGGTATTTTACCATCATATTTCTAGATAAAGAGCTGATTAGTTTTTAGTTATAATCGGACGATTAGAATTAGCAGATTACTAGAAGCCCTAAAGAGTTTTTCTTGAAAAACTCAGTTTTTTTAAATTTTCGACATTTTATGGATTTTTTTAAATTAAAGAACATATTATTTTCTACAAGATTTTAAAATTGCTTATTTTTAATACCTAATAAGTTCAGAGATATTAATATTTAAAGTTAATAACTTCTTTAAATCGTGCTACCTATTTTAGCATTACTATTGTTTTATAAATTATGAAGTGTCATATGTGACATACATACATACATCAAAATCGAATTGTCAAATGTAAATAATATGTTTGTTTGCAAATATATAAAAAATATTTAATGGAGTGGTTTTATAGAAAAAAAAAATTCACGACATGCCCAGAAATCTCAATTTTCTTCTCGCGAGATAGTGAGGAAGATGCGTTTTTACCTTTTCTTGATGAATACGTTGTATATTGTATGCTACATGGGCTGGATTCTAAAATACCTACCACACTTGAAATATCAATTTTCTTGTTTTAATGTTTTCTTTTAGCTAAAATATGATAAAGAATTATACAATTCGGCCGCGGAAGCAAATATTTATATGATTTTTTACAAAAATAAAGTCAGATTTTACCTTTTCTTGATAAATACGTTGTATATTGTAAGCTACATAGGCTGGATTCTAGAATACCTATCACACTTGAAATAGCAATTTTCTTGCTGCAATGTTTTCTTTTAGCTAATATATGATAAAGAATTATAAAATGCGGGAGCGGAAGCAAATATTTATGTGACTTTTTACAAAAATTAAGTCAGATTTTACCTATTCGTGATGAATACGTTGTATATTGTAAGCTACATGGGCTGAATTCTAGAATACCTACCACACTTGAAATAGCAATTTTCTTGTTGCAATGTTTTCTTTTAGCTAAAATATGATGAAGACTTATAAAATTCGGGCGCGGAAGCAAAGATTTATATGATTTTTTAAAAAATAAAGTCAGATTTTACCTATTCTTGAAATGGATATTTTTGTTAAAACATTCATATTCATGCTTTAGGATCTATACTATAGATTGTTTACGCATTGGACATGCAAAAGTGACTAAAACGTGGTACCAATCAGATAATAAACATTCAATTTTCGGGTGTTATTTTAATGAATACGTTGTATATTGTGAGCTACATGGGATGGATTCTAGAATACCTACCACACTTGAAATAGCAATTTTCTTGTTGCAATGTTTTTTTTAAGCTATAATATGATAAAGAATTATAAAATTCGGGCGCGGAAGCAAATATTAATATGATTTTTTCCAAAATAAAGTCAGATTTTACATATTTTTGAAATAGATATTTTTGTTAAAACATTCATAATCATGCTTTAGGATCTATACTATGGATGGTTTTAAGCATTGGACATGCAAAAGTGACCGAAACGTGGTACCAATCAGATAATAAACATTCAATTTTCGGGTGTCTTTTTGATGAATACGTTGTATATTGTAAGCTACATGGGCTAGATTCTAGAATAGCTACCACACTTGAAATAGCAATTTTCTTGTTGCAATGTTGTCTTTAACTGAAATATGATGAAGAATTATAAAATTCAGGCGCAGAAGCAAATATTTATAAGATTTTTTTTAAATATAAAGTCAGATTTTACCTATTCTTGATAAATACGTTGTATATTGTAAGCTACATGGGCTGGATTCTAGAATACATACCACACTTGAAATAGCAATTTTCTTGTTGCAATGTTTTGTTTTAGCTAAAATTTAATAAAGAATTACAAAACTCGGGCGCGGAAGCAAATATTTATATGATTTTTTACAAAAATAAAGTCAGATTTTACATATTCTTGTAATGGTTATTTTTGTTAAAACATTCATATTCATGCTTTAGGATCTATACTATGAATAATTTTAGCATTGGACATGCACTTGAAATAGCAATTTTCTTGTTGCAATGTTTTCTTTTAGCTAAAATATGATGAAGAATTATATTTTTTACAAAATTAAAGTTAGATTTTACCTATTCTTGAAATGGATATTTTAGTTAAAACATTCATATTCATGCTTTAGGATCTATACCATGGATAATTTTAGCATTGGACATGCAAAAGTGACCAAAACGTGGTACCAATCAGATAATAAACATTCAATTTTCGGGTGTCATTTTAATGAATACGTTGTATATTGTAAGGTACATGTGCTGGATTCTAGAATATCTACCACACTTGAAATAGCAATTTTCTTGTTGCAATGTTTACTTTTAGCAAAAATATGATAAAGAATTATAAAATTCGGGCGCCGAAGCAAATATTTATATGATTTTTAACAAAAATAAAGTCAGATATTACCTATGCAATGAAAGACAAGAAATGAAGAGACAGAAACCAATAACCCCATATGTAACACATACTCCTGATTATAGGGACCGTCAAAGGTCAAGCAGCTATAGTAGATATGATGAAAGACCAATTAAAGGCAGCGCAACAGGATCCACTTACAGAAAAACGCCGCCAACAGCACCACCAAAAGAGGAAGATCCAAAAAACTACTCAAAATAAGCGCGCTGAATAACACAGATCGAACTAAAATAGGATTTTGGAACATCGCCGGCTTAAAGAATAAGGACAACGATTTTTGGAATTTTATATAAGAATTTGATTTTATCGGGCTAGTAGAAACATGGATAGAAGAGAAAGACTGGACGAAATGGGAAACCAAACTTCCAAATAAATTTAAATGGAAATGCGTATATGCAAATAGAGAACATAAAAATGGAAGAGCTAAAGGAGGAATAATAACTGGGGTCAGAAACACATTAGAGGAACTACCAGAGGGAAGAAGTAGGGACCATGTAGCTTACAATATACAACGTATTAATTAAAATGACACCCGAAAATTAAATATTTATTATCTGATTGGTACCACGTTTTGGTTACTTTTGCAAGTCCAATGCTAAAATTATCCATAGTACAGATCATATAGCATGAACATGAATGTTTTAACAAAAATATCCATTTCAAGTAGGTAAAATCTGACTTTATTTTCGTAAAAAATCATATAAATATTTGCTTCCGCGCCCGTCTTTTATAATTCTTTATAATATTTTAGCTAAATGAAAACATTGCAACAAGAAAATTGCTATTTCAAGTGTGGTAGGTATTGTAGAATCCAACCCATGTAGCTTACAATATACAACGTATTCATCAAGAAAAGGTGAAATCTGACTTTATTTTTGTAAAAAATCATATATATATTTACTTCTGCGCCCGAATTTTATAATTTTTTATCATATTTTAGCTAAATGAAAACATTGCAACAAGAAAATTGCTGTTTCAAGTGTGGTAGGTATTTTAGAATCCAGGCCATGTAGCTTACAATATACAACGTATTCATTAAAATGACACCCGAAATTTGAATGTTTATTATCTGATTGTTACTACGTTTTGGTCAATTTTGCATGTCCAATGCTTAACACCATCCATAGTATAGATCCTAAACCATTAATATAAATATTTTAACAAAAATATCCATTTCAAGAATAGGTAAAATCTGACTTTATTTTTGTAAAAAATCATATAAAAATTTGCTTCCGTGCCTGAATTTTATAATTCTTCATCATATTTCAGCTAAAAGAAAACGTTGCCACAAGAAAATTGCTATTTTAAGTGTGGTAGGTATTCTAAAATACAGCCCATGTAGCTTACAATATACAATGTATTCATCAAGAATAGGTAAAATCTGACTTTATTTTTGTAAAAAATCATATAAATATTTGCTCCCGCGCCCGAAATTTATAATTCTTCATCATATTTTAGCTAAAAGAAAACATTGCAACAGGATAATTGCTATATCAAGAGTGGAAGTTGTTCTAGAATGTAGCCCATGTAGCTAGGTGCGTGAAGTTAGCAGAATGAAGTAAAGCACTAACGAAACAATTTATGTACAAAGTTAGTGCTTCGTTAGTGCTCTTTGGTGCTTGTTCAATATCTTTAGCAGGACTCACCATACCGCTACAAAAAGCATTCAATTTATTTTCCTGCCAAGTTCACACTAGCAGGAACTTTGAAAGATAAATTAATGAACTTGGTGTCAAAAGTTAGTGCTTTGTTAGTGCTCTTTAGTGCTTCTATTAAAAAAATTACAAGTCATACTATATCGCTACCAGGAGCATTCGACTGTTTTCCTGCCAAGTTCACACTAGCAGGAACTTTGAAAGATAAATTAATAAATTTGGTGTCAAAAGTTAGTGCTTTGTTAGTACTCTTTAGTGCTTTTATTAAAAAAATTAAAAGTCATACTATATCGCTACCAGGAGCATTCGACTGTTTTCCTGCCAAGTTCACACTAGCAGGAACTTTGAAAGATAAATTAATAAACTTGGTGTCAAAAGTTAGTGCTTCCTTAGTGCTCTTTAGTGCTTCTATTAAAATAATTAAAAGTCATACTATATCGCTACCAGGAGCATTTGACTGTTTTCCTGCCAAGTTCACACTAGCAGGAAATTTGAAAGATAAATTAATGAACTTGGTGTCAAAAGTTAGTGCTTCGTTAGTGCTTTTTAGTGCTTCCATTAAAAAAAATCACAAGTCATACAACGTCGCTACAAGTAGTAGTCGTCATTTGCTAATTTATGTAGATCGGCATATTATAAAGTTTATTTATTGTAATAAAATATCAAAAATTATCAACTTTTTCGCTCATTTTGTGCTATTTATTGCTACATTGTATTATTTTTTTTATGCTCAGGTCCTACAATTGTCATTATCAAAATAATACGAATACGATATGTTTACGTTTGCTTATTCATAGTGAAAAATTTAAAATTAATATAACAGTAATTTTTTTCTGATCTCGTTCTATTTATTGCATTATTTTTAAACTTTTTTATTGATCTCGGTTTATTATAAGTAAGCTGCAGGGAATATACACTATTCAATTTATCGAAGAAATAATTACATTACATTTTTATATAAATAACGTAGCTAATAACTCACTAGTAAGGTAAAATTATCTTGTCTCATTGCTTATTGTTTCGTAGCTATAATAGTATTACGTTAAGTAAGTTTATCTACACTATTTTTATTATTATATGTTACATTAAATTTTAAGTGTAACAGTACTTACAGTTACTCACAAGACAATAAAAAGTTATGTAAGTTAAATTATATATTAAATTAGTAACAGGAATGAATCGAAATACGTTTATTTATAAAAAATATGACACAGTGAATAGATTGATGTTTCTTAATTACTGTTTCTCACAGACTATATAACTAATAACAATAACAGTTGTATTTTTACTAAATACTTTTGCTTCTAGTGCCTTTTGCTTATTGTTATTTTCTCTACCTTTTGTAAAATTTCTCTCAAAAATACAAAGCGGCGATGTTAATTCATCAAGAGTTTTCTTTTCATCATTGGTAAGTAACATCCAGCTTGATCTAAAAATTTCATAATTATTGGGCAAGATATATAATATTTTACAAACTATAAGTAACTCAGACAGAAAATTTTCTCCTTTTGCTTTCAAGCTATTATTCAAATCATTCCATAAACTTTCTAATTTCGCTATATGAGTTAAAACATCTTCGCCTGAAGTCCAACAGAATCCAAAGAAATCTGTACAAATCCTAAACAACTGTTCTTTGGATGTAGCCTCGAAGTTTTGCATTAATGCTTCCCAGGTCTCTTGTGCTGTCTCTTTATCCATTACTTTTTCATAAACGCAGTCTGTAAGTGAAATGTTTGCCTTACGACACAAATTAGATTTTTCTTTATGTTTTCTAATTTGATCCTCTGTAGCTTCTTCACTAATTGGTTTCGGCTTTACTAACCGACCATCGATTACATCTAAAGCTCCTTTATGGTAATCGAGAAGATCTCTTATCTTCCGTTTCCAAATAGGCCAATTTGAATCACCTGTTAATGGTTTCTTGTGCTTGGAGAAATCCATTTTATTAGGTCGTCTTTATTAAAAATGACTAATATAATCGTTAGCAAAATATCCTTGGGCCCATAACCAGTTAAATTATATATTAAGTTAGTAACAGGAATGAATGGAAATATGTTTATTTATAAAAAATATGACACAGTGAATAGATTGATGTTTCTTAACTACTGTTTTCACAGACTGCTGTATGTACTATATAAAACTAAGAACAATAACAATTTATAGATACGAGTATATGGATGAACTATTTATCTTTAACAAACAACCTTTATACTTTAATAATGTAGTCACCAACGAGGCAATTATTTTAAATTAGCAATATTCGTAGTCAATATTCTTATCTACTTCCTTCTTATTTTTACATATAACATCAAAATTGTAACTGCCTACTGTTATTGTTGTATTACTGACTGCCTAAAAATTAGTATTATGGAGGAGATTCAAAAAGTGAACAAATATAAATATCTAGGCAGTGTAATAATAACTAGTGATAGTAAATGCGAAACAGACATTAATACACGTATAACAATCGCTAAAATCGCGTTCGGGAAAATGAGAAACATTTTAACAAATCACGGGGTTAGTAACAAATTAAAAGTGCGAATAATCAAATGTTACATGTGGAGCGTTCTGCTATCCTATAAGGGTGTGAATCGTGGACAATCAGCAAGAAACTAATAAACAAATTGCGGCCAGTGATTATCTCTGTATAATAGGAGTATAGTACAGTAAAATTGTTATTATAATACTAAACAAACTTAAAGTATTATTTCTTTTTCAATAAACGCACATTACAAAAAATTAAAATAATTAATTTGAATACAGGTTTTGGCGTTGGAAGGTATCACGTATTTTCCCAATCTTTTTATATATTTTGATGAGAAATAATTGTGAAAGAAAATAACTGAATACCTACACAGTTAAAAATTAACATTGTGATCCCTATACAAGTACGCTTATTCCCCGTGAATCGTTGATAACAAAAAATGACATGAGCAGAAATTTATTGTTTCAATAATTTTATTTTAGAGTTGACTCGATTACTGAAGCAAGAGATCTTTTGAAATAAAAATGTATTTAATTCTTTGATTTACAAAAAATCTTATTTGTTACTCGTATCAATAAATTTTCAAAGATACTCGTACAACTCGGTATAAAGAACGTGTTCCTAAAAGAACCCTTTACTTTTAATATATAAATTTTATTCGGCGAAAACAACATTATTTTCCGCATTTTGACGTTGACCTATTAACTATTACGTACATATACCAAATATTAATATAAATTTTTAACAAAGAATTTAAATAAAATGACTACATAACTATTTATTGTCTTGTGAGTAACTATAGGTACTGTTACATTTAAAAGTGAATTTAACATATAATAATAAAAATAGTGTAGATAAACTTACTTAACGTAGTACTATTATAGATACGAAACAATAAGCAATGAGATAAGATACTTTAACCCACTAGTGAATTATGAGCTACTTTATTCATATAAAAATGGCAATAAATAGGACGAGATCAGAAAAAAATACTGCTATATTAATTTTAAATTTTTCTCTATGAATAAGTAAACGTAAACATATCGTATGCATTTGTATTTTGATAATGATAATTGTTGGAGATGAGCACACAATAATTACAATGTAGCAATAAATAGCATAAAATGAGCGAAAAAGTTGATAATAATTTTTGATATTTTATTACAATAAATAAACTTTATAATATGCCGATCTACATAAATTAGCAAATGACGACTACTACTTGTAGCGACGTTGTGTGACTTGTGATATTTTAATGGAAGCACTAAAAAGCACTAACGAAGCACTAACTTTAGACACAAAGTTCATTAATTTATCTTTCAAATTTCCTGCTAGTGTGAACTTGACAGGAAAACAGTCGAATGCTCCTGGTAGCGATATAGTATGACTTTTAATTTTTTTAATGGAAGCACTAAAGAGCACTAACCAAGCACTAACTTTTAACACCAAGTTCATTAATTTATCTTTCAAAGTTCCTGCTAGTGCGAACTTAGCAGGAAAACAGTCGAATGCTGCTGGTAGCGATATAGTATGATTTGTGATTTTTTTAATAGAAGCACTAAAGAGCACTAACGAAGCACTAACTTTTGACATCAAGTTCATTAATTAATCTTTCAAAGTTCCTGCTAGTGTGAACTTGGCTTTGCTTTTTGTAGCGGTATGGTGACTCCTGCTAAAGAAATTGAAGAAGCACCAAAAAGCACTAACGAGGCACTAACTTTGTATATAAATTGTTTTGTTAGTGCTTTATTTCATTCTGCTAACTTCACGCACCTCGTTTTGGTCACTTTTGCATGTCCAATGCTTAAAACCATCTATAGTATAGATCCTAAAGCATGAATATAAATGTTTTACCAAAAATATCCATTTCAAGAATAGGTAAAATCTGACTCTATTTTTGTAAAAAATCATATAAATATTTGCTTCCGCGCCCGAATTTTATAATCCTTCATCATATTTTAGCTAAAAGAAAACATTGCAACAAGTAAATTGCTATTTCAAGTGTGGAAGTTATTCTAGAATCCAGCACATGTAACTTACAATATACAACTTATTCATCAAGAATAGGTAAAATCTGACTTTATTTTTCTAAAAAATCATATAAATATTTGCCTCCGCGCCCGAATTTTATAATTTCTCATCATATTTTAGCTAAAAGAAAACATTGCAACAAAAAAATTGCTATTTCAAGTGTGGTAGGTATTCTAGAATCCAGCCCATGTAGCTTACAATATACAACATATTCATCAAGAAAAGGTAAAATCTGACTTTATTTTTGTAAAAAATCATATAAATATTTGCTTCCGCGCCCGAATTTTATAATTTTTCATCATATTTTAGCTAAAAGAAAACATTGCAACAAGAAAATTGCTATTTCAAGTGTGGTAGGTATTCTAGAATCCAGCCCATGTAGCTTACAATATACAACGTATTCAACAAGATTAGGTAAAATCTGACTTTATTTTTGTAAACAATCATATAAATATTTGCTTCTGCGCCCGAATTTTATTATTCTTCATCATATTTAAGCTAAAAGAAAACATTGCAACAAGAAAATTGCTATTTCAAGTGTGGTGTGTATTCTAGAATCCAGCCCATGTAGCTTACAATATACAACGTATTCATCAAGAATAGGTAAAATCTGACTTTATTTTTGTAAACAATTATATAAATATTTGCTTCCGCGCCCGAATTTTATTATTCTTCATCATATTTAAGCTAAAAGAAAACATTGCAACAAGAAAATTGCTATTTCAAGTGTGGTGTGTATTCTAGAATCCAGCCCATGTAGCTTACAATATACAACGTATTCATCAAGAATAGGTAAAATCTGACTTTATTTTTGTAAAAAAACATATAAATATTTGCTTCCGCGCCCGAATTTTATTATTCTTCATCATATTTAAGCTAAAAGAAAACATTGCAACAAGAAAATTGCTATTTCAAGTGTGGTGTGTATTCTAGAATCCAGCCCATGTAGCTTACAATATACAACGTATTCATCAAGAATAGGTAAAATCTGACATCATTTTTGTAAAAAAACATATAAATATTTGCTTCCGCGCCCGAATTTTATAATTCTTCATCATATTTTAGCTACAAGAAAACATTGCAACAAGAAAATTTTTATTTCAAGTCTGGTAGGTATTCTAGAGTCCAGTCCATGTAGCTTACAATATAAAACGTATTCATCAAGAATAGGTAAAATCTGACTTTATTTTTAGTAAAGAATCATATAAGTATTAGCTTCCGCGACCGAATTTTATAATTTTCTTCATATATTAGCTAAAAGAAAACATTTTAACAAGAAAATTGCTATTTCAAGGGTAGTAGGTATTCTAGAATCCAGCCCATGTAGCCTACAATATACAACGTATTCATCAAGAATAGTTAAAATCTGACTTTATTTTTGTAAAAAATCATACAAATATTTGCTTCCGCGCCCGAATTTTATAATTCCTCATCATATTTTAGCTAAAAGAAAACATTGCAACAAGAAAATTGCTATTTTACGTGTGGTATGTATTCTAGAATCCAGCTTATGTAGCTTACAATATACAACGTATTCATTAAAATGACACCATAAAATTGAATGTTTATTATCTGATTGGTACCACGATTTGGTCACATTTGCATGTCCAATATTTAAAACCATCCATATTATAGATCCTAAAGCATGAATATGCTTGTTTTAACAAAAATATCCATTTCTAGAATAGGTAAAATCTGACATTATTTTTTAAAAAAATCATATAAATATTTGCTTCCGCGCCCGAATTTCATAATTTTTCATCATATTTTAGCTAAAAGAAAACATTGCAACAAGAATATTTCTGTTTTAAGTGTGGTAGGTATTCTAGAATCCAGCCCATGTAGCTTACAATATGCAACATATTCATGAAAAAAGGTAAAATCTGACTTTATTTTTGTAAAAAAAATCATATAAATATTTGCTTGTGCGCCCCAATTTTATAATTTTTCATCATATTTTAGCTAAAAGGAAACATTGCAACAAGAAAATTGCTATTTCAAGTGTGGTAGGTATTCTAGAATCTAGCCCATGTAGCTTACAATATACAACGTATTCATTAAAATGACACCCGAAAATTGTATGTTTATTATCTGATTGGTACTACATTTTGGTAATTTTTGCATGTCCAATGCTTAAAACCATCCATAGTATAGATCCTAAATCATAAATATGAATGTTTTAACAAAAATATCCATTTCTAGAATAGGTAAAATCTGACTTTATATTTGTACAAAAATCATATATATATTTGCTTCCGCGTCCGAATTTTATAATTTTTTATCATATTTTAGCTAAAAGAAAACATTTCGACAAGAAAATTGCTATTTCAAGTGTGGTAGGTATTCTAGAATCCAGCCCATGTAGCATACAATATACAACGTATTTATTAAAATGACACCCGAAAATTGAATGTTTTTATCTGATTGGTACCACGTTTTAGTCACTTTTGCATGTCCAATGCTTAAAACCATCCATGGTATAGATCCTAAAGAATGAATATGAATGTTTTAACAAAAAAATCCGTTTCTAGAATAGGTAATATCTGACTTTATTTTTGTAAAAAATCATATAAATATTTGCTTCCGCGCCCGAAATTTATAATTCTGTATCATATTTTAGCTAATAGAAAACATTACAAAAAGAAAATTGCTGTTTCAAGTGTGGTAGGTATTCTAGAATCCAGCCCATGTAGATTACAATATACAACGTATTCATCAAGAATAGGATAAACTTTACTTTATTTTTGTAAAAAATCACATAAATATTTGCTTGCGTGCCCGAATTTTATAATTCTTTATCATATTTTAGCTAAAAGAAAACATTGCAACAAGAAAATTGCTATTTCAAGTGTGGTAAGTATTCTAGATTCTAACCCATTTAGCTTACAATATACAATGTATTCATTACAATGACACCCGAAATTTGAATGTTTATTATCTGATTGGTACCACGTTTTGGTAATTTTTGCATGTCTAATGCTTAAAACCAACCATAGTATAGATCCTAAAGCATGAATATGATTGTTTTAACAAAAATATCCATTTCTAGAATAGGTAAAATCTGACTTTATATTTGTAAAAATTCTTATAAATATTTGCTTCCGCGCCCGAATTTTATAATTCTTTATCATATTTTAGCTAAAAGAAAACATTGCAACAAGAAAATTGCTATTTCAAGTGTGGTAGGTATTTTAGAATCCAACCCATGTAGCTTACAATATACAACGTATTCATTAAAATGACACCCGAAAATTGAATGTTTATTATTTGATTGGCACCACGTTTTGATCACTTTTGCATGTCCAATGCTTAAAACCATCCATAGTATAGATCCTAAAGAATGAATATGAATGTTTTAACAAAAATATCCATTTCTAGAATAGGTAATATATGACTTTATTTTTGTAAAAAATCATATAAATATTTGCTTCCGCGCCCGAATTTTATAATTTCTCATCATATTTTAGCTAAAAGAAAACATTGCAACAAGAAAATTGCTATTTCAAGTGTGGTAGGTATTCTAGAATCCAGCATATGTAGCTTACAATATACAACATATTCTTCAAGAAAAGGTAAAATCTGACTTTATTTTCGTAAAAAATTATATAAATATTTGCTTGCGCGCCCGCATTTTATAATTTTTCATCATATTTTAGCTAAACGAAAACATTGCAACAAGAAAATTGTTATTTCAAGTGAGGTAGGTATTCTAGAATATAGCCCATTTCGCTTACAATATACAACGTATTCATTAAAATGACACCCGAAATTTGAATGTTTATTATCTGATTGGTACTACATTTTAGTAATTTTTGCATGTCCAATGCTTAAAACCATCCATGGTATAGATCCTAAATCATGAATATGAATGTTTTAACAAAAATATCCATTTCTAGAATAGGTAAAATCTGACTTTATATTTGTACAAAAATCATATATATATATTTGCTTCCGCGCCCGAATTTTATAATTTTTTATCATATTTTAGCTAAAAGAAAACATTTCAACAAGAAAATTGCTATTTCAAGTGTGGTAGGTATTCTAGAATCCAGCCCATGTAGCATACAATATACAACGTATTCATTAAAATGACACCCGAAAATTGAATGTTTATTATCTGATTGGTACCACCTTTTAGTCACTTTTGCATGTCCAATGCTTAAAACCATCCATGGTATAGATCCTAAAGAATGAATATGAATGTTTTAACAAAAATATCCGTTTCTAGAATAGGTAATATCTGACTTTATTTTTGTAAATAATCATATAAATAATTGCTTCCGCGCCCGAAATTTATAATTCTGTATCATATTTTAGCTAATAGAAAACGTTACAAAAAGAAAATTGCTGTTTCAAGTGTGGTAGGTATTCTAGAATCCAGCCCATGTAGTTTACAATATACAACGTATTCATCAAGAATAGGATAAACTTTACTTTATTTTTGTAAAAAATCATATAAATATTTGCTTCCGTGCCCGAATTTTATAATTCTTTATCATATTTTAGCTACAAGAAAACGTTGCAACAAGAAAATTGCTATTTGAAGTGTGGCAGGTATTCTAGAATCCAGCCCATATAGCTTACAATATACAACGTATTCATCAAGAATAGGTAAAATCTGACATTATTTTTATAAAAAATTATATAAATATTTGCTTCCGCGCCCGAATTTTATAATTCTTCATCATATTTTAGCTAAAAGTAAACATTGCAACAAGAATACTGCTATTTCAAGTGTGGTAGGTATTCTAGAATCCAGCCCATGTAGCTTATAATATACATCATATTCATCAAGAAAAGGTATAATCTGACTTTATTTTTGTAAAAAATCATATAAATATTTGCTTGCGCGCCCGAATTTTATAATTTTTCGTCATATTTTAGCTAAAAGAAAACATTGCAACAAGAAAATTTCAATTTCTAGTGTGGTATGTATTCTAGAATCCAGTCCATGTAGCTTATAATATAAAACGTATTCATTAAAATGACACCCGAAATTTGAATGTTTATTATCTGATTCGTACCACGTTTTGGTAATTTTTGCATGTCCATTGCTTAAAACCATCCATAGTATAGATCCTAAAGCTTGAATATGAATGTTTTAACAAAAATATCCATTTTTAGAATAGGTAAAATCTGACTTTATATTTGTAAAAAATCATATAAATATTTGCTTCCGCGCCCGAATTTTACAATTCTTCATCATATTTTAGCTACAAGAAAACATTGCAACACGAAAATTGCTATTTGAAGTGTGGTAGGTATTCTAGATTCCAGCCCATGTAGCTTACAATATACAACGTATTCATCAAGAACAGGTAAAATCTTAATATATTTTTGTAAAAAATTATATAAATACTTGCTTTTGCGCCCGAATTTTATAATTCTTCATCATAATTTAGCTAAAAGAAAACATTGCAACAAGTAAATTGCTATTTCAAGTGTGGAAGGTATTCTAGAATCCAGCCCATGTAGCTTACAATATACAAATTATTCATCAAGAATAGGTAAAATCTGACTTTATTTTTGTAAAAAATCATATAAATATTTGCTTCGGCGCCCGAATTTTATAATTCTTCATCATATTTTAGCTAAAAGAAAACATTGCAACAAGTAAATTGATATTTCAAGTGTGGTAGGTATTCTAGAATCCAGCCCATGTAGCTTCCAATATACAACTTATTCATCAAGAATAGGTAAAATCTGACATTATTTTTGTAAAAAATCATATAAATATTTGCTTCGGCGCCCGAATTTTATAATTCTTCATCATATTTTAGCTAAAAGAAAACATTGCAACGCGCTATCTCAGAGTTCAAGTGTGGTAGATATTCTAGAATCCAGCCCATGTAGCTTAAAATAATCAACGTATGCATTGAAATGACACCCCAAAATTGAATGTTTAATATCTGATGTTACCACGTTTTGGTCACTTTCGCATGTCCAATGCTTAAAACCATCCAGAGTAGAGATCCTAAAGCATGAATATGAATGTCTTAAAAAAATATCCATTTCAAGAATAAGTAAAATCTGACTTTATTTTTGTAAAAAGTCATATAAATATTTGCTTCCGTGCCCGAATTTTATAATTCTTCATAATATTTTAGCTAAAAGAAAACATTGCAACAAGAAAATTGCTATTTCAAGTGAGGTAGGTATTCTAAAATACAGCCCATGTAGCTTACAATGTACAACGTATTCATCATGAAAAAGTAAAATCTGACTTTATTTTTCTAAAAAATCATATATATATATATATATATATATATATATATATATATATATATATATATATATATATATATATATTTGCTTCCGCGCCCGAATTTTATAATTTTTTATCATATTTTAGTTTAAAGAAAACATTGCAACAAGAAAATTGCTATTTCAAGTGTGGTAGGTATTCTAGAATCCAGCCCATGTAGCTTACAATATACAACGTATGCATTAAAATGACACCCGATAATTGAATGTTTAATATGTGATTGGTACCACGTTTTGGTCCCTTTTGCATCTCCAATGCTTAAAACCATCCATAGTATAGATCTTTAAGCATGAATGTAAATGTTTTACCAAAAATATCCATTTCAAGAATAGGTAAAATCTGACTTTATTTTTGTAAAAAATCATATAAATATTTGCTTCCGCGCCCGAATTTTATAATTCTTCATCATATTTTAGCTAAAAGAAAACATTGCAACAAGAAAATTGCTATTTCAAGTGAGGTAGGTATTCTAGAATACAGCCCATGTAGCTTACAATGTACAACGTATTCATCAATAAAAGGTAAAATCTGATTTTATTTTTGTAAAAAATCATATATATTTATATATATATATATATATATATATATATATATATATATATCTTTGCTTCCGCGCCCGAATTTTATACTTTTTTATCATATTTTAGCTAAAAGGAAACATTGCAACAAGAAAATTGCTATTTCAAGTGTGGTAGGTATTCTAGAATCCATCCCATGTAGCTTACAATATACAACGTATGCATTAAAATGACACCCGATAATTGAATGTTTAATATCTGATTGGTACCACGTTTTGGTCACTTTTGCATGTCCAATGCTTAAAACCATCTATAGTATAGATCCTAAAGCATGAATATAAATGTTTTACCAAAAATATCCATTTCAAGAATAGGTAAAATCTGACTTTATTTTTGTAAAAAATCATATAAATATTTGCTTCCGCGCCCGAATTTTATAATCCTTCATCATATTTTAGCTAAAAGAAAACATTGCAACAAGTAAATTGCTATTTCAAGTGTGGAAGTTATTCTAGAATCCAGCACATGTAACATACAATATACAACTTATTCATCAAGAATAGGTAAAATCTGACTTTATTTTTCTAAAAAATCATATAAATATTTGCTTCCGGGCCCGAATTTTATAATTTCTCATCATATTTTAGCTAAAAGAAAACATTGCAACAAAAAAATTGCTATTTCAAGTGTGGTAGGTATTCTAGAATCCAGCCCATGTAGCTTACAATATACAACATATTCATCAAGAAAAGGTAAAATCTGACTTTATTTTTGTAAAAAATCATATAAATATTTGCTTGTGCGCCCCAATTTTATAATTTTTTATCATATTTTAGCTAAAAGGAAACATTGCAACAAGAAAATTGCTATTTCAAGTGTGGTAGGTATTCTAGAATCTAGCCCATGTAGCTTACAATATACAACGTATTCATTAAAATGACACACGAAAATTGTATGTTTATTATCTGATTGGTACTACATTTTGGTAATTTTTGCATGTCCAATGCTTAAAACCATCCAAAGTATAGTTCCAAAATCATGAATATGAATGTTTTAACAAAAATATCCATTTCTAGAATAGGTAAAAATCTGACTTTATATTTGTACAAAAATCATATAAATATTTGCTTCCGCGCCCGAATTTTATAATTTTTCATCATATTTTAGCTAAAAGAAAACATTGCAACAAGAAAATTGCTATTTCAAGTGTGGTAGGTATTCTAGAATCCAGCCCATGTAGCTTACAATATACAACGTATTCAACAAGATTAGGTAAAATCTGACTTTATTTTTGTAAACAATCATATAAATATTTGCTTCTGCGCCCGAATTTTATTATTCTTCATCATATTTAAGCTAAAAGAAAACATTGCAACAAGAAAATTGCTATTTCAAGTGTGGTGCGTATTCTAGAATCCAGCCCATGTAGCTTACAATATACAACGTATTCATCAAGAATAGGTAAAATCTGACTTTATTTTTGTAAACAATTATATAAATATTTGCTTCCGCGCCCGAATTTTATTATTTTTCATCATATTTAAGCTAAAAGAAAACATTGCAACAAGAAAATTGCTATTTCAAGTGTGGTGTGTATTCTAGAATCCAGCCCATGTAGCTTACAATATACAACGTATTCATCAAGAATAGGTAAAATCTGACTTTATTTTTGTAAAAAAACATATAAATATTTGCTTCCGCGCCCGAATTTTATTATTCTTCATCATATTTAAGCTAAAAGAAAACATTGCAACAAGAAAATTGCTATTTCAAGTGTGGTGTGTATTCTAGAATCCAGCCCATGTAGCTTACAATATACAACGTATTCATCAAGAATAGGTAAAATCTGACATTATTTTTGTAAAAAAACATATAAATATTTGCTTCCGCGCCCGAATTTTATAATTCTTCATCATATTTTAGCTACAAGAAAACATTGCAACAAGAAAATATTTATTTCAAGTCTGGTAGGTATTCTAGAGTCCAGTCCATGTAGCTTACAATATAAAACGTATTCATCAAGAATAGGTAAAATCTGACTTTATTTTTAGTAAAGAATCATATAAGTATTAGCTTCCGCGACCGAATTTTATAATTTTCTTCATATATTAGCTAAAAGAAAACATTTTAACAAGAAAATTGCTATTTCAAGGGTAGTAGGTATTCTAGAATCCAGCCCATGTAGCCTACAATATACAACGTATTCATCAAGAATAGTTAAAATCTGACTTTATTTTTGTAAAAAATCATACAAATATTTGCTTCCGCGCCCGAATTTTATAATTCCTCATCATATTTTATCTAAAAGAAAACATTGCAACAAGAAAATTGCTATTTTACGTGTGGTATGTATTCTAGAATCCAGCTTATGTAGCTTACAATATACAACGTATTCATTAAAATGACACCATAAAATTGAATGTTTATTATCTGATTGGTACCACGATTTGGTCACATTTGCATGTCCAATATTTAAAACCATCCATATTATAGATCCTAAAGCATGAATATGCATGTTTTAACAAAAATATTCATTTCTAGAATAGGTAAAATCTGACATTATTTTTTAAAAAAATCATATAAATATTTGCTTCCGCGAACCAATTTTATAATTTTTCATCATATTTTAGCTAAAAGGAAACATTGCAACAAGAAAATTGCTATTTCAAGTGTGGTAGGTATTCTAGAATCTAGCCCATGTAGCTTACAATATACAACGTATTCATTAAAATGACACCCGAAAATTGTATGTTTATTATCTGATTGGTACTACATTTTGGTAATTTTTGCATGTCCAATGCTTAAAACCATCCATAGTATAGATCCTAAATCATGAATATGAATGTTTTAACAAAAATATCCATTTCTAGAATAGGTAAAATCTGACTTTATATTTGTACAAAAATCATATATATATTTGCTTCCGCGTCCGAATTTTATAATTTTTTATCATATTTTAGCTAAAAGAAAACATTTCAACAAGAAAATTGCTATTTCAAGTGTGGTAGGTATTCTAGAATCCAGCCCATGTAGCATACAATATACAACGTATTTATTAAAATGACACCTGAAAATTGAATGTTTTTATCTGATTGGTACCACGTTTTAGTCACTTTTGCATGTCCAATGCTTAAAACCATCCATGGTATAGATCCTAAAGAATGAATATGAATGTTTTAACAAAAAAATCCGTTTCTAGAATAGGTAATATCTGACTTTATTTTTGTAAAAAATCATATAAATATTTGCTTCCGCGCCCGAAATTTATAATTCTGTATCATATTTTAGCTAATAGAAAACATTACAAAAAGAAAATTGCTGTTTCAAGTGTGGTAGGTATTCTAGAATCCAGCCCATGTAGATTACAATATACAACGTATTCATCAAGAATAGGATAAACTTTACTTTATTTTTGTAAAAAATCACATAAATATTTGCATCCGTGCCCGAATTTTATAATTCTTTATCATATTTTAGCTAAAAGAAAACATTGCAACAAGAAAATTGCTATTTCAAGTGTGGTAAGTATTCTAGATTCTAACCCATTTAGCTTACAATATACAATGTATTCATTAAAATGACACCCGAAATTTGAATGTTTATTATCTGATTGGTACTACATTTTGGTAATTTTTGCATGTCCAATGCTTAAAACCATCCATAGTATAGATCCTAAATCATGAATATGAATGTTTTAACAAAAATATCCATTTCTATAATAGGTAAAATCTGACTTTATATTTGTACAAAAATCATATATATATTTGCTTCCGCGCCCGAATTTTATAATTTTTTATCATATTTTAGCTAAAAGAAAACATTTCAACAAGAAAATTGCTATTTCAAGTGTGGTAGGTATTCTAGAATCCAGCCCATATAGCATACAATATACAACGTATTTATTAAAATGACACCCGAAAATTGAATGTTTTTATCTGATTGGTACCACGTTTTAGTCACTTTTGCATGTCCAATGCTTAAAACCATCCATGGTATAGATCCTAAAGAATGAATATGAATGTTTTAACAAAAAAAATCCGTTTCTAGAATAGGTAATATCTGACTTTATTTTTGTAAAAAATCATATAAATATTTGCTTCCGCGCCCGAAATTTATAATTCTGTATCATATTTTAGCTAATAGAAAACATTACAAAAAGAAAATTGCTGTTTCAAGTGTGGTAGGTGTTCTAGAATCCAGCCCATGTAGATTACAATATACAACGTATTCATCAAGAATAGGATAAACTTTACTTTATTTTTGTAAAAAATCACATAAATATTTGCTTCCGTGCCCGAATTTTATAATTCTTTATCATATTTTAGCTAAAAGAAAACATTGCAACAAGAAAATTGCTATTTCAAGTGTGGTAAGTATTCTAGATTCTAACCCATTTAGCTTACAATATACAATGTATTCATTAAAATGACACCCGTAATTTGAATGTTTATTATCTGATTGGTACCACGTTTTGGTAATTTTTGCATGTCTAATGCTTAAAACCATCCATAGTATAGATCCTAAAGCATGAATATGATTGTTTTAACAAAAATATCCATTTCTAGAATAGGTAAAATCTGACTTTATATTTGTAAAAATTCTTATAAATATTTGCTTCCGCGCCCGAATTTTATAATTCTTTATCATATTTTAGCTAAAAGAAAACATTGCAACAAGAAAATTGCTATTTCAAGTGTGGTAGGTATTTTAGAATCCAACCCATGTAGCTTACAATATACAACGTATTCATTAAAATGACACCCGAAAATTGAATGTTTATTATCTGATTGGCACCACGTTTTGGTCACTTTTGCATGTCCAATGCTTAAAACCATCCATAGTATAGATCCTAAAGAATGAATATGAATGTTTTAACAAAAATATCCATTTCTAGAATAGGTAATATATGACTTTATTTTTGTAAAAAATCATATAAATATTTGCTTCCGCGTCCGAATTTTATAATTTCTCATCATATTTTAGCTAAAAGAAAACATTGCAACAAGAAAATTGCTATTTCAAGTGTGGTAGGTATTCTAGAATCCAGCACATGTAGCTTACAATATACAACATATTCTTCAAGAAAAGGTAAAATCTGACTTTATTTTCGTAAAAAATTATATAAATATTTGCTTGCGCGCCCGCATTTTATAATTTTTCATCATATTTTAGCTAAACGAAAACATTGCAACAAGAAAATTGCTATTTCAAGTGTGGTAGGTATTCTAGAATATAGCCCATTTAGCTTACAATATACAACGTATTCATTAAAATGACACCCGAAATTTGAATGTTTATTATCTGATTGGTACAACATTTTGGTAATTTTTGCATGTCCAATGCTTAAAACCATCCATAGTATAGATCCTAAATCATGAATATGAATGTTTTAACAAAAATATCCATTTCTATAATAGGCAAAATCTGACTTTATATTTGTACAAAAATCATATATATATATTTGCTTCCGCGCCCGAATTTTATAATTTTTTATCATATTTTAGCTAAAAGAAAACATTTCAACAAGAAAATTGCTATTTCAAGTGTGGTAGGTATTCTAGAATCCAACCCATGTAGCATACAATATACAACGTATTCATTAAAATGACACCCGAAAATTGAATGTTTATTATCTGATTGGTACCACGATTTAGTCACTTTTGCATGTCCAATGCTTAAAACCATCCATGGTATAGATCCTAAAGAATGAATATGAATGTTTTAACAAAAATATCCGTTTCTAGAATAGGTAATATCTGACTTTATTTTTGTAAATAATCATATAAATAATTGCTTCCGCGCCCGAAATTTATAATTCTGTATCATATTTTAGCTAATAGAAAACGTTACAAAAAGAAAATTGCTGTTTCAAGTGTGGTAGGTATTCTAGAATCCAGCCCATGTAGTTTACAATATACAACGTATTCATCAAGAATAGGATAAACTTTACTTTATTTTTGTAAAAAATCATATAAATATTTGCTTCCGTGCCCGAATTTTATAATTCTTTATCATATTTTAGCTACAAGAAAGCGTTGCAACAAGAAAATTGCTATTTGAAGTGTGGCAGGTATTCTAGAATCCAGCCCATATAGCTTACAATATACAACGTATTCATCAAGAATAGGTAAAATCTGACATTATTTTTATAAAAAATTATATAAATATTTGCTTCCGCGCCCGAATTTTATAATTCTTCATCATATTTTTGCTAAAAGTAAACATTGCAACAAGAATACTGCTATTTCAAGTGTGGTAGGTATTCTAGAATCCAGCCCATGTAGCTTATAATATACATCATATTCATCAAGAAAAGGTATAATCTGACTTTATTTTTGTAAAAAATCATATAAATATTTGCTTGCGCGCCCGAATTTTATAATTTTTCGTCATATTTTAGCTAAAAGAAAACATTGCAACAAGAAAATTTCTATTTCTAGTGTGGTATGTATTCTAGAATCCAGTCCATGTAGCTTATAATATAAAACGTATTCATTAAAATGACACCCGAAATTTGAATGTTTATTATCTGATTCGTACCACTTTTTGGTAATTTTTGCATGTCCATTGCTTAAAACCATCCATAGTATAGATCCTAAAGCATGAATATGAATGTTTTAACAAAAATATCCATTTTTAGAATAGGTAAAATCTGACTTTATATTTGTAAAAAATTATATAAATATTTGCTTCCGCGCCCGAATTTTACAATTCTTCATCATATTTTAGCTACAAGAAAACATTGCAACACGAAAATTGCTATTTGAAGTGTGGTAGGTATTCTAGATTCCAGCCCATGTAGCTTACAATATACAACGTATTCATCAAGAACAGGTAAAATCTTAATATATTTTTGTAAAAAATTATATAAATACTTGCTTCCGCGCCCGAATTTTATAATTCTTCATCATAATTTAGCTAAAAGAAAACATTGCAACAAGAAAATTGCTATTTCAAGTGTTGTAGGTATTCTAGAATCCAGCCCATGTAGCTTACAATATACAACGTATTGATCAAGAAGAGATAAAATCTGACTTTATTTTTGTAAAAAATCATATAAATATTTGCTTGCGCGCCCGAATTTTATAATTTTTCTACATATTTTAGCTAGAAAAAAATATTGGAACAAGAAAATTGCTACTACAAGTGTGGTAGGTATTCTAGAATCCAGAACATGTAGCTTACAATATACAACGTATTTATTAAAATGACACCCGAAAATTGAATTTTTATTATTTGATTGGTACCACGTTTTGGTCACTTTTGCATCTTCAATGCTTAAAACCATCCATAGTATAGAACTTAAAGCATGAAAATGAATGTTTTAACAAAAATATCCATTTCTAGAATAGGTAAAATCTGACTTTATATTTGTAATAAATCATATAAATATTTTCTTTCGCGCCCGAGTTTTATAATTCTTCATGTTATTTTAGCTAAAAGAAAATATTGCAACAAGAAAATTGCTATTTCAAGTGTGGTAGGTATTCTAGAATCCAGCTCATGTAGCTTACAATATTCAACGTATTCATTAAAATGTCATCCGAAAATTAAATGTTTATTATCTGATTAGTACCACGTTTTGGTCACTTTTGCATGTCCAATGCTTAAAACCATCCATAGTATAGATCTTTAAGCATGAATATGAATGTTTTAACAAACATATCCATTTTAAGAATAGGTAAAATCTGAGTTTATTTTTGTAAAAAATCATATAAATATTTGCTTCCGTACCCGAATTTTATAATTCTTCATCACATTTTAGCTAAAAGAAAACATTGCAACAAGAAAATTGCTATTTCATGTGTGGTGGGTATTCTAGAATCCAGCCCATTTAGCTTACAATATACAACGTATTCATCAAGAATAGGTAAAATCTGTCTTTATTTTTGTAAAAAATCATATAAATATTTGGTTCCGCGCTCGAATTTTATAATTCTTTATCATATGTTAGCTAAAAGAAAACATTACAACAAGAAAATTGTTATTTGAAGTGTGGCAGGTATTCTAGAATCCAACCCATGTACCTTACAATATACAACGTATTCATCAAGAATAGTTAAATCTGACTTCCTCGCCGGAATTTTATAATTCTTCATTATATTTTAGCTAAAAGAAATATTGCAACAAAAAAATTGCTATTTTAAGTGTGGTTGGTATTCTGGAATCTAGCCCATTTAGCTTACAATATGCAACATATTCATCAAGAAAAGGTAAAATCTGACTTTATTTTTGTAAAAGATCATATTATATTTGCTGGCGCCCCTGAATTTTATAATTCTTTATCATAATTTAGCTAAAAGAAAACATAGCAACAAGAAAATTGCTATTTCAAGTGTAGTAGGTATTGTAGAATCCAGCCCATGTAGCTTACAATATACAACGTATTCATTAAAATGACACCCGAAAATTGAATGTTTATTATCTGATTGGTTCCTCGTTTTGGTCTCTTTTGCATGTCCAATGCTAAAATTATCCATAGCGTAGATCCTAAATCATGAATATGAATGTTTTAACAACAATATCCATTTCAAGAATAGGTAAAATCTGACTTTATTTTTGTAAAAAATCATATAAATCACCTGTGAAGTTGTCAATAAATCCAGATATTCGATTATGGACCACGGGATTCAATCAATTAATAAGTCAATTAATGCTTTATTCGACCAAAACACCTTACAAACTTATTTCGACAACTTGAAATCGGAAGTTAATAATTTAATTGAACATAAATTGTCAACATTAAAATCTGAAATTGAGACTCTCACGTACCAAAGCAATCTAAAGTCTCTCATTGTTCACGGAAAGATCCTTGTTGTCCAAAATATGCTAGTAAGCACACTATTAAAGATTGTTCTGCACAGACTACTGCCTTCAAATGCAATAACTGTATTCGACATAATGAAATCAACAAAGTCAATACGCCAATTGACCATGACGTTTGGAACGAAAACTGCCCCATATATCTAGAAACATTGAAAAAATTCAAATCCGGAATACTTGGCTATCAATATCAACTACAGTCCACCAAGAAGTACTCACCTGATCATCACATCAAAATCTCGTGCTTTTATCAAAACGTACATGGTGTCAACAGTAAACTTCCAGGTCTCTATACGTCACTATTTTCAACAAATTATGACATTCTGGCTTTCACGGAAATTTGGTTATGTGGTAGTGTGTTAAACTCGGAAATATGCGATAGTTCGTACACAATAAACCGCATTGACAGAAAATTCAATCTTTGTGAAGTGAGTCGTGGAGGCGGCGTGCTACTACTAACAAAATCAAACCTGCACTGCAGCGTAGTTTGTTTAGATAAATTCAATGACATTCTACCCGTAAACATTGACATTGTGTGTTCCAAAGTATTTTTGAATCAAAATGTACTTTACATATTTGTTATCTATGTTCCACCAGCAATTGTTATCGATCAATTTACGAACATTTTTTAATTCTTTGAGGCTTTCGATTTTTTAGTTGAAAACAAATTTATAATTTTTGGCGACTTTAATATTCCAGAGTTAACTACCAACGTGAATAGCATCAGATGCCAAATATTTTCGTCTTTTTTGAGTATTATGGATGCTTCTCAATACAATAATGTACCTAACAACTTAAATCGCTTCCTTGACTTAGTAATTTCAAACACGCACTGCAATGTTGTATCAGCTACCGACACAATTTTTTCAAAGGAAGAGAATCACCACCCCCAACTATCAATTGAACTTCCCACTGAGACTAATCCAAAACATTTCAAGGCTCCCAAGATTGATAGTAAACAATATGATTTTAAGCACGCTAATTACATACAATTATATGAACTTATTGCCAATCATAACTGGGATGTTTTCAGTAGTTTTTCTGCTGTAGACGACGCTTGCGATTATCTTTATGAAACACTTTATTCATTTTTTGTTATTTGTGTACCTTTTAAATGTATTAATAAGATAAATTTTCCACCCTAGTTTACACCAACCTTAAGAATCGAAGTTAAAAAGAAGAATCATTATAATAAAATGCACAAAAAATTTCCAAACAATCAACCAAATGTACAAATTTCTTAGATCAAAAACAAAAACTGATATAAAAAAATGTTATAATGATTACATTACCCAGCGTGAAAACGAACTTCAAACTGACCCTAAAAAATTTTGAACTTTTATTAATTCAAAACGAAAAGGTTCGAGCTATCCTACTCCAATGTTATTCAATGACTGCATTTTAACAGAGAACGTTGATATTGCAAACAACTTCGCTAATTTTTTTTGAGTCAGTATATACCGAAACCAATCATAATAACCCACTCCCTGTATTAACGTCGAAATTGAATTTTTGTCTTAATGTACATAATATCACTTATATTGAAATTGAAAAATCAATAAAAATACTAAAAAATAATTTGTCTATTTCACATTTTTAACTTAATTGTAGAAACCTCAACGTTCCCAACTATGTGGAAATTAACTAAAATACTTCCTATATTTAAAAATGGCACTAAAAATAAAATTGAAAACTACCGTCCAATTGCAATTCTCTCCAATTTCAGTAAAGTTTTTGAACGAATAATTCATAACAATATATACCCCAAAATAAATAATTTAGTATCAATTCATCAACATGGTTTCTTTAAGGGTCGTTCCACAACAACCAATCTTACAAATTTCTCCCATTATCTTTCTAATACCATCGACAAAAACGGACAGGTCGACGTGGTATATACTGACTTTAAAAAAGCATTTGATACTGTAGACCACCGTATTTTATTACACAAGCTTCAATCTTATTCATTTTCGCCTTCATTAATATCACTCTTTCAATCTTATTTAGACAATAGACTAGCTTATGTTGAATTTCTTGGCACGAATTCAAACAAATTCTCTATCACTTCCGGTGTTCCACAGGGTTCTAATTTAGGACCCTTATTGTTTATTCTATTTATTGATGACATTATATCAAATCTGCACTGCCATAAACTACTTTTTGCAGATGATCTAAAAATATACAATAAAATCGAGACTGTTAATGATAGTATATTATTACAACATGATCTTAATCTCGTTGATGAAAGGTACATTGAAAACAACATGTCGCTAAACATTAAAAATTGCAAAATCATAACGTTCACTCGAAAAGTCATTCATCTTAATCACAATTACTTACTTAATGGAGTTAGCATAGACCGTGTAACCTCCATTTGTGATCTTGGTGTAATTTTTGACGCCAAATTAACGTTCAAAGACCACTTTGAAAATATATTTACTTTATCTCTTCATTCCTTAGGTTTCGTTATAGGTAACACTAAAAATTTTATTTACATAGATGCAATTATTAAAATTTATTATTTCCTAGTACGATCATGGTTAGAATATTGCTCCCTTATTTGGACTCCTATTTATTCCAAATACATTGAATCTCTATGAAACAACATTCCTCTGAGGAATAGGGCCTCAAGTACCTGAGGTACTTGTTTCATGACAGTTTTACTTGCATTTTAGTGATGCAGGTTGTCAGCCTACAGTCTCTGCAAGGTCAGCACACACCGAGCCGTTGTGCGGTAACCCATCCAATTGGACAGGGCGGGCTATGTTGCTTATCTACACGATCAGACAAGACACGCCACGACCACACAACCGTACTGGCTGACAGTTCCAAATACATTAAGTTAATTAAAACTATCCAAAAACGTTTCCTCTGTTTTATTTATTACAAAATAATGGGCTACTATCCCGACCGCAACATATCATATGAACTTCTTAGAAAATTATTTTCATTTAAGTCATTATCAAATCGGCGTGATACACTTGCTCTTCATTTCCTGACAAAATTAATTAATGGTTCTATTGACGATCCTGTTTCTTTAGCTCAAATTTCCTTTTATTGTCCAACGACGTCTTTACGTACGAGATCTACTTTTTACATTCCTAAAGCTAGAACTAATATAGCATCACAATCACCAATAACAAACATGTGTAATTTATATAACAATAAGTTTAATAATATCGATGTTTTCCCCAACAACACTATTTGATGTTTATTTGTCGCTTTTATGTTATTTTCACTAGTTAAGTTTTGTACTTGTTCTATTTTAGGGTTTCCTGTTGAACAATGTATTCAAATAAATAAATAAATAAAATAAATAAATATAAATATTTGCTTCTGCGCCCGAATTTTATAATTCTTTATCATATTTTAGCTAAAAAAAAAACATTGCAACAAGAAAATTGCTGTTTCATGTGTGGTAGGTATTCTAGAATCCAGCCCATGTAGCTTACAATATACAACGTATTCATCAAGAATAGGTAAAATCTGACTTTATTTTTGTAAGAAATCATATAAATATTTGCTTCCGCGCCCGAATTTTATAATTCTTTATTACATTTTAGCTAAAAGATAACATTGCAACAAGAAAATTGCTTTTTCAAGTGTGGCAGGTATTCTAGAATCCAGCCCATGTAGCTTACAATCTACAACGTATTCATCAAGAAAAGCTAAAATCTGACTTTATTTTTGTAAAAAATCATATAAATATTTCCTTCCACGCCCGAATTTTATAATTCTTCATCATATTTTAGCTAAAAGAAAACATTGCAACAAGAAAATTGCTATTTCAAGTGTGGTATGTATTCTAGAATCCAGCCCATGTAGCTTACAATATACAACGTATTCATAAAAATGACACCCGAAAATTGAATGTTTATTATCTGATTGCTTCCACGTTTTGGTCACTTTTGCCTGTCAAATGCTTAAAACCATCCATAGTATAGATCCTAAAGAATGAATATGAATGTTTTAACAAAAATATCCATTTCAAGAATAGGTAAAATCTGACTTTATTTTTGTAAAAAATTATATAAATATTTGCTTCCGCGCCCCAATTTTATAATTTTTTATTATATTTTAGCTAAAAGAAAACATTGCAATAAGAAAATTTCTATTTCAAGTGTGGTAGGTATTCTAGAATCCATCCCATGTAGCTTACAATATACAACGTATTCATCAAGAATAAGTAAAATCTGACTTTATTTTTGTAAAAAATCATATAAATATTTGCTTCCGCGCCCAAATTTTATAATTCTTCTTCATATTTTAGCTAAAAGAAAATATTGCAACAAGAAAATTGCTATTTCAAGTGTGGTAGGAATTCTAGAATCCAGCCCATGTAGCTTACAATATACAATGTATACAATAAAATGACACCCGAAAATTGAATGTTTATTATCTGATTGGTACTACGTTTTTGTCACTTTTGCATGTCCAATGCTAAAATTATTTATAGTATAGATCCTAAAGTATGAATATGATTGTTTTAACCTAAATATCCATTTCAAGAATAGGTAAATTCCGACATTATTTTTGTTAAAAAACATATAAATATTGGCTTCTGCGCCCGAAATTTATAATTCTTCATCATGTTTTAGCTAAAAGAATACACTGCAATAAAAAAATTGCTATTTCAAGTGTGGTAGGTATTCTAGAATCCAGCCCATTTAGCTTACAATATACAACGTATTCATGAAGAATAGGTAAAATCTGACTTTATTTTTGTAAAAATCATATAAATATTTGCTTCCGCGCCCGAATTTTCTAATTCTTCATTATATTTTAGCTAAAAGAAAACATTGCAACAAGAACATTGCTATTTCAAGTGTGGTAGGTATTCTAGAATCCAGCCCATGTAGCTTACAATATACAACGTATTCATTAAAATGACACCCTAAAATTGAATGTTTATTATCTGATTGGTACCACGTTTGGTCACTTTTGCATGTCCAATGCTAAAATTATCTATAGTATAGATCCTAAAGCATGAATATGAATGTTTTAACAAAAATATCCATTTCAAGAATAGGTAAAATCTGACTTTATTTTTGTAAAAAATCATATAAATATTTGCTTCCGCGGCCGAATTTTATAATTCTTTATCATTTTTTAGCTAAAAGAAAACATTGCAACAAGAAAATTGCTATTTCAAGTGTGGTACGTATTCTAGAATCCAGCCCATGTAGCTTACAATATACAACGTATTTATCAAGAAAAGGTAAAATCTGTCTTTATTTTTGTAAAAAATCATATAAATATTTGCTTCCGCTCCCGAATTTTATAATTCTTTATCATATTTTAGCTAAAAGAAAACATTGCTACAAGAAAATTACTATTTCAAGTGTGGTATGTATTCTAGAATCCAGCCCATTTAGCTTACAATATACAACGTATTTATCAAGAAAAGGTAAAAACGCATCTTCCTCACTCTTTCGCGAGAAGAAAGTTGAGATTTGTGGGCATGTCGTGAAATTTTTTTTTCTATAAAACCACTCTATTAAATATTTTCTATATATATGCAAACAAACATATTATTTACATTTGACAATTCGATTTTGATGTACGTATGTATGTCACATATGACACTTCAAAATTTAAAAAACAATAGTGATGCTAAAATAGGTAGCACTATTTAAAAAATTTATTAACTTTTAATATTAATATCTCTGAACTTATTAGGTATTAAAAATAACCAATTATAAAATCTTGTAGGAAATAAAATGGTCTTTAATTTAAAAAAACCCATAATATGTCGAAAATTTAAAAAAACTGAGTTTTTCAAGAAAAACTCTTTAGGGCTTCTAGTAATCTACTAATTCTAATCGTCCGATTATAACCAAAAACTAATCAGCTCTTTATCTAGAAATATGATGGTAAAATTCCAAAAACTTGAATTTTTGGCTTGGTCGTATTTAAGTTATGAGAGCCGAAAAAAGTATCACACACGCACACTCATACACACACACGCATACATACATACAGACATTATCGCGAAAATAGTAAAATCGTATTGTAGGGACCCTAAAACGTGCTTATTCACTAAAATCTTATCATCGAATTTTTTGACCAAAGACAATATCTTCCTTACTTATAGGTGACGGAAGATAAAAATACATACGGTTCCATTTTCTCCGCACACACTATAATGGGATATAACAAATGGCATATTTTTCTCGCATAGGTAAATAAAGAAACATTATTTAGTACTAACATCCATATTTTTTATTATTAGATACTTATGACGAGTAGGTGCTTAATAAGTGAAGATGGAATTCATACCGATAAAGAAATTTACAATAATAACAAATATGACAATAAAACTGTTGGAAATACTCGAAATGAAATAGAAGAGAATGTAACAACTGCAAACTGTGGCACGCACGATAATAACACTGATATCACAGAAACAGTTGGGAATATTTGAGATGAAGTGGAAGGTGGTTGTGGTAAGCATAATAGTTATTTTACATAATTTTATATAAAAAAATACTTTTTGACATTATTTAATTCTTAATAGAGAGTATTTTTTCAGTTCACTATGGGCGTATAAACCATACCAAATAATAATATAATGTACATTTTATCCTTAAAGTACTACTCAATAAATAACGATTAAGATAAAAAACATTTCTTTAAATAATTACTTTACGAGATATTTGAATGTTTTCAATGCTACTGACGGCGTCACAACTATTGCTATCTTTCTCGCGCTGCCTACTATAAAAGCTGGTGCGAGAAAGATAGCTATAGATTTCATATCTTGCTTAGTATATGGTATTTTTGGTTAGAAGACATTTTTTCTACTCCGTTTTTCCTACTCTACTTTTTTCTAGCGAATTTTCTTTCTACTAGACATTTTTTTTACCGAATTTTTATCTACTAGACATTTTATTTACTCCGTTTTTCTACTCCATTTGTTCCCCGGCATATTTTCTCCAGCTTCTTTTCCCCTTGATTTCGTTAGTTTCATTAGGTTAGGTTACGTTAGGTTTTCTCAATTTTTAAATTTAACAAGACAATTCAGGCCCTTTTTTCACGGCCCTTTTCCCTTGGCATATTTTTCCCAGAATTTTTTTCTCCTTAATTTCGTTACATTAGGTTTAGTTTTTTAGTTTAAAAAATCTTTAGTAAAAAAAATCTGGTAGAAAAATTGTCTAGTAGAAAAAATAATCCGGTAGAAATAATGTGTAGTAGAAAAAAATCTGGTAGAAAAAATGTCTAGTAGAAAAAAATTCAGTAGAAAAAATGTCTAGAAGGAAAAAAATCCGGTAGAAAAAAGTATTGGCTGGAAAAACGGATTAGAAAATCAGTATTTTTATGTCGTATTTTCGTCGTCGTATCTTTGTACAAAGTTTTATAAAAAAATTAAAAAATGGTGAATTGAGCAGTAAGACGATATAAAAGTTGTAAGTTCAAAATGTCAATATTCAACATTTCTTCACTTGTCAGTATGCGAAGTATTTCTAGGCGTTTTTTGTTTACTAAATTAAAAATATCACTTAAATATACCTAGATTACAAAAAGTAGCTATTTATGTAACCAGTTAGAAAATGCCTCACTTAATGTAACGCGTCGGATATTTGCGAAACAAACGAAGCGACATCCCGCAAAGTCACACAGGTTACACAACATTGCGTTTTTAACGTGTTTCATGTTTTTTTTTTATTCACTAATATTCTTGTAATGTAAATTTTCTAATTATTTTGACATATAAACTGTCACTTCTGAAGTTTGAAAATGGCAATTTTTTTCATAAGCATTTTTAAAAATATTTTACTTTTCATCATTCAGTTATGAAATATTTTTCTTTTATAACTGGTTGTGAAAACCGTCACTTTATATGTCAAAATTAGAATTATTATTTTCTTTTAAACATGACGCCACAAAAGTCCGCGTCCACATTCGGTGCATAGAGTTTTTCATAAATTTTTCATTATACAGACTGTTTGGCGAAAAGCCGGCACCGGGAATATAGAATAGTGCTGAATGGGAATTTCCAAATTGATAGATTGAAAGAAATTAATATTTCAAATTAAGACTGGGTTAACTTGAGTATAATAAAGAGAAAATTTTTATAAAATGTTTAGTATATACAGAGTGGTTAGGTTAGATTAGACAAAAGTTGCCAAAATAGTAGGCCAATGTTTTCATCTTTTTAAAAAAAAAAGGTACAGGTCATTAGATATGAATAAAAATGTAAAAACGACGATTTTCTTTAAATAATTTTAATTCCAAAATAGTAACATACTAGCGAATTCTCGGCTACGCCGAGCATTCCCTAGGGCTCCGCTGTCAGTGCAAAAAACAAATGCCGATCGACATGAAACAATTATTTCATATTTGCACGTCAGGCCTCACCAAGAGCTTTCATAAGATTGCAAACACGATATACTTCCAATAATTTTTTGCAAAAAACAAAAGCCGGTTGACATGAAACATTTTTGTCATTTATGTACCCCAACCCTAGCCGAGACCTTTCATTTGATACCAAACACGACATACTTCTGACAACTTTCTACATAAAACAAAAGTCGACCAACATGAAACATTTTTATCATATCTGCACGCTAGCCCACACCGAGACTTTTTATTTGATACCAAACACTCTATATTTCTGACAACTTTTTGCAAAAAACAATAGCCGATCGACATTGACAATTTTTGTTAATTCTGCACACCAGCCCTCATTGAAACCTTTCATTTGATACCAAACACCATACACTTCTGACAACTTTTTGCATAAAACAAAAACCGATCGACATAGCACATTTTTGTCAATTCTGCACGCTAGCCCTTAACAAGACGTTTCATTTGAGTCCAAACTCGGCATACTTTTAAGAACTTTTTGCAGAAAACAAAAGCCGATCGAAATGGAACATTTCTGTCAATTCTGCACGCTAGCCCTCGCCAAGACCTTTTATTCGATACCAAACACGACATATTTCTGACAACTTTTTGCAAAAAACAAAAGCCGATCGACATGGAACATTTTTGTCAATTCTGCACGCTATCCCTCAACAAGACGTTTCATTTGAGACCAAACTTAACATACTTTTAAGCACTTTTTGCAGAAAACAAAAGCCGATCGAAATGGAACATTTCTGTCAATTCTGCACGCTAGCCCTCAACGAGACCTTTCATTTGAGACCAAACTCGACATACTTTTGAGAACTTTTTGCATAAAACAAAAGCAGATCGACATAGACCATTTTTGTCTATTCTCTACGCGAGCCCTCGCCAAGACCTTTCATTCGATACCAAACACGACATATTTCTGACAACTTTTTGCAAAAAACAAAAGCCGATCGATATGAAACATTTTTCTTAATTATGCACGCCAGCCCTCACCGAGACCTTGCATTTGATACCAAACACAACATACTTCTGACATTTTTTTTGCATAAAACAAAAGTCAATCGACATGGAACATTTTTGAAATTTCTACAGGCTAGCCCACACCGAGAACTTTCATTTGATACCAAACACTATAAACTTCTGAAAACTTTTTGGAAAAAGAAAAGCAGATCATAATGGATCATTTTTGTCAATTCTGCATGCTAGCCCTCTACGAGACCTTTCATTTGAGACCAAAGTCGACATATTCCTGAGAACTTTTCGCAAAAAACAAAAGCCGATCAAGATTGAGCAATTTTGTTAATTTTTCACGCAAACCCTCATCGAGACATTTATTTTGATACTAAACACCACACACTTCTGACAACTTTTTTGCAAAAAACAAAAGCCGATTGACATGGGTACATTTTTGTCAACTCTGCAAGCAAGCCCTCAACGAGACCTTTCATTTGAGACCATACTCGACATACCTTTGAGAACTTTTTGCAGAAAACAAAAGCCGATCGGAATGGAACATTTTTGTCAATTCTGCTCGCTAGCCCTCAACGAGACCTTTCATTTGAAATCAAATTCGACGTACCTTTGAGAAAGTTTTGCAAAAAACAAAAGCCGAACAACATTAATTTTTTTTGTTAATTCTACACGCCAGCCCTTATCGAGCCCTTTCATTTGATACTAAACACCACATACTTCTCAGAACTTTTTCCAAACACGACATTTTTCTGACAACATTTTGCAAAAAACAATTCTTATTTACGTATAACATTTTTGTCATTCGTGCACACCCGTCCACATTGTGTCGTTTCCTTAAAACCCAAAGACAACCTACTTCTAACAACTTTTTCCGAAAAACAAATGCAGATCAACATAACACATTTTTTTTTTCATTTCAAAACCGGCCATTATGGTTTTCTTTCTTTTGATATCAAACACAGCAAAGTGTTCCATTTAATTAGGTACATTTGATTTTTATTTAGTTACTTCATAATTTGGCAACACTGTTTGTATTAAAAAATAGTAGTTAATTTTTAAATTTATAAATTAATATTGTCAACCCTAATACAACTGCCACCGTTGTCAGTAAAGTTAGGTTAGGAATATTTGGTTTTCATTTAGTTACTTCATCACACATTTGGCAACATTGACTTTTGACATTGGAAACGTCAAAATTAATATTAATTAAATACGTTATATTTTAAACTTAAATTAGTTGTAACACCTTTGCTCAAGACTATTATACATGATACTGTATTTACTTCTTTAATATCAATGTTCTATAAAAAGTTATAATCGTTTAAAGTTCATAGACAGATTGTCAAAAGTGACAGATGACCTCGTGACTCTTTTTAAATTTAGACATGGCTACTAGGATCCATTGTTTCAAGTTATTAATTTTGCACAGTTTTTATTTTTTTACACAAGAACCACTCACAGTAAAAATATGAGACCCCCAAAAGGCACAACTACACATTATTCCCTGCAATCTAAAAAAAAATTTACAACAATCCCTTTCATGGTTCAGGCAGTTAGGCTGTCCACAAAATTTGGCGATCGTCGTGATGAAAATAAATAAACATCACGACACATACCTTTTTAGTATATAGGACTAGCGAATTCTCGGCTACGCCGAGCATTCCCTAGAGCTCCGCTGTCAGTACAAAAAAAATAAATGCCAATCGACATAAAACGGTTTTTTCATATCTGCATGTCAGCCCTCACCAATACCTTTCATTAGATTCCAAACACGATGTGCATGTAATAACTTTTTGAAAAAAAACAAAAGCCGGTCGACATGAAACATTTTTCTCAATTATGCACGCCAGCCCTCACCGAGATCTTTCATTTGAGACCAAACTCGACATATTTCTGAAAACTTTTCACAAAAAACAAAGCCGGTCAACAATAAGCAATTTTGTTAATTTTTCACGAAACCCTTATCAAGTCCTTTATTTTGATACCAAACACCACATACTTCTGACAACTATTTGCGAAAAACAAAAGCCGATCGGCATGGAATATTTTTGTCAATTCTGCACGCTAGCCCTCAATGAAACCTTTCATTTGAGACCAAATACCACATACTTCTGACAACTATTTGCGAAAAACAAAAGCCGATCGGCATGGAATATTTTTGTCAATTCTGTAAGCTAGCCCTCAATGAAACCTTTTATTTGAGATCAAACACCACACACTTCTGACAACTTTTTGCAAAAAAACAAAAGGCGATTGACATGGCGCATTTTTGTCAATTCTGCAGGCTAGCCCTCAGCTAGACGTTTTGTTTGATACCAAACTCGACATACTTATGAGAAATTTTTGCAGAAAACAAAAGCCGATCTAAATGGATTCTTTTTGTCAATTCTGCACGCTAGCCCTCTCCGAGACTTTTCATTTGATACCAAACACGACATACTTCTGACAACTTTTTGCATAAAACAAAAGTTGATCGACATGGAACATTTTTGTCAATTCTGCACGCTAGCCCTCAACGAGACTTTTCATTTGATACCAAACACCACACACTTCTGACAACTTTTTGCAAAAAACAAATACCGATCGACATAGCACATTTTTATCAATTCTGCACGCTAGCCCTCTCCGAGACCTTTCATTTGATATCAAACACGACATACTTCTGACAAGTTTTTGCAAAAAACAAAAACAGATCGACATAGCACATTTTTGTCAATTCTGCACGCTAGCCCTCTCCGAGACCTTTCATTTTATACCAAACACGACATACTTCTGATAACTTTTTGCATAAAACAAAAGCCGATCGACATGACACATTTTTGTTAATTCTGCACGCTAGCCCTCAATGATACCTTTCATTTGAGACCAAACTCGACAAACCTTTGAGAAATTTTTGCAAAAAACAAAAGCCGATCATCATTGACCTTTTTGTTAATTCTACACGCCAGCCCTTATCGAGCCTTTTCATTTGATACCAAACACCACATACTTCTCACAACTTTTTCTAATATACAAAAGCCGTTCGATATAGAACATTTTTGTTCATTTTGCACGCTAGCCCTCATCGTGACTTAGCCTAATATAACATTCACTGTCTTCAGTAACCTTTCATTTGGGAATATTTGTTCTTTGTTTAGTTACTTTATTAAACATTTGGCAACATTGACTTTTGTAATTCGAAAATACCCAAACACGACTTTTTTCTGACAACATTTTGCAAAAAACAAATTCTAATCTACGTAGAACATTTTTGTTATTCGTTCACACCAGTCTGTATTGTGTCGTTTTCTTAAAACCCAAGGACGATCTACTTCTAACAACTTTTTGCGAAAAACAAATGCAGGTCGACATGACACATTTTTTTTTGTCATTTCAAAACCGGCTCTTGTGGTTTTCTTACTTTTGATATCAAATATTTGATTTTTATTTAGTTACTTTATAATTTGGCAACACTGTTTGTATAAAAAAATAGTAGTTAATTTTTAAATTTATAAATTAATATTGTCAACCCTAATACAACTGCCACCGTCTTCAGTGAAGTTAGTTTAGGAATATTTGGTTTTAATTTAGTTACTTCATCACACATTTGGCAACATTGACTTTTGACATTGGAAACGTCAAAATTTATATTAATTAAATACGTTATGTTTTAAACTTAAATTAGTTGTAACACATTTGCTCAAATCTATTATTGATGATACTGTTTTTAAATCTTTGATATCAATGTTCTATTAAAAGATATAATCATTTAAAGTTCATAGGCAGATTGTCAAAAGTGACGGATGACGGCGTGATTCTTCTTAAAGTTAGACATGGCCTCTGGGATCCATTGTTTCAAGGCAGCATTTGTGAACAGTTTTAAATTTTCACACGAAAACTACTAACAGTAAAAATATGAGACACCCAAAAGGCACCAGATCTCATTAGCCCCCACAAATTAAAAAAAAAATTATAACAATCACTTGCATGGTTCAGGCTGTAGGCGATTACAAAAGTTACTCGATGCTCGTGATGAATCTATAGATAGATATATAGATATATAGATATATAGTGAAGCTAATCGTTTAGTATATAGGATAGCGAATTCTCGGCTACGCCGAGCATTCCCTAGAGCTTCGCTGTCAGTGCAAAAAACAAATGCCGATCGACATAAAACAATTATCATATTTGCACGTCAGGCCTCACCAAGACTTGTCATTAGATTGCAAACACGATATACTTCCAATAATTTTTTGCGAAAAACAAAAGCCGGTCAGCATGAAACATATTTGTCATTTATGTACCCCAACCGTAGCCGAGACCTTTCATTTGATACCAAACACGACATATTTCTGACAACTTTCTACATAAAACAAAAGTCGATCGACATGAAACATTTTTATCATATCTGCACGCTAGCCCACACCGAGACTTTTTATTTGGTACCAAACACTCTATACTTCTGACAACCTTTTGCAAAAAACAAAAGTCAAACGACATTGACAATTTTTGTTAATTCTGCACACCAGCCTTCATTGATACCTTTCATTTGATACCAAACACCACACACTTCTGACAACTATTTGCAAAAAACAAATACCGATCGACATAGCACATTTTTGTCAATTCTGCACGCTAGCCCTCGCCGAGACCTTTCATTTGATACTAAACACGACATACTTCTGACAACTTTTTGCATAAAACAAAAGCCGATCGACATGGAACATTTTTGTCAATTCTGCACGCTAGCCCTTAACGAGACCTTTCATTTGAGACCAAACTCGACATACATTTGAGAAATTTTTGCAGAAAACAAAAGCCGATCGGAATTTAACATTTTTGTCAATTCTGCACGCTAGCCCTCAGCGAGACCTTTCATTTGAGACCGAACTCGAAATACTTTTGAGAAATTTTTGCAAAAAATTAAAGCCGGTTGACATGAAACATTTTTGTCATTTATGTACCCCAGCTCTCACCGAGACCTTTCATATGAAACCAAACACGACATACTTCTTACAAATTTCTGCATAAAACAAAAGTCGATCAACATGAAACATTTTTATCATATCTACACGCTAGCCCACACCGAGACTTTTCATTTGATACCAAACACTATATACTTGTCACAACTTTTTGCCAAAAACAAAAGCCGATCGACATTGACCATTTTCATTAATTCTGCACACCAGCCTTCATTGAAACCTTTCATTTGATACCAAACACCACACACTTCTGACAACTTTTTGCAAAAAACAAATATCGATCGACTTAGTACATTTTTGTCAATTCTGCACGCTATCCCTCTCCGAGACCTTTCATTTGATACCAAACACGACATACTTCTGACAACTTTTTGCATAAAACAAAAGCCGATCGGAATGGAACATTTTTGTCAATTTTGCACGCGTGCCCTTAACGAACGTTTTTTGAGACCAAACTCGACATATATTTGAGAAATTTTTGCAAGAAACAAAAACCGATCAACATTGACCTTTTTTCTTAATTCTACACGCCAGCCCTTATCGAGCCTTTTCATTTGATACCAAACACTACATACTTCTCACAATTTTTTCCAAAAAACAAAAGCCGTTCGATATAAAACATTTTTGTTAATTTTGCACGCTAGCCTTCATCGTGACCTAGCCTAATATAACATTCACTGTCTTCAGTAACGTTCATTTGGGAATATTTATTCTTTGTTTATTTACTTTATTAAACATTTGGCAATATTGACTTATGTAATTCGAAAATACTCAAACACGACATTTTTCTGACAACATTATGCTAAAACCAAATTCTAATCTACATGGAACATTTTTGTCATTCGTGCACACCAGTACGTATTGTGTCGTTTCTTTAAAACCCAAGGACGACCTACTTCTAACAACTTTTTACGGAAAACAAATGCAGATCGACATGACACATTTTTTTTTGTCATTTTAAAACTGGCCCTTATGGTTTCCTTTCTTTAGATAACAAACACAGCAAAGTATTCAATTTATTTTATTTAGGAATATTAGATTTTTATTTAGTTGCTTTATAATTTGGCAACACTGTTTGTATTAAAAAATAATAGTTAATTTTTCAATTTATAAATTAATATTGTCAACCCTAATACAACTGCCACCGTCTTCAGTGCAGTTAGTTTAGGAATATTTGGTTTTAATTTAGTTACTTCATCACACATTTGGCAACATTGACTTTTGACATTGGAAACGTCAAAATTTATATTAATTAAATACGTTATGTTTTAAACTTAAATTAGTTGTAACACCTTTGCTCAAGTCTATTATTCATGAAATTGTTTATAAATCTTTGATATCAATGTTCTATTAAAAGATATAATCATTTAAAGTTCATAGGCAGATTGTCAAAAGTGACGGATGACTGCGTGATTCTTCTTAAAGTTAGACATGGCCTCTGGGATCCATTGTTTCAAGGCAGCATTTGTGCAAAGTTTTAATTTTTCACACGAAAACTACAAATAGTTAAAATATGAGACACCCAAAAGGCACCAGATCTCATTAGCCCCCACATATTAAAAAAAAATTATAACAATCACTTGTATGGTTCAGGCTGTAGGCGATTACAAAAGTTACTCGATGCTCGTGATGAATCTATAGATATATAGTGAATCTAATCGTTTAGTATATAGGATATATCAAACATTTCTCGAGAGCTTAATCATGAGCGAGGAGCAGGAAAAACACTGTGTATGTATTGAACATTTTATAATGTTTATTTCATTATACTCAATTTAACCCAATCTTTAATTTTAAATATGAATTTCTTTCAATCTGTCGTCTTAGAAATCCTCATTCTCTCAATGAAGGCGGCGGAGGCCAATTTCCAGGAAACATGTTTCACTTGCTTCAGAATGATTCTATAAATTAAATTTAATAACATTTTATTTTTTTGTAGATATAAATATAGTATATTGTGTTATTAAGAGTAAAAGTGATACTATGTGTGGCGAGCATGGAAGTTTGCACGACGGCCGAAGCGAGTCGGACAATTACATGCGAGGCACACGAAGACACTTTTACTCTGAATAACACATTCTATTTTATCTTCAAACGTAGAAATTTTAAAAAAATAATTACTATTTGACGTTTAATATTTAGGTTACCTGTCAGTTATTCATAATTTTTAGTAACTTTACTCTTAGTTTATCTAGTATTGAAAGTGACATTTAGGGCGATATTATAGATTTATATTGTACAAGTTACTTCTTATTGGCTGATTCTACATACGGCGGCGAAGAAATTAAAGGGCGGCTAGAATAAAAAATTATATTACGGCATCGTAGAAATTAAACTTCAACCTTGTCAATCACGTCACAGAAGATGTCACTTTTATGACGTTTGAAAAAAAAAATTATAAGAAGAACTTGGACTACACCGGAAAAAAAAGCAATTAAAAATGCACTTGTATCTTACTTAGAGACCAAATCATTACCCACATTACCGCTGTGCTCAGAAGTAATTCAACGTTACCCAGTGCTACATAGAAGAACCCCGCAACAACTGGAACTATGGGTGCATAATTATATAACACGGGAGACTCTAAACACGTATAAAGCTGGAGTATCTGTAACACCAACAAACAAAGTAAATATAGTTGTCTTTATCTTTTATATAAGTAAAAACAAATTAATACAGTACAAAAAAACATATGTTATTTTACACATGGCTGTGTATTTGAAGTTAAAGTCAGAATTTACTGAAATTTTTGGTCACCTGACTCAGGGTAGGAAAAAATGTATCGACTCTGACATAGGGCCTGATTCTAAACAATTATTTCATCTTATATCACATTCATGATAAATTTCAGATTATGATATTTGATGCAAATTTTCACTTTTTATTACTCCGGTAATGGTGAGTGTAAGAGCTTAATTTTGACTATCACGTTCTCGTTTTCTCACTGAAGAGAAAATAAGTGAAAATTTTCACCAAAATTATAGGATCAAATTTTTCAACAAAGTGATATGAGATGAAATAATAGTTTGGAATAGGGCCCATAGTTGGACTCCATGGTTATGCAGGGTGTAACAACCTTAGAGAATATACAGGGTGCGTATGGAATATAATAAAAAAACCAACTCAACCGGTTTTTTAAAAAAACGCCGAAACACATTGATTTTAATTTTTAAAAATACACATTATTATGTGCGATTCACATATGATGTTCATTTGTTTTTCAGTTATGGCGTCATCACAAAAAAGTTTAAATAGCAATATATGTTTTGGAAGTGGAATCCGATAGTGATTTTTCTTCCCTTTACGATGCAAATGCAAATAAATCATAAGGTGTGCATAACAAAAATTCTGAAAAAAATCGAACTGAAAATTTAATAATAATGAATAATCAATATACCCAGTGCCCCTATTCTGTAATTATAGAGCTAGCTCTAAATCGTCATGTGACGACATATATTGCCATTTAAACTATTTTGTGATGACGCCATAACTGGAAAACAAATGAACACCGAAAGGTGAATCGCACATAATAATGTGTATTTAAAAAAATTAAAATCGACGTCTTTCAGCGTTTTTTAAAAAACCGGTTGAGTTCGTTTTTTATTTGATATTCCATACTTTAAACGCACCCTGTATAATAGAGATATGATATTCTACTATAGCTGCGTAATACAGCTCATATTAAAGATCCGTGGTAGAAAATCAATTCAAGTCAGCTTAGAGTAACGATTCAGCCAAGTGAGTTTTAAACACTTCCTGTTATATAAACGAAATGCCGGGTATCCCATCCCGACCTAAATTATGTTCATCATATAATTTGTTGACTTCAGCATATAACTATTTCACTGCTCTAGGAGGTAGCTGCCAAGCGAATTTGAACCGTAGATATTTTGCAAGTTCATTTTAACAATGCTATATCTCTCTGTTAAATCGAATCTAAGAAATAAACCCGGGGTATCACTAATTATAAATCAAAAAATAGTTACTTCTGTACTATACCGCATTTCAATAAGGGTGAAAAATGCTCGAAGCGCTTCAATGATGAGCAAGCGGAAATGTCATTTTGCACTTGTTGTATACACAATATTTTTCCACTTCAAATTAATGAATCATTTTTTTAAATGTTTATTTTCATTGATTGACTTTTCTAGTGCATCATTCTTCAACATGGACAACTCCAGAAAGAAAAACAGTACGAAAAGTATTCGCCTAACATCTACAAACTAATACATTAACTAGTAAAGCTGAGTGTAAACAAGCAATTGAACAATATAAAACTCTAAAGAATAGAAAAATAAGTACTATTAAAGCCTGGGTATTTAATGAAATAAATAGACAACAAAAGAAGCGATTGGCTAAATAAAATACTCCATTGCTTTTCATATCTTGCAAACTTTTATTTAGATAGAGTGTCTCCAGAGAATGTGAAACCATATGTGTTGCTTTGTTTTATTATTATTAATATTTAAAAAAAAAAACTTGTAAAAAAAAGAAGTCGCTTTACAAGAAAATGATTTTGGCGTTGTCAAAGTTTATAATGTTAATATGGTGTTCATAACATCAGATTGTATTGAATATCACAAAAATAAAATACCGTAAAGATAATATGAGAAACTTAATGAGAAAAATTGATTCAAATTTAAATTTTAAACATTTGTGCAAAAAGTGATCAAAATCTAAAAAAAAATGTACCAAAATACACATAATATTAGGAATAGAATTTAAAAATGTATTTACAATGTTGGAGGACACGTACAATAACAAAATACTTATTCATAATAAAGAAATGTTTTTCTAAATACAAATAACGTGTTGTTTTGCCTTGTTTTGTAGAATTTATTATGTTTTACATAAATGTTTACAATTTAATTTCTAATATTTCTTTCTTATGAAATTTCTTCATATTTATGGTACTCTACTCTTGTGATATTCAATTCAATTTGATTTTATGAACACTATAAACATTACGTAAACATTGACAATGCCAAAGTTATTTTCCCTATAAGCAAAAACTTTTTTTCCGTTGAAGTTGAACACTGTATATCAAATATCGACAACAATTGTTTACTTGCGTTATTGCTTATCCTCAGCTGACTTACTTTTGGAGCCTGATTCTGTATTGTCAATTCTTATTCTGTTATAGATTCCTTTTGTGTAGAACACCTTAAGTAAAAAGTTATTATCACTAATATCTATTTTATTTTTACGTTATGATCCCTGATCCTGTCTCCTTGGTATCTCAAACAAGAGGCGAATTCTGGCGACGAATGCAAATCCATTATTCCATGAAAATTTTTCCAAACAATGACGTCATGAATCTATGTGTACGTCATGAATCCAACGCTAGAATGCCTGTATTCCATTTGATTGGAATTTGACACTTAATAACGGTAGTTTGAATGTATAATATAAAAATAATATATAGTGATTTTGCTGCAAGTTTGTATTATTTTGTCTAAATAAAATAAGATAGTTTGTATGTAGAATTATTTATTTATTTGTTATTTACCTGATGAAGGCAGCACTGAACTGTCGAAACGTTGTAATTAATAAATTTTTACAGAACTAAAACCCAAATATTGTCTATTTATTAATATAAGTAACGATAAAAAATACAAAGAAAGTGTAAAATGTCACAACAGGGTATAAAATTAAAAATAATTAGTAAGACATTATATCATAAATTATTAAAATTGAAATTTATCGAAAAACCAACAACATATTATGGAGATTGCTTTCTAGTAGCCCCTTATAAGTGTTTTTTATACTCCGATGTGTAAAGGTCGTACTTTACACATACACACTGCAGACAGCGTGTAAAATAAAATATTTTCATAACACTAAAACCTTCAGAAGTAAATTTGAATAATTAAACTATAAGAACAATAAACTATATAATTACAAAATAATTTCAATAAATATCAGATTGTACTTACTTTTTAATATAGTTACAAATTGTTGTCTGCTCATAATATGTCAAATTTCTAATTTGTTTCAGTAATATTGTTTTATTTAAAGTCGTATAAAAAATCTTGTATGCAACTCGAGTGTAAACAAGCTTTATGACATTCAGTCAATAGTTTTCGAGACTCAACAAACCTCGTCTCGAAATACTTGACTTCATGTTATACAGCATGTGTTTACACATATTTCGAATTTTAAATGACACATAATTGACACCTGTGGTACACTCTCCACGCCAGCATTGCGCGCCCGTGAGGTAACGCCTTGTAAACGCCCGCACGGTACATATATATCGTCATCATTACTAATATCTGCGTACAAAGCAGATTGGCAAACCCAGCAATGGGTAATATACCGTGATGATATATTTATTTTATTTATTTATTGAAGCTACCATTAAGAAGATTTGGAAACATTAAAAATGTTAGCTTGCATATTTTAACAAATTGACCAGCGAGAATTAATTTATATAACGAAAACTAAAACTTTATTTTATTTTCAAATAAAATTCAACTAACACGGTATTTCCAACGTTCTCCAATTTGTAAATTTTTCTGTTTATTAATTTTACAAAATGTTTAACCATAATTAAATAAAATAATTTGTTTATTTTTATATTTATTTCCTTCCCGTGTTTATCGCAAAATGATCTACTAAATGATGGTAACGGAGGTACTTTCGAAATTATATTCGGTAGACGGATAATAGTAAAACCCGTAGTAAACTATATATATTTTGTATATTATCCAATTATTTTGTTGAAAGTATGTCTACTTTGTTTTTCCTACACTTTTGGAGGAGAACCCGACTGCGTTTTCTACTCCAATCGTCACATTAGCGCCAGTTTTAAGTAGCTGAATTACATTGGGTAAACTTGTCTTTTGGCTAAAATTTCAGCCAATCAGAGAAGTCAAAAGTATGCTTTGTTCTCTGCAATACGGAATGCGTAAGGTGGAACGAGGTATCCGGGTTAGCCACTTCCTAGAGCTGGCAGCACTTCTGTATGACTTATAAGGAAAACATTGTATTTTACATAAGTACTAGTGTTATTTTGATACTTTGTTTTGAGGATATTTTGTTATTTTTAATTCGATTCAAATTTGTTTATCGCAGTTTCAAATATATGCATTTATTTAAATGATGCTTTTTGGTCGAAGTAGAAGCAGATTATTAAAGGTAAATAAGATTCACAATTGCAGTTATCTGCTTATTAACTACTTATTTAATTATTTTTAGCTGAATATATTATTTTATGCTATTACAATGGAGATAAACGGAATAATATAAGAATAATTGAACTGTGTTTTTAAATATCTAATTTGTATTAATCGGTATAACATTAAATACAATTGTCACTTCGGAGAAATGTCTATGCATCTATAAAGCAGATGGAGAGTAGTGCAAGCAATCGTTTCTTTGTTATTGTATTTATTTAGTTTTTATATCAATATACCATAAAAAATAAAAATCATATATATTTTATAAAAGCTATAAATTCCTTATTTTTTAATGTTACAGATTTTATTCGATAGGTACATAAATATAAAAATGTACTTGATGTTCTTTGTTTTGCACGTCTTTCTTCTGATGTGGCTCAATTTCTAGTATTTTTATTCTTTCTTTTACTCTATTTTTCCTATTAACAATTCAAAGTAAATATATAATGTTAAAGAATAATAATTACTACTTACATGTAACGTCTCTCTCTATTTTCTTCTATGTAAAGAGGTTCTCTCGATTTTTTTTGCGGTAACTTTTGGCTTTCTTTTAATAGCACAAAAATAATCTAATAATGTTTTGAAGCATAAATTATTATAAATATTTACATGGAATAAATCGTTAGATAAAAAATATGGTATTTAAATCTTTATGAAGGATGCTATGTGTTTTCCGATTTTTAATGCGATTTTCCACTTATTTTTTAATATTTCTCTTTTTGGGAAATAATGAACGGATATATTAACTCATGCAAATAAATACAGAACAATATCTCTTCCACTTGATTGGCAACACTGTGTTGTAAAGATAAGCAGGCTAAAAAAACAGCGATTTTTTTAAATTGAGTTTTTTTAAATTTTATCAACTTAAAATTGATGAAATCAGTATCGGTAGTGCAATTAGTGCAAGATCTGAATAGTGATTAAAATTAAATAGTGATATTGTGTATATCTGTGCGTGAAAATATTAAAATATCTGTACGCTGCCCCAAGGTCACTTCGCTACTCAGGGTCAAGACTTCTTAGTTAGTATTGTCTAAGCGCGCAAATTTTTAATCAGCAGTGTTCCCAACTGTCTGAAATTTAAAAATCAAAACTTTAAGATAATGGTTACTATCGAAGATATCAAAGGGCTATTAAACCCGCTTACAGAACAAAATATGGCATTGAATGACAAAATTGAAAATCTGCAAGAAACAGTAAACAAATTTATTAAAAACACTAATACGTACAATAAAAAGTATGAACATCTGGAAAAAGAACTTCTAGCTAAAAATAAGCATATTGAGTACTTAGAGAGAAAAATAAGAGAAAAGAATATAGTGATATGTGGTATTCAAGAAGAAAGACATGAAAAACTTGAAGACAAAATACTAGAACTACTTAAAAGTAAGCTGCAAATTAACAGCATGTATAAAGAAAACATCGAAGAAGTGAGAAGAATAGGAAAATATAGAGAAGGTGCATACAAACCAAGGCCGATTCTACTCGAATTAAATACAAAAAGGGTAAAAAGAGATATTATAACCAATGCTAAATTTTTAAAAGGAACTAATATATCTATAGATGAAGACTATTCATTAAAAACTATCAAAAAAAGACGAAAATTAGTTCCTCATCTTAAAAAAGCACGAAAAGTTGGATATAAAGCCCATTTGAAGAACAACTTATTATATATCAACGGTAATCCTTATAAAATTAATGACTTAACCGAAGAAAATGAACAGGTGAGGTCTGATGAACCATTTAATCTCAACTTACGAAGAAAATCAATTTCACTAATAAACTTACCTATTGATGACCAAGATGAAAATTCAGAAGAAGAAGAAGTAGATAAAAACAACCAAGAAAGCGAAAAAAAAGAAGCTCGCAGTCTCAATAAAAATAAAAATTACAACCAAGCTAAAGAACAAAACAATTTCGAAGACACCCCGAAAACAGCAAATAAAAAGAACAAACAAGTAAGAAATGGTCCTTTGGAAAAATATATACAAACAAGATCAAGACAACCAGCCACTTCAAAAAATTTAGAAGCGAAGAAATAATAACAGATGAAGCAAATAAGATAATGTTCTGGAATGTCCAAGGTTTCAAAAATATATACAAACTTAATAACTTAGAAGAAAACAAACTGTGCAAGTATGATATAATCTGCCTAAGTGAAACGTGGCTAAACTATAAATTAACAGATAACCCTCATTTTCTAAAAAAAGACTATAGATACGAACAAATAGCTAGAAAACAAGCAAGCACAGAGAGAGCCATTGGTGGACTCGCAATTTTTTCAAAACTTAATATAAAAGATGTTACAATCATAGATCAAGAAGCACATTGGATATTTCTCAACATTAAAAATCGAATACATAGCACTATTATAGGATTAATATATTTCTCACCCTCTTATGATTACAATACACTGCTTGAGATGTTCTCCGAATGTATAGAAAATATTACTAATACATTTCCAAACCACTCTATTATTATAGGTGGAGACTTTAACGCCAGCATTGGAACTCTAAACAAGATCAGAAGATATAATCATGGAAAACACCAGCTTACAAGCTTCACGAACAAGCATGGATACAATTACAAACAAGAAAGGAAAAGACCTAGTTAATATAATGGAAACACATAACTTACTTGTACTTAATGGTAGGACCTATAGTGATACACCTGCTAACTATACATTTCTAGGACACAATGGGAAAAGTATAAATGACCTCATATGGTTTGATAATTTATCTGTGAACCATGTACATGATCAATGATGATATATTACTTTCAGACCACATGATTTGCTCACTTACATTAAAAAATATATTAAACACACGGACTACCTACAAAAAATATGTAAAACTAACTATTACTAAAACCATCTGAGACAATTCAAAAACAATCATTTATAAAAAAGAAATGTTTGAACAGTATTCAGAACTACATACACGAAATAACATGGAAGCAAATTATGAATGTTTAAAGAACCAAGCAGAAAAAATATCTTGTGATATAGGACTCACAAAACAAATAAAAATACCAGATAATAACTTTGTACGAAAGAAAAACAACTGGTACAATCAAACATGTACTGAACTACAAAAAAATGCTAGAAAACTATTAAAAGAATGTAAAAGAAACCACTTCAAAGAAGACCTCATTGAAAAGTACCTGGAAGCAAAAAAAAACATACAAGAAATATATTTCGGAGCAAAAAATTAAATATAAAGAAGAAATCAGAAAAAAAATAGAGACAGTCACAAACCAGACACAATTTTGAAAAATGATAAAAACATTAAATCGTACAAAATATATACAAAACCCAATCGAAGAAAATATTTGGACACAACACTTTAAAACTTGGTACGGTAGTAAAATACTAGACGAAATTAATATTTTTGGAGTACTACATCCATATCTCGATACTGATATAACAACATATAAATTAACACATGCGCTAAGACACCTTAAAACGAAAAAGAGCCCTGGTATCGATGGACTTATTAATGAACATTTAAAAAACTTACCGGATATTTGGACTTTATATCTAAAAGACCTGCTCAACGAATTTCTGAAACAGGAGGATTTACCTAAAAAACTAAAAACAATAAAATTAACACTCGTTTATAAAAAGGGAGATAGACCCAGATAATTATAGAGCTATTGCATTAATTAACACTATAACCAAACTATTCACCTTTATAGTGAATAACACAGTACAAACATGGGCTGAAAGCTATAATATATTACCTGAATCTCAATCAGGATTTAGAAAGAAAAGATCATGTATAGACAACCTTTTTATAATGAATACCATAATACAAACCGCTCTAAGGAAAAACATAAAAGGAATATACACTATATTTGTTGATTTCCAGAAAGCTTTCGACTCTGTACCTCACATTAAATTATGGAATAAATTAAATGACGTGGGAGTTAGCGGAAAAATAATAAGGCTCTTTAAAAATATATAATATATAATTAGTCAGCCAGTACGGTTGTGTGGTCGTGGCGTGTCTTGTCTGATCGTGTAGATAAGAAACATAGCCCGCCCTGTCCAATTGGATGGGTTGCCGCACAACGGCTCGGTGTGTGCTGGCCTTGCAGAGACTGTAGGCTGACAACCTGCATCACTAAAATGCAAGTAAAACATGTCATGAAACAAGTACTTCAGGTACTTGAGGCCTAATCGGCTTCATCAAAAATCTGGATCTACTTCCGGAAAACTAAGTAAGGGCTGTCACAATAGATCTTCTAGGTCGCGTTGACATAAAGCGACAAAACGCTTAAAAACCCTCATATACATACAATACAATACAATAAAAATATATGAATCGAAGTTAAACAGGTCAAAGACCTATTAAGAAGAGGAAGTAAGTAATTAAAAATATATATAATGATGTCTCCGTACGTCTAGGAATAAACAACGAACTTACGGAAGAAATTCCTATCACAAAAGGCGTCTTACAAGGCGAATGTACTAGTCCGCTGCTCTTCGCCTTATATATATATATATATATATATATATATATATATATATATATATATATATATCAGATTTTGAAACCTATTTTAAAAATAAAAATTTAGAAGGTTATTTCATTAATCAAAAAACAGATATCCTCTTTTTACACAGCGCTTGAAGAATACTGTATACAACAAGAACTAGAAATTTATTAAAATGCTGAATTGGTGGTATAAGATACTGTTGATGGACGACACGAGATATGTAAAAGTCTGCTATAATAAACTTCTTGCATTAATTAATACAAGCAAAACAGCCGAAATAGAACAAATTAAATGTGTTTGGACAAGCCAAAAAATTTTAACCCTCAAAGAAGAAATGGGAAATATTATTCTAGCTTACAAAGAATTGCTATACAATGAAGACAATAAACACGTCATAAATTCCACCTACAATCCAAACTTATTAACGTATAACATCTCATACAATCACCTCACTCACACTCACACTCACTTATAGAATACTCCAAACCTATCTTAAAATTCGAATCTCAAATCCCAAATCTTGCTATATCTACCAAGACGACTATTGCCATAAATTTAATAATGAAGAAATCTGCAATGTATGCAATACCTACGAATACAACGATTTATTCCATTTCCTTTTCCGTTGTCCCTTATATACTCCCCTAAGAACATCCTATATTAATAAACATTTACAGGAATCTAACAAGGAAATGAGAGACCTGCTTGCAGAGCCTACAAAGGACAAAATATACGACACCCACAACTACGTCCGAAATGCCCTAAAACTTCGAGCCTTTGCATTGAATCTGTAAATACATTACCCTATCAAATTTGCATTATGATTATTATAATATATTATTGTATATATATTTTTAACTTTCATACTATGAATCAATACAGTTATATTTGTTCCCAATCTTTTTGTACTGAGTTGTATCTCAAAAACAAAAATAAATGTATGTATGTATGTATGTATGTATGTATGTATCTCTTCCACTTGCTGGTCATTTTTGGTTGTTGTTTATAACCCTATGTGTTAGTACAACGTTTTCCCTATGTCTTAGATGTTTTATTTTGCCCCCAGATGTCAGACACTTTGTTGGCTCTTGCCGATAATACACGTATTATTTATTAATCGTAAATAACAGTATATTATTTAACAAGCATAATATGTAGGCTATATTACACGAGGATGTAATTAAAAATACGAGCGGTAGCGAGTCAAATACTATACTTTATCTACAACTAACAGACATATAAAAAATCTGATATTATTTGTTAAATATTCAGTTAGGTGTGAGTAGTTCATATATAGCTTAACAGATAGCGCCACAGTAGCACTTAAATGTCAAAATAACTATTTAAATTGTATTTATTATACTTTTATAATCATTTATATTGATATTTATAATAAATAATATATTATTAATAAATTATCCGTTTATTAAAATGATATGTGTTAAATTATATGCTCTATTTATTACAGAAAAGTGTAGCGTGTAATATAACATTTCATATTAAACTTGTGTAATATAAGTAGTATATTATTTGTAGTATCACACGTATAATGTACCCATATTTCAATAGTTGTAGATAAAAACAATTATTTATCAAAAGAAGAAAAATAATGAATATTATTATAAACATAACGTTTTCAGACAGATCCCAAAGTTATTCAATATTATAAAATATTTTTTTGACGGGTGTATCATATCTGTAGATATCAAGATTAAATTGTAATATTATTAACTTGTATTTTATAAAATTATGTGTATTTTTATTAACAATATACAGCTTTCTACATATTTCTCTTTGTTTTCTTCCTTATGTATGTTTGGGCAAACCTGTAATTTCCAATACAAAAACTGGGAAAATAAACCATTATATAAAAAATATACCAAATTAGGAATTTTATGTACTTTCCAAACCTAATATACATATATAAATTTACATCGGTAGCTATTAAAATATTATCCTTCCTCCAGACAGGTATATAGGTAGGACATTATTCTAGAACTAGTGATATTTATTGAAATGTATTCAATTTTAGTGACTGGACCGCTCAGTGCTATACGCAGATATTTTTACCACTAATACTCACATCGTATATTATGTTATGTTAATTATGAATGTGAGAACTTATAAACTTTAATAATTTTAATTAATGTTACATTCAAAGGAATATTAGTACAAAAATAATATTAATTGATCGATAGCTTTAATAACTAGTTGTCGTTTGTCGTTCGATGTTTTTCAGCGTACAGCATTGATTGACACATGGCACACACTTTGATAATATATGAGCTTCTTAGTAGTATAGCTAGACAAGTATGGCGGCATTTGAGGTTATGTTTCGCATCTCTGTCTCTTTCTAACACACAGATAGACGTATATGTCTGTCTCACTCTAATACGCTTCCGATTTGTGTTCACTCTCGATGACCGTGTTCATCCGAAGAGACCATGGATCTACGTTAGGGGTAGTTCTTCAGCACTTCTTGCACAACCCCTTGACCGTTAGGGGTGGGTTTTTTACCGTGGATCTACTTTAGGGGTAGTTCTTCACCTACTTCTTGCACAACCCTCTCGAATCCGCACCCAGTTTCATTTCACCCTGTTTTCGACCTCGATGACCGTGTTCATCCTCACCTACCATTCTTCTTCGCCCGCACTTCTTGCACAACCCTTTCGAATTCATCCACCCTGTATGCTCCGCCCCTATGGCATGCACTCTCCACATTAGAATTGAGTGCTTATGGCGGTGCACTCTCCACTTCAGTTAAGAGTGCCCGTGGGGGGGGGGGCACTCTCCACTTCAGTTAGGAGTGCCCGTGGGGCGCACTCTCCACTTCAGTAAGGAGTGCCCGTGGGGGTGCACTCTCCACTTCAGTTAGGAGTGCCTATGGGGGGTGCACTCTCCACTTTAGTTATTAGTATCTTTTGTGGGGTGCACTCTCCACTTCAGTTATGAGTGTCTTTTGTGGGGTGCACTCTTTACTTCAGTTAGGCGTGTCTTTTGTGGGTTGCACTCTCCACTTCGCTCCACTTTAGTTGACAATGCCCACTCGCCACTTTAGTTAAGAATCTGGATCCGGGATCCGGGATCTATTTCATCGTGAAATATGAATTTTTATGATTTTTGATCTGGGATCTGGATCTGGGTCTGGAATCTGGATCTGGGTCTGGGATCTGAATCTGGGTCTGGGATCTGGATCTATCTTACACAGCCTGTGTAATTTTTTGTTGGGGTGATTAGGGGGAGCTGTGATGTAAATAATTAACACATTTTATCTTTGATAATATTTATTGAAAATTATAACCCCATGGGTGTGTATCTGTATATAAATAGTTTATAATACGTTTGTCGTCAAACGGACTTAAAGCTAACTTATTTTGTTTTATTGTATGTACAACATGTTTCTTAGATCTAACAGAACATTGAACTATTTATAGTTTTATTGTTAAATAAACAATTATAGTAATCACTAAAAATTATAGTATTGAGTGCTGCTTTAGTTATGCCCTTTGCTTTTTTATTGATTTTTTCTTTATTAACATCTTGCAAGACTTTGTACGTGTACATTTTTGATCGCAAACCAATAAACTCTGTCATAATTTCACCATTATTCTCATCCTTCATGAGACCAATAATTTTTTTGTTAACAAGAGGTATGTTGAAAATATTATTATGTGGATAATCAGAAGTATCAAATTTATAAATATCTCGTTTCATTACGTTATAGATATCAATATTTTTAAATAAGTAAATAAGACTATCTGTGTCTGTATACAATAATTTTGTATTGTTACAAACATTTTTCTTAATATAATTGTAGTGAAAGTCATAAATGTAAGTTTTTGAAATGTCTAAAATAGAGAAACCAACATATATGGGTTTGTTAAAAGTAATATTTTTTTTACTCATTTCTATTAATATAATATCATCATCTAATATGGTACAACTATGAAAATTTGGTTGTTGTATGTAAGATTTTGCACCGTATCTTCCCTCCCAATTTGAAACTATTTTTATATCTTTATATTTACGAACGTTCTCCATGGTTTTACCAAACACCGCGTTATTCATTAATTTATAAAAATTCTTTTTAAATTCATTATTTGATTGTTTTCGCATGTTTGTATTTATATCTATATATGTTTTTAACCATGGTCTTTGTTTAAATTTTAGAACTTTATGAATTTTAGATATTTTTAAACCCAATTTCAAACATTGTTTTAAATTTTGATAATGAATCACATAGTTTTTTTTATCATACAAATTTGTTACTAAATTTGGTAGTTTCGATTGAGGTGGTATAAAATGTTCAGGGCATAACGGCAAATCTTTATGATCATTGTGTAATTCTTTCGGATACTCTAAATCAACTTCAAAAATGTAACCTATGGGAGAGTCATTACTTAAATTCTTCAAATCTATTTTGTATATGTCTAAAACATCAACCCACTCAAATTCTGAGTAGGGTAAATAATTAATAATGGCAGCACCATATAAGTTATTTACATCAAAATACATTAAATAAGAGTCAGATTCATTACAATTATATTTCTCCCCCATATATTTATTATTCGCTTTCCCATATCTATTTGAACTCTGTGACACTCCACCCCGGATTCCCTTTTCAATAAACAAAATTTTATCAATGTCTGTTAAAAGTTCCAATTGAATTTTACTGCATTTTAACATGGCACTAAATGCTAATCCGGGAGCAGTATAGTAGTGTAATGCATCTAACTGATATGTTTCTAAACAACTTTCACGAAAATTTTTAAATATGTCACTTAGTAATAAAACATCAGTTTTTAAATATAAATCGGCATATTGTCCTAAATTTTGAATTTCAAATAAATTCCAAACATTTATAGCATGCTGATAGTCTTCATTTGATATGTTTTCCCCTTTGAGTGAACTGTAAAATTTGTCTATACTGGGCAGTTGTTCCTCATCTAGTTTATCCCAACTATCTAGATATTCATATGGGAATATACCTTTTTTTGTAACTAATATAAATTTCTCTTCTGAATCAGTGTGAGCTCTTGTTATCAACTTTTCATTATCTGTTAGATAAGAAGCTAATTTTTCTAAACTGCTTGCCATAAAGCGGAAAGAGTCTATAAATCTGAAATTAATTTTTGTATTTTTTACGTATTTTGTGAAGGATATATATCGTTCTTTGTTTATTGGTAATAGCGATACAGAGCCTGGAATTTTTGTAGTTATTTCTTTTATAATAAAGTGGGCGTCATACGAAGATAAATTATGAAATACAACAGGTATAGCATGTGAATTTGTATAATTCAAATTGCAATTTTGATGAGCGGCTCCTCTGTATTCTCCAGTTAAATGTGAATGATCACGTATTTTTATGTTAAGCAGAGTGAATACTTCATCACAAATATGACATTTTTTACTATTTATAAAATTTATTTCTTCATCAGAAGTTAATTTCATCGGTTTAATATCTTTCATTATAATGTCAATTTGGTTCGCTATATTGTTAAGTTCTTCAACAAACCAGTCAATGCAGTGTCTTCCACGGTAAATATTAAATTTTGAATATGAGTTATTGTATGAACATTTCAGGTAATACGCAATACTAAACGGTACATGTTTCTGTGTATATACCGTATTTTTGCCATGTGCTTCTTCAACTTTTTCCAAAATTGATTCTATATCAGCATATATTACAAACGGTACTTTTTCTTTGTGATGAAAGTTTTTAAATTTCAATATTTTATTTTCTTCCGTGGGCAATGTTATTTTACACTCATTAACATTTCTACAGTTTTCTTTGTGTTTTTCTAAACCACACTCACTTCTAAAATGATTTAAACATCTATCACAAAGAAAGGCTTTATGTGTGTTTGAAATTTGACTTCTCAATAATCGTGAAAGATTTTTTATCCACATAAAATGATAATTTTCAAGAGATCTAATATTGTCAGTGATGTCAACATCCATGCTGTCATTATTTTGAATCTGATTTTCTTCTGCTTCTTTTTCCTCCTCCCCTTCCTCGTCTCCGGCATACATCATCAGTAAATGTATTGTTTTATCATATTTGCACTTGGTTAGACGTACTGGTACGACATCATGCTTTTTCTTGCCCACCTTTTCTAGTGTGTAGATATTTATGTTAAGTCCATTCATTTCTTCGAATTTCACAATATTTTTTAATTTTAGTGGAAATTCTATTCCATCATACTTTAGAATTGTTGAAAAATGGGGGTATACAGATGTACGATTAGAACTGTTACGTACTGGATATAGCGCTGATGTAACAGCCCAAAGAAAGCAATAATCGTCATCATTGTTAACATTAATAATTGCTTGTTTTGCTTTGATCGGTGAATAATTGTTTATGTTTACTTTCAGGTGTAGAACTTCATATAAAGCCCAGCCTGAGTCTCGTTCTTGAAACTCTTCTAAATCGTTCATTATTTTATCTAGTACATTGTCTTTATACCATTCTTTTATGTTTGTTGAATTGTCAATTACTTCATTTCTTGTATTGAATGTTTTAATTTCACTTATACCAGAACTTGGTAAAATGAAATGTCCACTAAATATAACATTCACTTTTAATATTGATGACTGTAATGCTTTTTTAATTTTATTTTTAAATATTGTAATTGCATGTTGTAGAAATATTTTGGGATCTTTAATTCCCGCTTTATTTATTATTACGTCGGTTTTAATACGTTTTTGAAAAACAGATTTTATATCTTGCCATAGCCCTCAGACAACCGAAGCGAACGGACGTATCGTGTGTTAACAGAGAATCATAGTGTTTATTTTAAATAATAAAGTGATATAACCAGCAAATGCTGATATAACTATCAAATAACAACCAATCAAGCAATAAATATAGAACCGTGTGCATAGTTAAGTGCAAGTGTTAAGTGCAAACCCAGCTTTCAACCTCAGCAAATACGACCAAGTCCGGGTGTGGTAAATCCACACTCGGACCCAACATGGATCAGCCCAGTGTTACTACAACAATCCAGTCGCAACAAATATCCAACCCAACGGCAGCACAGATATTAACAACAATCAACCAACAATCTATCCAACAAATGACTCAAACTGAAGAATCTCAACATTACACACAACCAGTTTCATGCATAGATTCAAACATCCAAACAGCGACCCAATATAATGTGATACAAGATAGAAGTCCAGTAAGTAACCCAATAACCACACCAACATATAGTATACCAGGAACACCATCTGACGAATACACAAGACCGCAAAAACAGTATCAGTCAATAATAAGAAGAAGAACCCAGACTATGACCAATAACATGCCATATACAACTAATCGCCATACTCAGAAAACAAACCAACCTAAATTCGTAATAGACATATCAAATCGCTACGAACCACTAATGAACACCACCACAGAAGAAATGGAGATCGAAAACAACAAACATGGACAAAAACAACATCCTATCAACAAGAAAACGCAAGAGCAAAAAATAGAACGAAAACCACCACCGATATTTATACCAGCCATAAGTAACATAACGACAATGACCCAACTTATAAAGACATTTACAACCACTAATGATAATTTTCTATTCAAACTAATAAATGGCAACATGAAAGTTATGGCCGAGAATGGGGAAACATACAGAAAAATTATAAAAGGTTTAAAGTCAAAAAACATAGACCATCACACATACCAAATAAAAGAAGACAGAGCTTTCAGAGTAGTACTACGCCACCTACACCACACAACCGATTTAGAACATCTACAAGAAGAACTAACAATAAAGGGACACAAAGTTAGAAACATTCATAACATAAGACATCGCGTCACCAAGCAACCCTTATCACTATTCTACATCGACATCGAACCAGCAGATAACAATAAAGAAATTTACGATATCAAGAAAATAGGTAATGCTATTATCCAGTTCGAACCCCCCCACACAAAAAGAGAAATTATCCAATGCAAACGCTGCCAAAGATACGGTCATTCCAAAACTTACTGCTCTCGGCCGTATAGATGCATTAAGTGTAGCGAGACCTACATAGAAACACATGAATGTAAAAAAAAGGAAGAAGACCCCCCAAAATGCGCATTATGTCAAGGGAATCATCCAGCAAACTACAAAGGCTGCCAAGTATATAAAGATATACGCCAGCGAAAGTTCCCCCCTTTACGTAACAGAAGTTCAAATACAAAAGTAGCAGAAAAGCAAAACGAATTAACGCCAATACTAATTCAGTCATCAACACCCTCAAATGTGCGCCAACCAGGTGTCTCCTACGCAGACGCAGCACGCGACAGAGAAAGAAATCAACCAGTAGAAAACAGCAGATCAAACGACTTAAATGAAACGATGAAACTAATGATCAATGAAATGCGAGCTTTCATGAAGCAACAATCTGAACAAATGACAACACTTATGAATCTGTTATCGACAGTCATTAACAAAATTAATTAATGGAGCACACACTTAAAATCGCAGAATGGAACGCCAACGGCTTGGCCAATCATAGCCAAGAATTAATCTCATTTTTAAAATTCAACAAAATAGACATAATGCTAATTTCGGAAACACATTTCACAGAGCGAAACTATTTAAGAATCCCTCAATACTCAGTATACGATACTAAACATCCAGATGGAACAGCTCATGGAGGATCAGCAATTATAGTGAGGAATAACCTAGCTCACTATGAAATGATGCAATACCAAACCGATAAAATACAATCAACCGCCATCGCAGTCGAAACATGGACTGGGCTTATCACAGTAGCGGCGATATATTGTCCACCAAGACATAACATCACCGAAGATGAATACAAAGAATACTTTCAAACACTGGGACAGAGATTTCTGTCAGGAGGAGATTATAATGCGAAACACTCAAATTGGGGATCAAGATTAATAAATCCAAAAGGAAGAAGGCTAAACAAAGTAATAAATGAAGACAATCTAAGTTATCTCACTACCAGCGAGCCCACATACTGGCCGACCGACAGAAGCAAAATACCCGATCTCGTAGACTTCTTCGTTACAAAAGGAATCCCAGATAACCATATGATGGTATCTTCAAGCCTAGATTTAAATTCAGATCACTCTCCTATTATAGCTACAGTCAGTTCCTCAACAATTACTATTCAGAAACCACCCACGCTGCACAACAATAAAACCAACTGGGATGAATTCAGAAAGTTAATCGAAGAAAAAGTCGATCTCAGTATACCAATAAAAACACCCGAAGATATAGAAAATACAGCAGAAGGTTTCACTAAACTGATACAAGAAGCAGCGTGGTCAGCAACCCCTAAAACAAGACCACAAGAAAAACAATTTGAAACTCTACCCATGCAAATCAAAGAGCTGATAGCAATTAAGAGAAAAAGAAGAAGAATATGGCAAAACTCCCGCCAACCCACAGACAAAACCAGACTCAATATAGCAACTAGGGAGTTAAAAGAAGCACTGCAAGAATTAAAAAATTCTCACTTTGAAGAATATGTGAAAGACTTAACACCCACAGCGGCGACCGATTACTCGCTGTGGAAGGCGACAAAGCGGCTTAAAAGACCTAAGACAACAGTTCCACCAATCAGAAAACCAGACGGCAATTGGGCTCGCAGCCCCAAAGAAAAAGCAGAGACATTTGCTGAACACCTGCAAAATGTATTCCAACCATTCCCAACAAGCACCAATGACTATGAATCAATCATCAGAAATTACTTAAATGAACCGGGGCAAGCATCAGTACCAATAAAGGCATTCTCTCCAAAAGAAATATTACTATGCATCCAAAACGAACTCATAGAAAAGAAAGCCCCAGGTTTTGACCTAATAACAGCTCGTACATTAAAAGAATTACCAAAGAAAGGACTAATGATGATCACAGCAATTTTTAATGCTATTCTAAGAATTGAACACTATCCTGCCCAATGGAAAGTTGCCGAAATAATAGTAATTCCTAAACCAGGAAAAGACACAAAGGAAACGGCTTCATATAGACCAATTAGCCTACTACCACTTATCTCCAAATTATTCGAGAAAATGTTTCTTAAACGAATCAAACCAATCTTGATAAAAAACAAAATCATTCCGGACCATCAATTTGGCTTTAGAAACCATCATGCCACAATTGAACAAATCCACAGGGTCACAAATGTCATCAGAAATTGCCTCGAAAACAAAAAATACTGCTCGGCTGCATTTCTAGATGTCAGCCAAGCATTCGATAAAGTCTGGCATGATGGCTTACTCTTCAAGCTTAAGAGTATTATGCCATCAAAAATATACAACATACTAAAATCTTATCTGTCGGACAGGTACTTCAAAGTCAAGTACCTAGGTGAACACACCAAACTGTACCCAGTCAAATCTGGAGTTCCACAAGGCAGTGTCCTAGGACCAATGTTGTATACGATATATACAGCTGATCTGCCAATCAACGACGAAACAACAACTGCAACATTTGCAGATGACACCGCTGTATTAGCTGTCGACTCCGATCCTGAAAGCGCCTCAGAACAACTTCAAGAGAACCTAAACGCAATTCATGATTGGTGCCAAAAATGGAGAATAAAACTAAATCCAACAAAGTCAACCCATGTAACTTTCACATTAAATAGACAAACATGTCCAGCCGTCCACCTCAATGGTACAATACTACCCGACGACGAGAAAGCAAAATACCTCGGTATGACACTCGACCGACGACTGACTTGGCGCAACCACATTACGGCCAAACGAACACAACTAGGCATCAAAAGGAAACAAATGTCGTGGCTCATAGGCAGAAAATCCAAGTTGACAACAGAAAATAAGTTGCTGCTGTACAAAGTCGTCCTAAAACCCATTTGGACATACGGGATCCAACTATGGGGCACAGCCAGCAAATCTTCTATAGCAGCACTACAACGATTTCAATCTACTACACTACGTATGATAGTAAACGCCCCGTGGTACGTAACGAACGACACGCTACATGCAGACCTAAAAATGCCGACCGTAATAGAAGAGATTGGACGATTCAGCGCTAAATACCAGAAAAGGCTAGAACATCATCCCAACACACTTGCCGTCAATCTCCTAGACAACAGCGAAACCATATACAGGCTCAAAAGGCAACACGTACTCGATCTCGCAATTTAAAAACTATTTAAATGAAAAATAATTGTTATTGCAATTAAGTGTAATGAGTATCGCCATGGGCGTAAACTCTCAAGACAAATGTACAAACACCTGATTAGTTTATAGTTCCTCGAACTGATTACTAATATGTATCATTGGAAGCTAATAAAAAAAAAAAAAAAAAAAATATCTTGCCATAGTAAGTTATGTCTTGGTTTTCCGTTTTTAGATAATCCAGATCCAGTTTTAGTTTTTAAGTTTTTTATTTTTTCTTTATATGTTTTTAGAATTGTTAAATTAGCTTCAAGTTTTAATAAATTTTCTTCTTTATTATTTTTATAACCTTTCTTTTTTATATATTTATTTAGTAATGAAATTATTTCATTTAAATGTTTAAGCCATCTATTAATTTCATCATCGGTTTTAATTAACTTTATTGCTTTAATGCTTTCAAACAATTGATGAAAACTGCAAGCTGTTTGTATTTTATATGTATAAAATAATATCAGATAAGTTTCAATAATCTAACGTTATTTGTTATCTTCTTCTAATCTTGAATTTGATGATTTTTGATTATTCTTTGAACAGGTTTCACCTGCTAATAAGCAGAGAGAACATCATTATATTATTTTATTATTATTTATATTATTACTTACATGAATTCTTCTTGTATTTAGATTTTGGATAACTTTTAAATGTGTGTATATATAATGTATATATATTTTTCAGAACAATTGTTTTTTGTTTGCGAGAATTCACTGTGAATATCACTCTATATAAGTTTTAAAAACAGGAATTCATGGTTTTGATAATTTTATATCAACTTGTATGCTGTTCATTATTTTTACTCTTGATTAACATGTGTTCACAACTTTTAAACAGGGGAATTTGAGGTTTTGATAATTTTATATCAACTTGTATGTGGTTCATTATTTTTAGTCTTGATAAACATTATCAAAGTAAATATTTCATTAGTATACATCTGTAGTTAGAAATGAAAACTAGTATACATATACATTTTAAATAATGACTAAAATTAAAATTGTAAATGAATTACACAAGCCAGCTCGTCGAAATTATCCACGTAGACGTGTAATAGTAAAAGGAATTGATGATTTATGGCAAGCAGATCTCGTAGAAATGATTCCCTATGCTAAGGAAAATAAAAATCATAAATATTTATTAACAGTTATTGATGTATTTTCCAAATATGCTTGGGCTGAACCGATAAAATCAAAATCGGCTGATTATATTGTTCAGGCAATGAGTAAAATTTTTAAACAAGGTCGTATTCCAAAAAATTTACAAACTGATAATGGGAAAGAATTTTATAATACAAAGTTTAATAGTTTAATGAAAAAATTAAATATAAATCATTATTCAACGTATAGTAATTTAAAAGCATCTGTCTGTGAAAGGTTTAATCGAACACTCAAAACAAATATGTGGCGTCATTTTAATTATCAGGGATCTCATAACTGGTAAAAAATAATAACTAATTTAATTAATAACTATAACAATAAAGTACATAGAACAATACATATGAAACCTGCCGATGTTACTAAGAAAGTAGAGAAATATTTATTAAAAAATGTTTATAATATTATTAAAATTTGTTATAAAGGTAAATACAAAGTGGGCGATTTTGTAAGAATTAGTAAACATAAACATATATTTGAAAAGGGGTATGAACCTAATTGGACAACAGAAATTTTTGTAATCGATAAAGTTCAGTGTACAAACCCGATTACTTACAAATTAAAAGATCAACAAAATAATCCAATTGAAGGTGGCTTTTACGAATTTGAGTTACAAAAAACTAAATACCCAAATGATTACCTTGCAGAAAAAGTATTACGCAAAAAAGGTTCTCAAGTGTATGTGAAATTGCTTGGTTTTAGTAATAATCATAATTCTAAGTATAGATAAAAGGTAATTTATCAAAAAATCATTCTGTTACTATTTTTTTTTTTTGTATATATATATATATATATATATATATATATATATATATATATATCAAGTAAAATGAAATATTAAATTACTTATTAACTTGTATGTTGAACATTAAACATATAAAAAAAAAATGTGTTTCGCATACCACCATCGTGTGTTTCTTCCATATAGTACAGATGAAATATTAGATAACATAGAAATTAGAGTGAATGACTTTAGTCCTAATTCATGTATTATAGTTTTATTTAAAAATAAAGAAGTGTTTAGTATATGTAGATATAGACAATCGCTTAAGAATTATCATATTATTCACATTGAAAATGATAAGGAGATAGTGTGTACAAGTTACGTCATACTAGAACATACTGTATTTTACGAAGATTGGGAGAAACTTATTCCTAAACATGTATTGCATAGAAGAGGAAGTGAAAATGTTGACTATTAAATAATATAAAATTAATTGTTTTAAGTTAAAGTTAGTCATTTTAAAAATGAGTGTCAACAAATTTGGACAATATTCTGAACTAACGCCTACTGCGTTATCTACAAACATACAAAACAAATTTTTGATACTTATAAATAATTTAAATAAAAAAATTATTGAGTTAGACACCAAATATTTAGCAAATTTTAAAAACTTAAATATAAATTTAAATAAAGAACGAAAAATAGAGGAACTCAAAATACAAGAACAATTTATTACAGTAAATAGTAAAATAAAAGAAGAAATTATTAGGCTAGAAAACGAATATTCAACAGATTTTTATAATTTAAATAATACTATACAAGAACAAATAACCATAATAAATGATAAAATCAATAGAATTATAAATAATTTTGAAGCTAATGTTCAAATGCAAGAAACAAATATGAAAAGTTCTAGAAACCAAACACAAGAACATATCATTGCAACAAATCAAATGAAAGAAGAAATTCAAAGTCGAATCAATGGAATTGAAGACACCATAAAAAGTAACATGCAAATAATTGACAAAAATGGAAACCAAATATAACAACGTTTCGCTGAAACAAATCAAATAAAAGAAGAAATTCAAAGACAAATCAATGAAATTACAAATATTATAAACAATATGAAAAATTTACAACAAAATATTAATAAAAGTATACAAACATATTTCACTGCAACAGATTTATTTAAAAAAGGGATTGAAATTAAAATTAATGAAATTAAAAATCATATTATTGAATGTAAAAATAATAACAACAACATACGTAATATTAATGATAATGAATTTAAAAATAGTAACAACATACGTAATATTACTCTCTATTAATGATGCAATTAATGACACTATTAGTATAAGTGACGATGTTAAAGAAATATTTAAGAGTAAATAAATAAAAATAAATTGTATAATATATATATATTTTATTATATAGTAAAAATGTTACATTATATAATTATATGTATGAAAATATATAAATAAAAATTTTTTATAAAAGAATTCTGTTACATTTTATTATACTCCATTCCATTTTGAGTTTTAAAGAAAATCTCAATGTAGTCATGTTCATTTTTTTTTACAAATAAATATTGTGTTGGGAACAACGACTCCACTTCATCGATCTCCAATGTGTTGAAACGTTTCGGTAGAAATGTTACGAAATCCCCCAGGTCCAGGAGTATTGAACGTCCAAATTTTGTAAACACATAGCGGGATTCTTTAATGAAGTATGGTGTATTTTCTTTTAGTTCTTTTATTTTTATTATATTTTTCTTTGTATATTGTCCAAGGCTATTTAGCTTTTCAACGGCTGCAGCAGAATCCATGATTTCTAATAACAAAAAAACAATTTATAAAATAAAAATTTAATATAAATATACAAATATTACTTACCCTTCTTTTGTTTGTAGTAACTGGAGGAGTGAGCAACGACACCGGTAGCTGTTCAGTTCTTGTTATAATGAAATGTTAGCTTTATGCACGCATTTTATATTAGTTCATGTTAATCAGTAGAGAAAAATAACTAACCATATTTTTTCTGTAAATACTTTATCAAACCTCAAATTCCTGTGTTTACAAGTTAGTTGTGAAGACGTGGTAATCAGAGGAAAAACTAATGAACCACAGCAAAAATTTCTGATTATTTTTTAAAAAACTGTATATTATTTAATAATTTCTTTTACGTTTTGTTATTATATGTTCGTTATATTCACATTTCCTTTTACGACTGTTTGTTTCAGTACATTTGTTATTATTTAAATTTATTATTCTTGTAAAGTCTTCCACATATTGTTTTAATTCTTCTATCTTTACCAGAATTAGTTTAATTTCTTCACAAATTTGTTTAAACGATTTATTTATCATTTTATTATTATTAGTATTATCCCTTTAGTTATACAATACATTTCAGTTATATATTTTAAATGTTTGAGGTTTAATAAATAATTATTAATTTTTGATAATAATTCTTTATTTTTATTCATTGTTATAAGTATAATTTTGTAACAGAAACTATACAATTATATTAGCTTCACGCAACTCTTCTACAATTGATAGAATTTCATTATCATGGTCTGTGTGGCCTGCTTCTTTGGAGGCAATTAATAATTGTAGTCTTTCAACAAGTTCGTTGGGGTTATCCCAGTAAATATATTCACGATGATTGGGTGTAACACTAATATATTTTGGTAAAATGCCATATCCTGTAGTAGTGTCTGTAAGAGAATAACTCCTTCTTTTCTCGCCTCTACGACCCGCTTCAATGGCGGGTTTGATAATTTCTCGATATTTTTTGCTTTGATTATTATTAAGTCTATTTAACTCATTATAACCAAATCTGTGTGCACTTGTACTTAGAACTATTTCAATGTAATTTTTTTCATCTTCTTCTGTATAATTATTATAATTTTTTTTGAAAAGCAACTCATAAAGACCACGTGTCCCTTCATACCATTTATCATTTATCTTTAAATCATTATTGTCAATTTCAACTTTTGAATTTCCAATCATCCAATCTCCATCTTAAGTTCGACGAATCCCGTATACATTATCCTTATCTTTATCACTGGAAATTAAGTAAAATTTAAAATATTCTCCAGCAATGTTGCCCAGCAAATCTTTCAATTCTTCAGGTGTTTCAACAGATTTTTCCAAAGAATCTTGTATGAATTTTACTGGAGATTCTTTACCATCTGTTTCCGCTATAATTTCACTGTCAAGTACAAATGGCGTTGTTTTTGGTGTTTGAAAATGCGTCCTACTCACTTTACGTTTTTTAGAACTTAATGCAGGAGTAAATGTGGAATAAAATGTATCATCGTGACTTCTTTTAGGTGATTGTTTTACAGGTGTGTTATCAGGTAATTCTAATTTTATTTGTTCTTTTTTAATTAATTCTTCTAAAGGTTCAGTGATCGGTTTGAATGTTTTAGCAAGCTCATGCTCAGATTTAACTTGTCCTCGTTTTAAACTTTTTTTTTTTTTATTTATTTATTTGTCTGAGCACCTCAACTATTTAGTCATTGGTGCTCCGTCTTAATTTATGTTTACATTTTGTGTAGTTTTACATTAATAATAACAATAATTGTTTATTTTATATTTTTGTGTATAAGTTAATGTCCTTTAGGTAGGCCAGGATTTTTGGAACATTTTCTATTTTCGTTAAGCATTCTTTAAGGGTTACTGGGATATCGTGTGTTCTTCTTTGCGCTTCATACTTTTTACATTCTAAAAGTGAGTGTTGGACGTTCAATCTAGTATTGCAGACGTCACACATGGTGGGTTCGGTTTTCTTGAAAATGTAGTCATGTGTATATAGTGTATGACCCGTTCTTAATCTGGATATTATGGTTCGCTCTCTTCTGTTTACATGTATTTTCCATAGTTTCGTGTCCTCCTTTATATTTCTTAAATGGTTGTTTGTTCTTGCCGCCCATTGTTGTTGCCATTTAATATTTAGTTTTGTTTTTGTGTAATTTATAAAGTCGTGAGGTAATATTGGTGTTTGGAGATTACTATTTAATTTAGATGCTCTTTTTGCCAGTTCGTCAGCTTTTTCATTGCCTTTGATACCGCTGTGAGAAGGTACCCATAGGAGGGTGATGTTTTTAAAGTGTTGTGTTATGGCTGTATGTATATTTTCTTGGATTATTTGGATTACCGAGTTTTTTGGGTATAGTTTCATTATATTTAGGATTGCGTTCAAGGAGTCACAGCATATTAGATGGTTGGGTTTTCTTGAGGTTTTAATATATTTTATTGCTTCTGAGATTGCATATATTTCCGCAGTGTATATAGATGTATTTTTTGGGAGTGTGAATGTTTGTTTAGCGTCATCCATTACTATCGCTGCTCCGGTTTTGTCATTTTCTTTAGAGCCGTCTGTATATATGATGTTGAATTCTTTATATGATGAGTTTATTATCTGTGCAAATTCTGAGGTGTATACTGTAGAGGATGTGTTTTCTTTATTGTATTTTGTGAAGTAGTTGTTGTACTTAGGGAATTTAAGAGTCCAAGGTGGGTGTTGTGTTGAGTACATCTCGTGTATTTTAGGAAAGGTTAGGTTGTTTTCGGTAAGGATGGAGTGTATGAGTTTTTGAAATGGGTATATGTTTAGTATGCGGATGTTACTGTTTGTGTGGGAAAATATGTATTTGTAAGCAGGATTTTCTGGATTTGTTGCAAGTTTAGTGATGTATATTATTATTAATTTTTCTCTGCGTTTTGTTAAGGGTGGTTCTCCTGATTCAGATTGGATACTTATTATTGGTGTTGTTTTTAAAAGTCCAAGTATGATTCTTAATGCAGTGTTTTGAAGTGTTTCGATTATTTTCAGGACATTTTTTTTTGCTATGGTATATAGAATGCTTCCATAATCAATTTTTGATCTTACTATGGTTTTATATAATTTCATCAATGTTTCATTATCTGATACCCAAATTTTATTCGATAATGTCTTTAGTATGTTCATTCTTTGGGTGCAGTCAGTTTTTAAATGTTCTACATGTTTTTTCCAAGTGAGTTTCCTGTCTAAATACATGCCTAGGAATTTTATTGATTCTTCATACTTTATGATATTGTCATTGATTTTTAGTATTGGGTTGTTGTATTGTTCTTTTCTTGTTCTACAGAAATGTATTGCAGTAGTTTTTGAAGATGAAAATGAAAATCCAATTTCCTTGGCCCAATTTTCAATATTTTGTATAGTTGCTTGAAGGTTGCATTGGAGTCTGTGGAGATTTTTATTTTTAGAATAAATTATTAAATCGTCGGCAAATAAGGAGTATTTTATTGTTGCAGGTATTTTATCTTTTATGCCATTTATTGCCAATAAAAAAAGTGTTGGGCTAATTATTGAGCCTTGCGGTATTCCGTTCATTTGAGTTTTTACTTCTGATAAAGTCCGATTGTACCGTACTTTAAATTTCCTGTCCGATAGGAAGTTCTTTATGTAATGTAAAATATTTCCTTCTATTTTACAGTTTTTTAATGTTAATAAAATATTGTGTTTCCAGGTAGTGTCAAAAGCTTTTTCTAGATCAAATGATACTGCAATTTCGTGTTGTTGGTTTGAAAAAGCTGAGTGTATTTCGGAAGTCAGACATATTAAGGGATCCATGGTAGATCTTGTATTTCTAAAGCCGTTTTGTTCGGGAGTTAGGATTTTGTCTTTTTCTAATTTCCATAATAGTCTTTTGTTTACCATTTTTTCCATTATTTTGCAAAGGTTGTTTGCTAATGCAATTGGTCTGTAGTTTTGTGGATTTGTTTTTTCTTTATTTGGCTTTAATATTGGTATTAGGATAACTTCTTTCCATTGAACAGGTAGAGTGTGTGCTTGCCATAGGTGGTTATAAATGTCGAGTAGGTGTTGTAGGGCTTCTATGGGTAACTGTTTTATCAGTTCTGGAGGTATGTTGTCTGGGCCAGGACTAGTGTTAGTTTTGGTGTTTTGTATTGCGTATGTTAATTCTTGAAGAGTAAAAGGATTGTTGATATAGTTTTCATCTTCTTGAATAATAAATGGTACATTTTCGGATTTGTTTTTTGTTCTTAAGAAGTGAGGATTATAGTGTTCGTCTGAAGAGTTGTGTTCGAAGGTATTTGCTAGTTCGTTACATATTTTTTGTGTGTCTATTATGTTTCTGTTGTTTACTTTTAGAAGGGTTGTGTTAGTATTTGCATTATTACCTCTAATTTTCCTAATTCCTTGCCATACTTCTTTTATTGGGGTGTTTGTGTTTAATTTTGAGACAAAATTTCTCCAAGATATTATTTTAGCTTCTTTTATAATTCTACGTGCTTTAGCTCTGGCATGCTTTAAGTTTATGAGATTTTCTGTTGACTTATTTTTCTTGTATTTATTTAGAGCTTTTTTGTGTTCTTTTACGGCTTCGTCACAATCTTTGTTCCACCATGGTGTTGTTTTTGGTCTTTTGTTTATTGATTTTAGGCCTATTGCTTTGGTTGCTGCTTCTGTTATATTGTTAGTAAAATTTTCCATTACTCTGTTAATGTCCGCGTTTTTATCTATTGTATTATAGTTTATTTGTAATAGTCTCTTGTAAAGATTCCAGTCACCTTGATCTAGTTTCCACATTTTTGCTTCATGTTGGTTGGTGTCATTGTTTGTCAAGTGTTTGAAGTGATTTATTGTAATAGGAAAGTGGTCTCTGGTGTCTGGTATTACATCCCATACCAGATCGGGAGCTATATTTGGGCTGCAGATAGATAAGTCTATGCAGGAAAAGGTACCATGTACTTGTGAGAGATGAGTTGGATATCCGTTATTCATGATGATGTCGTTGTGGAATATTTTTTCAATTATTCTTCCTTTGGTGTTTGTGTGTGTAGAACCCCATAATGGATTGTGTGCATTAAAATCTCCTACTAGGAGGTATGGCTTTGGTAACTGTTTTATTAAATTTTCAATGTCCTCTTTTTGAGTGTTTTGGTTTGGTGCTAGGTATATATTGCAGATTGTTATTTCTTCTGGAACATATATTTTTATTGCGACTGCTTCTAAACTAGTATTTAGGTCTATTGTATCGTAGTGATGTTCATTCTTTATTAATATCGCAACCCCTCCACTTGCATGTTCTCTATTTTCTCTGTCTTTTCTATGGGAGATATAACCTTTAAATTTTAATATTTGTGTTGGTTTTAAATTTGTTTCTTGTAGGCATATGTAATGAGGATTAAGACTGTATGTGTATTTTTGTATTTCTGCTATGTTTGTGTAAAATCCGTTACAGTTCCACTGTAAGAGTGTGGTGTTATTTTTATTATTGTTGTGATTCATAACTGTATTCACTACAAGTATCGTCCGATTCTGTATTGTTGTCTTCATAGTTTTTTTGGCTCGTATCGCTGCATGCCTCTCCATTTTCTTCCGCTAATTCTTTTGTTATTTTGGTTATGATTCTTGATATTCTGGCTTTTATACTTCTGCTTATAGCGTGAGGACGGAGTTCTCGTAGCATTATTAAGAGTTCATCAATGTTTTGTGTATATTCTCTTGCTATTCTCAGTTTATGGTCGGTTCCGAAACTATTTTCGAGAAAATCTGTTAATTGCTCAAAATTGAGGGCATATTTATTTGGTTGAGCTTCTATGATTTCTTTCATTGGTTTTATTTGTAGGTTTATTTGTTCGAGTAGTATTTTGTCCATCTGGTATTCTTGTTCTGTAGATTTTTTCTTTTTTCTCCTATGGGTTTCGTCTTTTGAATTTTTTGATGCAGTGTCGCTTAGTCTTGTGGATGCGGGCCTTTTAAATATATTTTTTGGTGTTTGTTCAGTACTTATTTCACTTTCCGGGGTATCTTTCTTAGACTGCATTTGGTTGTGTGCGGTGTTTAATTCTCTAGTTTGTGTGCTTTCTGGGCTAGTTTGTTGGGATGTTACTGTTTCTATTATTTTATTTGCTTCTTTTTCTATATTCATTGGAATTTGTGTGCCTGAGTTTTCGATTTCTTGATGTTGGTCGTACTCTGTAATTGCATCGGGATTGCACTGGCTAGCTGTGTGTCCAGGTTTTTTGCACAGGAAACAAGTCATGTTTTCCTCAGTTGTTAGAAAAATTTTATGTGTGATTTCATCAAAGTTAATAGTTATTGTATTAGTATTGTTAGTTTCTGGTTCAGGTATTATATATACTTGTCTCCTAAAACTTAGTACGTGTGCGTATTCTGTATTTTGCATGCCGACTCTTAGAAAAGTTATTGGAGATACTAATTTAATTTTGTGTTCTCTGAGTTTTTCTTCTATTATGCTATGGGGGATTATTGGATTAACGTTTGATAATATAAGACGTTTTGCTGGTGAACTATAATGTCTAATATTTATTTTATTATTTTGAATTGTAACTGTTTCATGATTTTTTATTAGATCGTCAGCTATTTTTTTGCTGTTTAAAAATATGCATATTCTTTGTTTGGATATTTTTGATGCAAACAGGATATTTTGTGGTTGTACAATTTGTCCTATGGCTGTTATATATTCTCTTATTTTTATATTTTCGATTGCAGGCATAATTATTACTTGATCTTTTTTTGGGAATAGACTGTTCATAGTGGCGTTCGCGTAAGACTGGTTGCTGGCTTTTTGAGGTACTATGTTCATGTTTGTTGAGTTGCGTCTAACGACTCCTGTCGCGCAGAGGCCGTTGTCCGCTTTTAATTAAACTTGCAGAATGTCGTTAAGTTAGATTTTTGTTGTTAAGAAATAGCATTTTTGCTATTTTGCCTCAGATGTCGTACGTTTATATACGTACTGGTTTGAGTATACTTAGGTTAGGTGTTATATTTTTTTTGAAAATGAAGTTTATTCAAGAAACAAAAAGGACAAAAAGGATAGGTACGATACCTTCTCTTTGGTTGTCTTCTTTGTGGAATTTTGATACACGTAAGTGGCTTTATAATTGATTTTTAGTAGAGCACGTTTATCACACTGTCTAGTTCGAAAAAAGTTTTTTTAAATGTCCGTTTTAAACTTTGATATTTACTTCTTATATCTTTACTTACAAGTACAATTTTTTTAAGTGTATCTTGCTTACTTGTTTCCATTCTTTTAGTTCTTTACTTGGTAATGTTTACAATATAACTACGTACAATATGATATATATATATATATATATATATATATATATATATAACTTATATAGTACCTACATATTATTAATTTTTTTTTAGAAAATTATCAAATCCATCTCTATAACGACCGTTCAACAAATCACTATCTTTGTCGATAACAGCAAATCCGTACTTCTTATTCCAACAGTGAGAACAAAAATCTTTAAATTTTATGAAACTCATATCAGTATTACAATGATCTGAATACACATGTTGTAAATTTTTTTCGTCTTGTTTAAAAAGTATTATTAAATTTGCATTATCTCGTATTAAATGTTTAGGAATACGAGCATATGTCTGACAAAGATAGAAACAATCAACTGAATTATGGCGACTAAAATATTCCCTCATGCAGTCCTGTTTATCGCATGCAATATCGTCGAATATAAAAATAGAATTTTGTTTTGAATCTTGAGGTTTGACAATTTTACTGTTATCTGTATAGGGAAAAAATTTCATTCCTTTAACACGTGATATGCAATTTTCTAGAAATTTATACTTTGGTTGATTTAGTGACTTTGAGTATAAGTAAATATTTTCAAATTTTAATCCATTCTTAATAGTTAACAAACTAAGAATGACATTTGTTTTACCACAATCAGAGGGACCACAAATTATACATCTGACTGTATTTGGCAATAAATCACCATGTTTTTTATTAATATTATTAGTGTTTATATCGAAATTATCAACGTTTAAACTTTTATTTTGGTGTTTGAAATGCATTCTATTCAAAGGTATGTTACATAATTGATATAAATAGAAGATAACTTCTTATTTATACTCATTTGATGTATAACTCTTTATGATTACACATCACAGCGGACAAGGTTTAATCAATTCTGTTATAAATAAATTACCTTTTGAATTGCACATACCCGGATACCAATATTGTAGGCCTGGTACAAATTTACAAAAGCGATTAGCCCGAGGCGATCCAGGTATTAATACTTTGGATGCAGCCTGTAAACAACATGATATAGCATATTCTAAAAGTAATAAATTAGAAGATCGACATATAGCAGATAAAATAGCTGCGTTATCAAGAATTAAATCAAAAAGTGCATCTGCAGGTGAAAAGCGCGCTGCTTGGATTGTAAATAATTCTATGAAATTAAAGAGAAAATTTGGAATGGGTTGTAATAAACGAAATAGTGCAAAACGTCGAAGGCAGGTGAAAACAGGAGGATTTTTACCATTACTAGGCCCATTATTACCCTTAATTGGCAAGGCAATATTGGCGGGCGCCGCCACTGGCGCTGCATCGCACGGTGTTAAAAAATTGATGGGTGGTTCCGGATTATATTTGAAACCCTATAAACATGGTAATGGCCATTCTAAAAAAACAACGAACAAGAAGGAAGAAAAAAAAACATTAACAAAATTACCTAATCGTGCGTTAACAAATCATGATTTATTAAAGTACACACAAAAAATTCCAAATTTTCGCAGTATTTACATGCGCAATAAATTACCTAATAAACCATTAAAAAATGAAAGCGCTATTATTAATTTGGATAATTTTGATGGATCTGGTACTCATTGGGTTGCTTATAGAAAAAATGGGAATTCTATTATGTATTATGATAGTTTTGGCAAGTTACCCCCACCCTTTGAATTAATAAAATATTTTGGAAATAATATAAAAATAAAATACAATTACAATACAGATCAAAGTTATGATTCATTTAAATGCGGTCATTTATGTTTAAAATTTTTATATAAACAATAAACACTTTCGTTTCATTCATTTTCCTTGAAATATCGAGAACGATAACACTATCGGGAAAATCAAATATACTAAGTGTAGATTTTTTCACACCTATTGAACTAAACAATGATGAACACTATGTAATAGGTCTAATTAATTTTAGTACATATAATTCAGTACCAAATATAAATGAATTAAATAATAAATTTTATTATAAAAAAAATAATAATAAGAATTATGAAGTAATAGAATTGCCTACAGGTAATTATGAAATTAATGATATAAATGACTTTTTACGTTTGAAAATTGGTGACCCAAGTGCCGATGACAATTTTGAAAAAAATTTAAACTATCAGAATGAAATTAAGAAAAGACAAAAAGAAAATTTATTAACAATTAAGGCTAACACTACTACTTTAAAATGTGAAATTGCATCTACTTGTGAAATAAATTTCGAACCTCATGATAGTATTAGAGAATTACTGGGTTTTTCTAAACGAAAATTAGGGCCTAATGTAATTCATACTTCTGATTTTCCTGTCAACATAATGAATGTAAATACATTAGCAATTGAGTGCAATATTGTTACTGGGGCATATAGAAATAAGTTCACACAATTCATGAGTTCAATCTTTCTGTTCCGCCAGGCTATAAAATAATAGAAACACCAGGAAATATCATTTATTTACCTGTGAACGTTCGAACTATAAACAACATAACTTTACGTATTGTTGATCAGAACGGTCAATTGGTAGATTTTAGGGGTAAGGAAGTTACAATCAGATTGCATTTAAAAAAAGTATAAATTATGGGTATTAATTTTAATACCTGTAAAGTATATAATAAGAAGAATAGTTCAAGTTAATTCAATTCATTGTCAACTGCATGCACGTTAACACACAAAAATATCAGCTTTCTGCAATCAATCGGTTTAAAACTAAAAAACAAAAGAAAATCAAATTATAAATAAAAATGAATGAAGTATTAAACATCAACGAGGGTGTGAGATTCAGTACTGCTATTAGGCGTGAAGAATTACATACTTATGATCCATATGCACCCACACAGTATGAGAACAATGATGAAATTCGAATACCTATACATTATCAAGATATTTACACAGTACCCCACGATAGTTACATTGTAATAGAAGGAAAATTTTTAGAAAAGGATGGAAAAACTCCTATCAAGGCTAAATTAGCTAATAACGGTTTTGCACACCTGTTTGATGAAATACGATATGAATTATTTGGCATGGAAATAGATAAAGTAAAGAATGTTGGTATTTGCAGTACAATGAAAGCGTATGTTTCAATGAATTCTAATGAAAAATCAATATATGAAACTGCGGGATGGTACAACGACAATATTATTAATGACACTGGAGAATTCATAGTTTCGATACCTCTAAAACTGCTTTTGGGTTTCGCAGAAGATTTTAAGAAAGTTATTGTGAATGCCAAGCAAGAACTTGTTTTAATACGTGCTAGATATGACAGTAACGTCTATATTAGTCAACAAGAATTAAAAATTAAGATAAATAAAATACAGTGGCGGATCAAACATATTTATCCAAATGATAAGGAAAAATTGAATTTATTAAAAATTGTTAATAACAAAAATAACTCCTTATATATTCCATTCAGAAGTTGGGATTTACATGAGTTTCCAGTGTTACAAGTTATGTCACAACAAACATGGCAAATAAAATCATCCAGTCAATTAGAAACTCCTCGATATGTTATTATTGGTTTTCAAACAGATTATAGAAATAAATTTAATGCCGATATTAGCAAATTTAATCATTGCAAAATTAGAAATATCAAGTTAATTCTAAACTCTGAAACGTACCCCTATGAAAATTTGAATATTAATTTTGAAAAGAATCAATACTTAATACTATATGAAATGTATACTAAGTTTCAAGCGTCATATTATAACGAAACTAGTTACCCCTTACTGAATTGGAAATCTTTTAAGGAAACTGCACCTTTAATTGAAATTGACTGCTCAAAACAAAGTGAGAAACTTAAATCTTCTACGGTTGATATTAAATTACAATTTGAAGCAATGGAAATTTTCCCAGCTTCAAAAATAGCATACTGTTTAATATTACATGACAAATTAGTTGAGTACACCCCATTGACAGGTATTGTTAAAACTATTTAAAAGATATGTTTTTAAAAAAATAATTTAGTTATTTATTAACTGTTGTAATATGAAGGTGCTCTCTTTAATATTTATTTTATTTACACCATATGTTTACACATTTGACGAAACTGAAATCATAGTATATTTGAATATTTATGGTTACTTAAATTTCACCATTGAAAATAGTTCGAATTTGGAATCATTTGAGTACAAACATGCTTTAAACTTATATCAACAAAAATTTGGTTTACCTGGAAATGGAACAATGAACAATGAAACATTAACATTACATTATTAACGTCCAAGATGTTTTTTACACGCTCTTAATAATAACATAAAATGGTATAATAAATTAGTAAGATGGAATTCATATCATATGTCTGCACGACAAAACTATTTACTAGATGAAGCGTTTAAAATGTGGTCTAAAGTAGCAGATATAAATTTTACTAGAGATATTTACAATCCAAATATACGTATTTCATTTGGAAGAGGAAAACATTTAAAAGCAAATAGTTATCAACTAGCGAATTCTCGGCTACGCCGAGCATTCCCTAGAGCTCCGCTGTCAGTGCAAAAAACAAATGCCGATCGACATGAAACAATTATTTCATATTTCCACGTTAGGCCTCACCGAGACCTTTCATTAGATTGCAAACACGATATACTTCTAATAATTTTTTGCAAAAAACAAAAGCCGGTCGACATAAAACATTTTTGTCATTTGTGTACCCCAACTCTCACCGAGACCTTTCATTTGGTACCATACAAGACATACTTTTGACAACTTTCTGCATAAAACAAAAGTCGATCGACATGAAACATTTTTATCATATGTACACGCTAGCCCTCCCCGAGACTTTTCATTTGATACCAAACACGACATTCTTCTGACAACTTTTTGCATAAAACAAAAGCCGATCGACATGGAACATTTTTGTAAATTCTGCACGCCAGCCCTCAACGAGACCTTTCATTTGAGACGAAACTCGACATACCTTTGAGAAATTTTTACAAAAAACAAAAGCCGATCAACATTGACCTTTTTTGTTAATTCTACACGCCAGCCCTTATCGAGCCTTTTCATTTGATACCAGGCACCACATACTTCTCACAATTTTTGGCAAAAAACAAAAACCGATCGACATAGCACATTTTTGTCAATTCTGCACGCTAGCACTCAACGAGACCTTTCATTTGAGACCAAACACGATATACTTCTAATAATTTTTTGCAAGAAATAAAAGCCGGTCGACATGAAACATTTTTGTCATTTATGTACCCTAGCTCTCACCACCGAGACTTTTCATTTGATACCATACACGACATACTTTTGAAAACTTTCTGCATAAAACAAAAGTCGATCGACATGAAACATTTTTATCATATCTACACGCTAGCCCACACCGAGACTTTTCATTTGATACCAAACACTATATACTTGTGACAACTTTTTGCAAAAAACAAAAGCCGATCGACATTGACCATTTTCGTTAATTCTGCACACCAGCCTTCATTGAAACCTTTCATTTGATACCACACACCACACACTTCTGACAACTTTTTGCAAAAAACAAATACCGATCGACATAGCATATTTTTGTCAATTTTGCACGCTAGCCCTCTCGGAGACCTTTCATTTGATACCAAATACGACATACTTCGGACAACTTTTTGCATAAAACAAAAGCCGATCGACATGGAACATTTTTGTCAATTCTGCACGCTAGCCCTCAACGAGACCTTTCATTTGAGACCAAACTCGACATACCTTTGAGAAATTTTTGCAAAAAACAAAAGCTGATCAACATTGAACTTTTTTGATAATTCTACACACCAGCCCTTATCGAGCCTTTTCATTTGATACCAAACACCACATACTTCTCACAACTTTTTCCAAAAAACAAAAGCCGTTGGATATAGAACATTTTTGTTAATTTTGCACGCTAGCCCTCATCGTGACCTTGCCTAATATAACATTCTGTCTTCAGTAACGTTCATTTGGGAATATTTGTTCTTTGTTTAGTTACTTTATTAAACATTTGGCAATATTGACTTATGTAATTCGAAAATACCCAAACACGACTTTTTTCTGACAACATTTTGCAAATTCTAATGTACGTAGAACATTTTTGTCATTCGTGCACACCAGTCCGTATTGTGTCGTTTCCTTAAAACCCAAGGATGACCTACTTCTAACAACTTTTTACGAAAAACAAATGTAGATCGACATGACATTTTTTTGTCATTTTAAAACTGGCCCTTATGGTTTCCTTTCTTTTGATAAAAAACACAGCAAAGTATTCAATTTATTTTATTTAGGAATATTTGATATTTATTTAGTTACTTTATAATTTGGCAACACTGTTTGTGTTAAAAAATAGTAGTTAATTTTTAAATTTATAAATTAATATTGTCAATCCTAATACAACTGCCACCGTCTTCACTGAAGTTAGTTTAGGAATATTTGGTTTTAATTTAGTTCCTTCATTACACATTTGGCAACATTGCCTTTTGACATTGGCAACGTCAAAATTTATTTTAATTAAATACGTTATGTTTTAAACTTAAATTAATTGTAACACCTTTGCTCAAGACTATTATACATGATACTGTATTCATTTCTTTAATATCAATGTTCTATTTGAAAATACAATCGTTTAAAGTTCACAGACTGTTTGTCAAAAATGACAGATTACAGCGTGATTCTTTTTAAATTTAGACATGGCTACTAGGATCTTTAGTTTCAAGATTGTTTCAAAATTAAAAAAGTGTGTGGATTTTATTAATTTACGCAAAAACTGCTCGACGTAAAAATATGAAATACCAAAAAGGCACACCTACGCATCATTCTCTACAACTTGATATTATTATACATAATAATTTCATAAATGGTTAAGGCTGTAGGTTTGTTCGAAAATTTGGCGATCGTCATGATGAAAATAAATATAGATTAGGACACATGCCTTTTAGTATATAGGACTAGCGAATGCTCAGTTACGCTGAGCGTTCCCTAGGCCTCCGGCGTCAGTGAAATGTTAACATTTAATAACTAATTTAATTTCTACAAGGCGGTTCTTGACGAATGCTTTGATTTAATACCAGACACGGTGTATTTCCGGCTAATTGTACAAAAACAAATGCAGATCGACTTGGCAATTTTTTGTCACTTCTGCAAATTAGCCTTCAACCGATATTTAATTTGATACCAAACATGACATACTTCTGACAACTTTTTCCAAAAAACAAAAGCGGGGTAACATGAACCATTTCTGTCAATTTTGCATGTCAACTCTCATCGAGACCTTTCATTTTATACCAAACACGATATACTTCTGATAACTTATCATATCTGCAAGCCAGTCCTCATCGAGTCTTCTTATTTGATTCCAAGCACGATATACTTGTTACAACTTTTTGCAGAAAACAAAAGCCGATTAACATAGACCATTTTCGTCAGTTCTGCACGCGAGCCCTCAACAAGACCTTTCATTTGAGACCAAACATGATATACTTTATACTACTTTTTGCATAAAACAAAAGCCGATCGACATAGATCATTTTTGTCAATTCTCTACGCGAGCCCTCGCCGAGACCTTTCTTTCGATACTAAGCACGATATATTTCTGACAACTTTGTGGAAAAAACAAAAGCCGATCGTTATAGATCATTTTTGTCAATTCTCTACGCGAGCCCTCGCCGAGACCTTTCTTTCGATACTAAACACGACATATTTCTGACAACTTTGTGGAAAAAACAAAAGCCGATCGTTATAGATCATTTTTGTCAACTATCTACGCGAGCCCTCGTCGAGACCTTTCATTCGATACCAAGCATGACATATTTCTGACAACTTTTTGCAAAAAACAAAAGCCGATTGGCATAGATCATTTTTGTCAATTCTGCTCCCCAGTCCTCATCGAGACCTTTCATTAAATACCAAAGACGACATACTTATATTAACTTTTTGCATAAAACAAAAGCCGATCAACATACACCATTTTCGCCAGTTCTACACGCGAGCCCTCAAAAAGACCTTTCATTTGAGACCAAACATGATATACTTTATACGACTTTTTGCATAAAACAAAAGCCGATCGACATAGATCATTTTTGTCAATTCTCTACGCGAGAGCTCGCCGAGACATTTCTTTCGATACTAAGCACGACATATTTCTGACAACTTTGTGGAAAAAACAAAAGCCGATCGTTATAGATCATTTTTGTCAACTATCTACGCGAGCCCTCGTCGAGACCTTTCATTCGATACCAAGCGTGACATATTTCTGACAACTTTTTGCAAAAAACAAAAGCCGATTGGCATAGATCATTTTTGTCAATTATGCTCCCCAGTCCTCATCGAGACCTTTCATTAGATACCAAACACGACATACTTCTATTAACTTTTTGCATAAAACAAAAGCCGATCAACATAGAAAATTTTCATTTCTGCACACCAGGCCTTTCCGAGACTTTTAATTCGATACCAAACACGACATATTTCTGACAACATATTGCAAAACACCAATTCTAATCGACGTAGAACATGTTTATAATTCGTGCACACCAGTCTACATTGTGTCATTTCATTAAAACCCAAAGACGACCTACTTCTAACAATTTTTTGCGAAAAACAAATGCAGATCGACATGACACATATTTTTTGTCATGTTAAAACCGGCCCTTATTGTTTTCTTTCTTTTGATATCAAATACAGCGAAGTGTTTAATTTATTTTATTTAGGAATATTTGATTTTTATTTACTTACTTCATAATTTGGCAACACTGCTTGTAGTTAATTTTTAAATTTATAAATTACCATCTGCAATTCTAAAATAACAGCTTCTATCTTCAGTTTAGTTCCTATAGGAATATTTGGTTTTTATGTAGTTACTTCATGACACATTTGGCAACACTGTCTGTACTGACACTTAAACGTCAAAAATTAGAAATTTTAAATTCGCCACGAAAGACACTAAAATTTTTAGTGAAATAATTGCTCATGTATACAATGTATAACAATGCTTTCATATTTTTGATATCTTCATTCATTAAGAAGTAATAAATGATTAAAGTTTGCTTCTGACTTGTCAAATATGACAGCTAGTAGTTGGCATTCACTTGAAATTTTCCAATGCTTGCTTGAGCTATTGTTTCAAAGTACCAATTTCACAAAGTTTAATTTTTTTTACACAAAAACCACACACAGTAAAAATATAAAAACTAAAAAGGAAATTAATTCGAATCAAGCTCTATAATATGGTGCAAAAATCATTAAAATCCGATAATCAGTTTATGCTGTAGCCCGTTGCAAAATTTTAGCGATCGTCTGATGAAAATATATATTGGAAAAATTGTCTAAGCCTTTTAGTATATAGGATAGCGAATTCTCGGCTACGCCGAGCATTCCCTAGAGCTCCGCTGTCAGTGCAAAAAACAAATGCCGATCGACATGAAACAATTATTTCATATTCCCACGTTAGGCCTCACCGAGACCTTTCATTAGATTGCAAACACGATATACTTCTAATAATTTTTTGCAAAAAACAAAAGCCGGTCGACATAAAACATTTTTGTTAATTGTGTACCCCAACTCTCACCGAGACCTTTCATTTGGTACCATACACGACATACTTTTGACAACTTTCTGCATAAAACAAAAGTCGATCGACATAAAATATTTTTATCATATGTACACGCTAGCCCTCTCCAAGACTTTTCATTTGATACCAAACACGACATACTTCTGACAACTTTTTGCATAAAACAAAAGCCGATCGACATGGAACATTTTTGTAAATTCTGCACGCCAGCCCTCAACGAGACCTTTCATTTGAGACGAAACTCGACATACCTTTGAGAAATTTTTACAAAAAACAAAAGCCAATCAACATTGACCTTTTTTGTTAATTCTACACGCCAGCCCTTATCGAGCCTTTTCATTTGATACCAGGCACCACATACTTCTCACAATTTTTGGCAAAAAACAAAAACCGATCGACATAGCACATTTTTGTCAATTCTGCACGCTAGCCCTCAACGAGACCTTTCATTTGAGACCAAACACGATATACTTCTAATAATTTTTTGCAAGAAATAAAAGCCGGTCGACATGAAACATTTTTGTCATTTATGTACCCTAGCTCTCACCACCGAGACTTTTCATTTGATACCATACACGACATACTTTTGACAACTTTCTGCATAAAACAAAAGTCGATCGACATGAAACATTTTTATCATATCTACACGCTAGCCCACACCGAGACTTTTCATTTGATACCAAACACTATATACTTGTGACAACTTTTTGCAAAAAACAAAAGCCGATCGACATTGACCATTTTCGTTAATTCTGCACACCAGCCTTCATTGAAACCTTTCATTTGTTACCACACACCACACACTTCTGACAACTTTTTGCAAAAAACAAATACCGATCGACATAGCATATTTTTGTCAATTTTGCACGCTAGCCCTCTCGGAGACCTTTCATTTGATACCAAATACGACATACTTCTGACAACTTTTTGCATAAAACAAAAGCCGATCGACATGGAACATTTTTGTCAATTCTGCACGCTAGCCCTCAACGAGACCTTTCACTTGAGACCAAACTCGACGTACCTTTGAGAAATTTTTGCAAAAAACAAAAGCTGATCAACATTGAACTTTTTTGATAATTCTACACACCAGCCCTTATCGAGCCTTATCATTTGATACCAAACACCACATACTTCTCACAACTTTTTCCAGAAAACAAAAGCCGTTGGATATAGAACATTTTTGTTAATTTTGCACGCTAGCCCTCATCGTGACCTTGCCTAATATAATATTCTGTCTTCAGTAACGTTCATTTGGGAATATTTGTTCTTTGATTAGTTACTTTATTAAACATTTGGCAATATTGACTTATGTAATTCGAAAGTACCCAAACACGACTTTTTTCTGACAACATTTTGCAAATTCTAATGTACGTAGAACATTTTTGTCATTCGTGCACACCAGTCCGTATTGTGTCGTTTCCTTAAAACCCAAGGATGACCTACTTCTAACAACTTTTTACGAAAAACAAATGTAGATCGACACGACATTTTTCTGTCATTTTAAAACTGGCCCTTATGGTTTCCTTTCTTTTGATAAAAAACACAGCAAAGTGTTCAATTTATTTTATTTAGGAATATTTGATATTTATTTAGTTACTTTATAATTTGGCAACACTGTTTGTGTTAAAAAATAGTTGTTAATTTTTAAATTTATAAATTAATATTGTCAATCCTAATACAACTGCCACCGTCTTCATTGAAGTTAGTTTAGGAATATTTGGTTTTAATTTAGTTCCTTCATTACACATTTGGCAACATTGCCTTTTGACATTGGCAACGTCAAAATTTATTTTAATTAAATACGTTATGTTTTAAACTTAAATTAATTGTAACACCTTTGCTCAAGACTATTATACATGATACTGTATTCATTTCTTTAATATCAATGTTCTATTTGAAAATACAATCGTTTAAAGTTCACAGACTGTTTGTCAAAAATGACAGATTACAGCGTGATTCTTTTTAAATTTAGACATGGCTACTAGGATCTTTAGTTTCAAGATTGTTTCAAAATTAAAAAAGTGTGTGGATTTTATTAATTTACGCAAAAACTGCTCGACGTAAAAATATGAAATACCAAAAAGGCACACCTACGCATCATTCTCTACAACTTGATATTATTATACATAATAATTTCATAAATGGTTAAGGCTGTAGGTTTGTTCGAAAATTTGGCGATCGTCATGATGAAAATAAATATAGATTAGGACACATGCCTTTTAGTATATAGGATAGCGAATTCTCGGCTACGCCGAGCATTCCCTAGAGCTCCGCTGTCAGTGCAAAAAACAAATGCCGATCGACATGAAACAATTATTTCATATTCCCACGTTAGGCCTCACCGAGACCTTTCATTAGATTGCAAACACGACATACTTCTGACAACTTTCTACATAAAACAAAAGTCGATCGACATGAAACATTTTTATCATATCTGTACGCTAGCCCACACCAAGACTTTTCATATAATACCAAACACTATATACTTGTGACAACCTTTTGCAAAAAACAAAAGCCGATCAACATTGACAATTTTTGTTAATTCTGCCCACCAGCCCTCATTGAAACCTTTCATTTGATACCAAACACCATACACTTCTGACAACTTTTTGCAAAAAACAAAAACCGATCGACATAGCACATTTTTGTCAATTCTGCACGCTAGTTCTCAACAAGACGTTTCATTTGAGACCAAACTCAACATACTTTTGAGAACTTTTTGCAGAAAACAAAAGCCGATCGGAATGGAACATTTCTGCCAATTCTGCACGCTAGCCCTCAATGAGACCTTTTATTCGATACCAAACACGACATATTTCTGACAACTTTTTGCAGAAAACAAAAGCCGATCGGAATGGAACATTTCTGCCAATTCTGCACGCTAGCCCTCAATGAGACCTTTTATTCGATACCAAACACGACATATTTCTGACAACTTGTTGCATAAATCAAAAGCCGATCGACATAGACCATTTTTGTCAATTCTCTACTCGAGTCCTTATCGAGCCCTTTCATTTGATATCAAACACAACATACTTCTGATATCTTTTTGCATAAAACAAAAGTCAATCGACATAGAATATTTTTGAAATTTCTACAGGCTAGCCCACACCGAGAACTTTCATTTGATACCAAAGACTATAAACTTTTGAAAACTTTTTGTAAAAAGAAAAGCAGACCGTAATGAATCATTTTTGTCAATTCTGCATGCTAGCCCTCAACGAGACCTTTCTTTTGAGACTATACTCTACATATTTCTGAGAATTTTCGCAAAAAACAAAAGCCGATCAAGATTGAGCAATTTTGTTAATTTTTCGCGCTAACCCTCATCGAGACATTTATTTTGATACTAACCACCACATACTTCTGACAACTATTTGTGAAAAACAAAAGCCGATTGGCATGGAACATTTTTGTCAATTCTGCACGCTAGCCCTCAACGAAACCTTTCATTTGAAACCAAACTCGACATACCTTTGATAACTTTTTGCAGAAAACAAAAGCCGATCGGAATGGAACATTTTTGTCAATTCTGCTTGCTAGCCCTCAACGAAACCTTTCATTTGGTACTAAACACGACATACTTCTGACAACTTTTTGCATAAAACAAAAGCCGATCGACATGGAACATTTTTGTCAATTCTGCACGCTAGCCCTCAACGAGACCTTTCATTTGAGACCAAATTTGACATACCTTTAAGAAATTTTTGCAAAAAACAAAAGCCGATCAACTTTGACCTTTATTGTACATTCTACACGCCAGCCCTTATCGAGCCCTTTCATTTGATACTAAACACTACATACTTCTCACAACTTTTTCTAAACAACATTTTTCTGACATTTTGCAAAAAACAAATTCTAATTTACGTAGAACATTTTTGTCATTCGTTTCCTTAAAACCCAAAGACAACCTACTTCTAACAACTTTTTCCGAAAAACAAATGCAGATCGACATGACACATTTTTTTTGTCATTTCAAAACCGGCCATTATGGTTTTCTTTCTTTTGATATCAAACACAGCAAAGTGTTCCATTTAATTAGGTACATTTGATTTTTATTTAGTTACTTCATAATTTGGCAACACTGTTTGTATTAAAAAATAATAGTTAATTTTTAAATTTATAAATTAATATTGTCAGTCCTAATAAAACTGTCACCGTCTTCAGAGAAGTTAATTTAGGAATATTTGGTTTTAATTTAGTTACTTCATTATACATTTGGCAACATTGACTTTTGACAATGGAAACGTCAAAATTAATATTAATTAAATACGTTATATTTTAAACTTAAATTAGTTGTAACACCTTTGCTCAAGACTATTATACATGATACTGTATTTACTTCTTTAATATCAATGTTCTATAAAAAGTTATAATCGTTTAAAGTTCATAGACAGATTGTCAAAAGTGACAGATAACAGCGTGACTCTTCTTATATTTAGACATGGCTACTAGGATCCATTGTTTCAAGTTATTAGTTTTGCACAGTTTTTATTTTTTTACACAAGAACCACTCACAGTAAAAATATGAGACCCCCAAAAGGCACAACTACACATTATTCCCTGCAATCTAAAAAAAAAATTACAACAATCCCTTTCATGGTTAAGGTAGTTAGGCTGTCCACAAAATTTGGCGATCGTCGTGATGAAAATAAATAAACATCACCGACACATGCCTTTTTAGTATATAGGACTAGCGAATTTTCGGCTACGCCGAGCATTCCCTAGAGCTCCGCTGTCAGTGCAAAAAACAAATGCCGATCGACATGAAACAATTATTTCATATTTCCACGTCAGGCCTCACCGAGACCTTTCATTAGATTGCAAACACGATATACTTCTAATATTTTTTTGCAAAAAACAAAAGCCGGTCGACATGGAACATTTTTGTCAATTCTACACGCTAGCCCTCAACAAGACGTTTCATTTGAGTCCAAACTCGACATAACTTTGAGAACTTTTTGCAGAAAACAAAAGCCGATCGGAATGGGACATTTTTGTCAATTCTGCACGCTAGCCCTCAACGAGACCTTTCATTTGAGATCAAACTCGACATACTTTTGAGAAATTTTTGCAGAAAACAAAAGCCGATCGGAATGTAACATTTTTCTCAATTCTGCACGCTAGTAGATAATGAATCTATCAAAATAGTATATGATTCCCTAGAGCTCCGCTGTCAGTGCAAAAAACAAATGCCGATCGACATGAAACAATTATTTCATATTTCCACGTCAGGCCTCACTAAGACCTTTCATTAGATTGCAAACACGATATACTTCTAATATTTTTTTGCAAAAAACAAAAGCCGGTCGACATGGAACATTTTTGTCAATTCTACACGCTAGCCCTCAACAAGACGTTTCATTTGAGTCCAAACTCGTCATAACTTTGAGAACTTTTTGCAGAAAACAAAAGCCGATCGGAATGGGACATTTTTGTCAATTCTGCACGCTATCCCTCAACGAGACCTTTCATTTGAGATCAAACTCGACATACTTTTGAGAAATTTTTGCAGAAAACAAAAGCCGATCGGAATGTAACATTTTTCTCAATTCTGCACGCTAGTAGATAATGAATCTATCAAAATAGTATATGATGTTTATATCGCTGAATTCAGAAAAAAATGCTCTATCGAATAACCTAAAAATAAACATATGTTCCCATCTAAAAAGAGAAAGTTGTGTCCCGTATTTTGAGAACCACAGGTCAAAAAAAAGTTTTTTTTGCTCTTTGTATTAGTCTTGTAAAATGGTGGTTCTTTGCTAATTTAACCAACCTCGTAGCTCTTATAGTTCTCGAGATAGAAATGGTGGCACGCTTAAATGGAACACCCTGTATATGAACAACTCACACATAACTTATCAAATAATATCATATATTTAATATTCCAACTTTGGAAATTGATGAATTTTTTTCACACCCTTCTACGGGGGGTGCTACCATGTGTTACACCTAGAAACATTTGTTGTAATGTATATTATTTATTTATAACACGTTCAAAGCGGCACGCGAGACCGTTTAGGAAATAAATAAAAATACATGTTGATAAATAAATGAAATTATAGAGATTTTAAATTTCCCGCGCTTAGGGATTTTGAGATACAACGGTTTAATCATCAAAATACATAAGAAGAAAAGATTTAAATAATACGTTTAACCCAATTTTATGTATTTTTATTATATCTTAACAATATTTGTATTTTCATACAATACATTCAGTTTGACAGAACTTAAATGTCATAACTTGACACAATAAGTATGAAGTTAGTTAAAGAATATATAAAAATGTATTATTTTGAAAATAATTATCTATTTTATAAATATAAATAATGTGAAATAACATACCAAAATTTATAAACTGATACATTTTTATATTGCCAAAAAAAACATGATTATATTATTATTTTTGTAATGCTATGTTCATGTATATATGTATGAAGCTGAATTATATATGTATTTATCTACAACTATTGTTATTGTTATTAATAATTTATTTTTTATTATAAATATCAATATAAATGATTATAAAAGTATAATAAATACAATTTGAATAGTTATTTTGGAATTTAAGTGATCCTGTGGCGCCATCTGTTGAGGTATATATGAACTACTCGCACATAACTGAAAATTTATATGCCTGTTAGTTGTAGATAAAGTAACCAATTTTTATACGTTCTTTTGCATTATTTCTTAATGAAAACATGAATTTTCGTGCAGTACAATCACAGTCAAGTTCGACTAAGAGAATATAAATATTTGGTTTGAAAAGATGTTTATTGTTTCATACATCAGTTACAAATGGATAAATGGATAGATAATTTGTTTATGTAAACGTTTACATATGAGAAATCATCTCATTTCATTATAAAATACTACAGAATTTTGAAAAATGTAATCTCTATTGTAATCAAATGTTTTCATCAGAAATGTTAAGAAATGCGTATAAAGAAAGAGTAAATTGCAATTAATAAAAGTTTAATAAAGTCCAGATACATCATTTATTTATATACTAATTATTTTACAATAAATTGTTAAACAATTCCCTCCAAAACTGTATGAAATAAAGGCTTGTCAATTTTGTCCACGTAATCAGACAAAATCTATAGTCTAACTATCTAAAATATTTATAAATTAGATATAAAAAGTATTTATATATAAGGGAAGAATACTGTACAGTATGAATTTACCTTTGGAAGTGTTTGAATAGTAATCAAATATAGTTTTTTAAACGTCAGAGTGTAAATCAATTTTGAAATGCAGTTTTCTTGATTAAATAATCCATGCTGGAATATTCTTTAGTTTGCATTTAATAAAGAATATGTTTTACTATTACTTATTTTTATAATTATTGCCCAATAGATTGTTTTAGTTTATTAAAAAATCCATGTTAGTGTATCTGAGTACGTGTAGGTTATAGTCTCATGTAAAAAATAAAATATTTACCTATTAATATATAAATATTTATATTCTATATAAGTACCTGTATTGGAGATGATTTCTTATTAAATTTCGTACAATATTTCATTATACATTTTAGTAAATATGACATTTTTCACTTAGTTGTCTACAACTCAAGTGTCAAATGAACCATTTTTGTTAAATTTTATAATATCGTGCAATTTTTCTGGTTTCATTTTCAAGGATACATTATAATAATGATTTTCATCCAACGAATTGCCTTATTATAGAAAACGCATTTCTCGATTAATATTTGGTTGCAGAAAGTGTTTATTGTTTGAAATATCAATGATAAATGAACAATTGGATAGATACGTTGTTTTTATAAACGTTTTTATGTAACAAATCATTTCATTCCATAACAAAATTCAATAGAATTTTAAAAATCAAATCTTTGTTGTAATCAACTACTTTATTATAATTTAGATACCTAATTCAAAATAATTATTGTACAATCAATTATTAAACATTTCTTCCAAGTGGGTATGAAGGAAAGGTTTGTCAGTATTTTTAAATAAATGTGTTTATGACTCAATACGACGCGCATTGATTAAATTCCAGAATTTATTTTTTTGTCAATAGTGTTATTATCCGTAATATTATGTTATTTCTTTTCTATAAATATATTCTTGTTTGGATATCTTAACCAATTAAAAACTATAACTGAAATGAAAACACATATCTAAATACAGCCAAGAATATACAAAATTACATACTTACATTACAGAAAGTAGTGTAATTTTACTTTTAAACTAATTTTACTATATATTTCTCCAAGCAAATACAAGACTTGCATTATGATTGTTTGATTATACTGTAAATAAGGTTTGCCGTAAATTATTATGTACAATGCACTTTTATGATAATCAGTTACACTTCAGTAGTGTTATTGTCAGTAATTTTATGTTATTTCTCTTCTATAAATGTACTCTTGTTTGGGTAACCAATTAAAAATTATAACTGAAATGAAAATACATATTTAAATACAACGAAACAAATTTAAAATGATATACTTACATCACAAAGTGTATTGTACATATTCTTTTAAACATAGTTTACTTTATATTTCTGTATATTTCTCTTTGAAAATATAAAACTTGTGTAACGACTTTTTTGGTTATAGACCAACGAATGATAAACGTCAATGTCATAAAATTAAATATTTTAAATACACCATACTTAACATTCAGTGTATTTGTATATATTTCGCTCACTATTATAATGTGTAAAAATATAATTACCTTTACAATATCTCTTTTCATTTTCAAAATAAATCAATTAAAAGTTTCATATTGAATTGTCAAAAATGACGGATGGCACAGTAATTCTTTTTAAATTTAAACCTGGCATCTAGTATATTTTTTTCAGTTTTGTTCCAGTTTTCCTTTTTCGCTTAGTTTTCGATTTTTTACACGAAAACCACTCACAGTAAAAATATGAGACCCCAAAAAGGCCCTATTCCACTTTAAACCACATCTAATAAAATAATATTAAAATTATTCCATGAATGGTTTGACCTGTACCCGTGAGCAAAGTTTTTGCGATGCTCGAGATGAATCCAAATATATATAGTGAATCTACCGTTTCAGTACATAAGACTAGAGCATTCCCTAGAGCTCCGCTGTCAGTGCAAAAAACAAATGCCGATCGACATGAAACAATTATTTTATATATCCACGTCAGGCCTCACCGAGACCTTTCATTAGATTGCAAACACGATATACTTCCAATAATTTTTTGCAAAAAACAAATGCCGGTCGGCATGAAACATTTTTGTCATTTATGTACCCCAGCCCTCACCGAGACCTTTCATTTCATACCAAACACGACATACTACTGACAACTTTCTACATAAAACAAAAGTCGATCGACATGAAACATTTTTATCATATCTGTACGCTAGCCCACACCAAGACTTTTCATTCGATACCAAACACTATATACTTGTGACAACCTTTTGCAAAAAACAAAAGCCGATCAACATTGACAATTTTTGTTAGTTCTGCCCACAAGCCCTCATTGAAACCTTTCATTTGATACCAAACACCATACACTTCTGACAACTTTTTGCAAAAAACAAAAACCGATCGACATAGCACATTTTTGTCAATTCTGCACGCTAGTTCTCAACAAGTCGTTTCATTTGAGACCAAACTAGACATACTTTAGAGAACTTTTTGCAGAAAACAAAAGCCGATCGGAATGGAACATTCCTGTCAATTCTGCACGCTAGCCCTCAACGAGACCTTTTATTCGATACCAAACACGACATATGACAACTTGTTGCATAAAACAAACGCCGATCGACATAGACCATTTTTGTCAATTCTCTACGCGAGCCCTTATCGAGCCCTTTCATTTGAGACAAAACACAACATACTTCTGATATCTTTTTGCATAAAACAAAAGTCAATCGACATGGAATATTTTTTAAATTTCTACAGGCTAGCCCACACCGAAAACTTTCATTTAATACCAAACACTATAAACTTCTGAAAACTTTTTGTAAAAAGAAAAGCAGATCGTAATGGATTATTTTTGTCAATTCTGCATGCTAGCCCTCAACGAGACCTTTCTTTTGAGACTATACTCGACATATTTCTGAGAACTTTTCGCAAAAAACAAAAGCCGATCAAGATTGAGCAATTTTGTTAATTTTTCACGCAAACCCTTATCGACACCTTTATTTTGATACTAACCACCACATACTACTGACAACTATTTTCGAAAAACAAAAGCTCCGATTGACATGGCACATTTTTGTCAACTCTGCACGCTAGCGCTCAACGAGACCTTTCATTTGAGACCAAACTCGACATACCTTTGAGAACATTTTGCAGAAAACAAAAGCCGATCGGAATGGAACATTTTTGTCAATTCTGCTCGCTAGCCCTCAACGAGACCTTTCATTTGAAATCAAACTCGACGTACCTTTGAGAAACTTTTGCAAAAAACAAAAGACGATCAACATTGATCATTTTTGTTAATTCTAAACGCCAGCCCTTATCGAGTCCTTTCATTTGATACTAAGCACCACATACTTCTCACAACTTTTTCCAAACAACATTTTTCTGACAACATTTTGCAAAAAACAAATTCTAATTTAAGTAGAACATTTTTGTCATTCGTGCACTCCCGTCCACATTGTGTAGTTTCCTTAAAACCCAAAGACAACCTACTTGTAACAACTTTTTCCGAAAAACAAATGCAAATCGACAAGACACATTTTTTTTGTCATTTCAAAACCGGCCCTTACGGTTTTCTTTCTTTTGATATCAAACACAGCAAAGTGTTCAATTTATTTTATTTAGGAATATTTGATTTTTATTTAGTTACTTCATAATTTGGCAACACTGTTTGTATTAAAAAATAGTAGTTAATTTTTAAATTTATAAATTAATATTGTCAACCCTAATACAACTGCCACCGTCTTCAGTAAAGTTAGGTTAGGAATATTTGGTTTTCATTTAGTTACTTCATCACGCATTTGGCAACATTGACTTTTGACAATGGAAACGTCAAAATTATTATTAATTAAATACGTTATGTTTTAAACTTAAATTAGTTGTAACACCTTTGCTCAAGACTATTATACATGATACTGTATTTACTTCTCTAATATCAATGTTCTATAAAAAGTTATAATCGTTTAAAGTTCATAGACAGATTGTCAAAAGTGACAGATGACCTCGTGACTCTTCTTAAATTTAGACATAGCTACTAGCATCCATTGTTTCAAGTTATTAATTTTGCACAGTTTTTATTTTTTTACACAAGAACCACACACAGTAAAAATATGAGACCCCCAAAAGGCACAACTACACATTATTCCCTGCAATCTAAAAAAAAATTTACAACAATCCCTTTCATGGTTCAGGCAGTTAGGCTTGTGACAAAATTTGGCGATCGTCGTGATGAAAATAAATAAACATCACGGACACATGCCTTTTAGTATATAGGATAGCGAATTCTCGGCTACGCCGAGCATTCCCTAGAACTCCGCTGTCAGTGCAAAAAACAAATGCCGATTGACATGAAACAATTATTTCATATTTGCACGTCAGGCCTCACCAAGACCTTTCATTAGATTGCAAACACGATATACTTCCAATAATTTTTTGCAAAAAACAAAAGCCGGTCGACATGAAACATTTTTGTCATTTATGTACCCCAACCCTAGCCGAGACCTTTCATTTGATACCAAACTCGACATACTTCTGACAACTTTCTACATAAAACAAAAGTCGATCAACATGAAACATTTTTACCATATCTGCACGCTAGCCCACACCGAGACTTTTTATTTGACACCAAACACTCTATACTTCTGACAACCTTTTGCAAAAAACAATAGCCGATCGACATTGAAAATTTTTGTTAATTCTGCACACCAGCCCTCATTGAAATCTTTCATTTGATACCAAACACCATACACTTCTGACAACTTTTTGCAAAAAGCAAAAACCGATCGACATAGCACATTTTTGTCAATTCTGCACGCTAGCCCTCAACAAGACGTTTTATTTGAGACCAAACTCGGCATACTTTTGAGAAATTTTTGCAGAAAACAAAAGCCGATCGACATAGATCATTTTTGTCAATTCTCTACGCGAGCCCTCGCCAAGACCTTTCATTCGATACCAAACACGACATATTTCTGACAACTTTTTGCAAAAAACAAAAGCTGATCGACATGGAATATTTTTTTAATTCTGCACGCTATCCCTCTACAAGACGTTTCATTTGAGACCAAACTCGACGTACTTTTAAGAACTTTTTGCAGAAAACAAAAGCCGATCGAAATGGAACATTTCTGTCAATTCTGCACGCTAGCCCTCAACGAGATCTTTCATTTGAGACCAAACTCGACATACTTTTGAGAATTTTTTGCATAAAACAAAAGCAGATCGACATAGATCATTTTTGTCAATTCTCTACGCGAGCCCTCGCCAAGACCTTTCATTCGATCCTAAACACGACATATTTCTGACAACTTTTTGCAAAAAACAAAAGCCGATCGACATGGAACATTTTTGTCAATTTTGCATTTCAGCCCTCAACGAGGCCTTTCATTAGATACTAAACACGACATACTTCTATTAACTTTTTGCATAAAACAGAAGCCGATCAACATAGACCGTTTTTGTCAGTTTTGCACGCGAGCCTTCAACAAGAGCTTTTATTTGAGACCAAACATGATATACTTTATACAACTTTTTGCAAAAAACAAAAGCCGATCGACATAGATCATTTTTGTCAAATCTGCACGCTATCCCTCTACAAGACCTTTCATTCGATACCAAACACGACATATTTCTGACAACTTTTTGAAAAAACAAAAGCCTATCGACATAAACTGTTTTTGTCAATTCTGCACGCGAGCCCTCAACAAGACCTTTTATTTGAGACCAAACATGATATACTTTATACTACTTTTTGCAAAAAACAAAAGCCGATCGACATAGATCATATTTGTCAAATCTCTACGCGAGCCCTCGCCGAGACCTTTCATTAGATACCAAACACGACCTACGTCTATTAACTTTTTGCATAAAACAAAAGCCGATCAACATAGATAATTTTCTTTTTTGTAAACCTGCCCTGACCGAGACTTTTCACTCGATACAAAACACATATTTCTGATAACATTTTGCAAAAAACTAATTCTAATCGACGTAGAACATTTTTGTCATTCGTGTACTCCAATCCACATTGTGGTGTTTCATTAAAATCCAAGGACGACCTACTTGTAACAACTTTTTGCGCAAAACAAATGCAGATCGACGTGACATATTTTTTTTGTCATTTCAAAACCGGCACTTATAGTTTTTTTTCTTTTGATATCAAACACAGCAAAGTGTTCAATTTATTTTATTTACGAATATTCTATTTTTATTTAGTTACCTACTTCATAATTTGGCAACACTGTTTGTGTTAAAAAGTGGTAGTTAATTATTAAATTTATTAATTAATATTGTCAATCCTAATACAACTGCCACCGTCTTCAGTGAAGTTAGTTTAGGAATATTCGGTTTTAATTTAGTTACTTCATCACACATTTGGCAACATTGACTTTCGACATTGGAAACGTCAAAATTTATATGAATTAAATACGTTATGTTTTAAACTTAAATTAATTGTAACACCTTTGCTCAAGACTATTATACATGATACTGTATTTACTTCTTTAATATCAATGTTCTATAAAAAGTTATAATCGTTTAAAGTTCATAGACAGATTGTCAAAAGTGACAGATGACATCGTGACTCTTTTTAAATTTAGACATGGCTACTAGGATCCATTGTTTCAAGTTATTAATTTTGCACAGTTTTTATTTTTTTACACAAGAACCACTCACAGTAAAAATATGAGACCCCCAAAAGGCACAACTACACATTATTCCCTGCAACCTAAAAAAAAAATTACAACAATCTCTTTCATGGTTCAGGCAGTTAGGCTGTCCACAAAATTTGGCGATCGTCGTGATGAAAATAAATAAACATCACCGACACATGCCTTTTAGTATATAGGACTAGCGAATGCTCAGCTACGCTGAGCGTTCCCTAGGCCTCCGGCGTCAGTGAAATATTAACATTTGAAAGCTAATTTTATTTCTGCAAGGCAGGTCTTGTCGAATGCTTTCATTTAATATCAAATACGGTGTACTTCCGGCAAGTAATTGTAAAAAGCAAATGCAGAACAACTTGGCAATTTTTTGTCACTTCTGCACATCAGCCCTCATCAAGACATTTAATTTGATACCAAACACGACATATTTCTAACAGCTTTTTCCAAAAAACAAAAACGGGTCAACATGAACCATTTCTGTTAATTTTACATGTCAGCTCTCATCAAGACCTTTCATTTTATACCAAACACGATATACTTCTGACAACTTTCTGCAAAAAAGAAAAGCCGATCGACATAGCACATTTTTGTCAATTCTGCACGCTAGCCCTCAACAAGACGTTTTATTTGAGACCAAACTCGACATACCTTTGAGAACTTTTTGCAGAAAACAAAAGTCGATCAGAATGGAACATTTTTCTCAATTCTGCACGCTAGCCCTCAACAAGACGTTTCATTTGAGACCAAACTCGGCATACTTTTGAGAAATTTTTGCATAAAACAAAAGCCGATCGACATAGATCATTTTTGTCAATTCTCTACCCGAGCCCTCGCCAAGACCTTTCATTCGATACCAAACACGACATATTTCTGACAACTTTTTGCAAAAAACAAAAGCCGATCGACATGGAACATTTTTGTCAATTCTGCACGCTATCCCTCTACAAGACGTTTCATTTGAGACCAAACTCGACATACTTTTAAGAACTTTTTGCAGAAAACAAAAGCCGATCGAAATAGAACATTTCTGTCAATTCCACACGCTAGCCCTCAACGAGACCTTTCATTTGAGACCAAACTCGACATACTTTTGAGAATTTTTTGCATAAAACAAAAGCAGATCGACATAGATCATTTTTGTTAATTCTCTACGCGAGCTCTCGCCAAGACCTTTCATTCGATACCAAACACGACATATTTCTGACAACTTTTTGCCAAAAACAAAAGCCGATCGACATGGAACATTTTTGTCAATTCTGCACGCTATCCCTCTACAAGACGTTTCATTTGAGACCAAACTCGACATACTTTTAAGAACTTTTTGCAGAAAACAAAAGCCGATCGAAATAGAACATTTCTGTCAATTCCACACGCTAGCCCTCAACGAGACCTTTCATTTGAGACCAAACTCGACATACTTTTGAGAATTTTTTGCATAAAACAAAAGCAGATCGACATAGATCATTTTTGTTAATTCTCTACGCGAGCTCTCACCAAGACCTTTCATTCGATACCAAACACGACATATTTCTGACAACTTTTTGCAAAAAACAAAAGCCGATCGACATGGAACATTTTTGTCAATTCTGCACGCTATCCTTCAACAAGACGTTTCATTTGAGACCAAACTCGACATACTTTTAAGAACTTTTTGCAGAAAACAAAAGCCGATCGAAATGGAACATTTCTTTAAATTCTGCACGCTGGCCTTCAACGAGACCTTTCATTTGAGACCAAACTCGACATACTTTTGAGAATTTTTTGCATAAAACAAAAGCAGATCGACATAGATCATTTTTGTCAATTATCTACGCGAGCCCTCGCCAAGACCTTTCATTCTATACCGAACACGACATATTTCTGACAAATTTTTGCAAAAAAACAAAAGCCGATCGACATGGAACATTTTTGTCAATTTTGCATTTCAGCCCTCTGCGAAACCTTTCATTAGATACCAAACACGACATACTTCTATTATCTTTTTGCATAAAACAAAAGCCGATCAACAAGGAAAATTTTCTTTTTTGTACACCAGCCCTCACCGAGACATTTCATTCGATACAAAACACATATTTCTGATAACATTTTGCAAAAAACAAATTCTAATCGACGTAGAATATTTTTGTCATTCGTGCACTCCAATACACATTGTGTCGTTTCATTAAAATCCAAGGACGACCTACTTGTAACAACTTTTTGTGCAAAACAAATGCAGATCGACGTGACATATTTTTTTTTGTCATTTCAAAACCAGCCCTTATGGTTTTTTTTCTTTTGATATCAAACACAGCAGAGTGTTTAGGAATATTCGGTTTAAATTTAGTTACTTCATCACACATTTGGCAACATTGACTTTTGACATTGGAAACGTCAAAATTTATATTAATTAAATACGTTATGTTTTAAACTTAAATTAGTTGTAACACCTTTGCTCAAGACTAATATACTTGATACTGTATTTACTTCTTTAACATCAATGTTCTAAAAAAAGTTATAATCGTTTTAAAGTTCATAGACAGATTGTCAAAAGTGACAGATGACCTCGTGACTCTTTTTAAATTTAGACATGGCTACTAGGATCCATTGTTTCAAGTTATTAATTTTGCACAGTTTTTATTTTTTTACACAAGAACCACTCACAGTAAAAATATGAGACCCCCAAAAGGCACAACTACACATTATTCCCTGCAATCTAAAAAAAAAATTACAACAATCCCTTTGATGGTTCAGGCAGTTTGGCTTGTGACAAAATTTGGCGATCGTCGTGATGAAAATAAACATCACGACACATAAATACGTTATGTTTTAAACTTAAATTAATTGTAACACCTTTGCTCAAGATTATTATTCATGATACTGTATTCACTTCTTTAATATCAATGTTCTATTTGAAAATACAATCATTTAAAGTTCATAGACTGATTGTCTTAAGTGACAGATAACAGCTTGTTTCTTTTTAAATTTAGACATGGCTACTAGGATCCTTAAACAATTTTTTGTTTCAAAATGAAAAAAATGTGTGGTTTTTATTAATTTACGCAAAAACTGCTCGACGTAAAAATATGAAACACCAAAAAGGCACACCTACGCATCATTCTCTACAATTTGATATTATTATACATATCAATTTCATAAATGGTTAAGGCTGTAGGTTTGTCCGAAAATTTGGCGATCGTCGTGATGAAAATAAATATAGATTGGGACACATGCCTTTTAGTATATAGGACTAGCGAATTCTCGGCTACGCCGAGCATTCCCTAGAGCTCCGCTGTCAGTACAAAAAAAATAAATGCCAATCGACATAAAACGGTTTTTTCATATCTGCATGTCAGCCCTCACCAATACCTTTCATTAGATTCCAAACACGATATGCATGTAATAACTTTTTGAAGAAAACAAAAGCCGGTCGACATGAAACATTTTTCTCAATTATGCACGCCAGCCCTCACCGAGATCTTTCATTTGATACCAAACACAACATACTTCTGACATTTTTTTTGCATAAAACAAAAGTCAATCGACATGGAACATATTTGCAATTTCTACAGGCTAGCCCACACCGAGAACTTTCATTTGATACCAAACACTATAAAAATTTCTGACAACTTTTTGTAAAAAGAAAAGCAGATCGACATGGAACACTTTTGTCTATTCTGCATGCTAGCCCTCTACGAGACCTTTCATTTGAGACCAAACTCGACATATTTCTAAAAACTTTTTACAAAAAACAAAAGCCGGTCAACAATAAGCAATTTTGTTAATTTTTCACGAAACCCTTATCAAGTCCTTTATTTTGATACCAAACACCACATACTTCTGACAACTATTTGCGAAAAACAAAAGCCGATCGGCATGGAATATTTTTGTCAATTCTGCAAGCTAGCTCTCAATGAAACCTTTTATTTGAGACCAAACTCGACATATTTCTGAAAACTTTTCACAAAAAACAAAAGCCGGTCAATAATAAGCAATTTTGTTAATTTTTCACGGAACCCTTATCAAGTCCTTTATTTTGATACCAAAAACCACATACTTCTGACAACTATTTGCGAAAAACAAAAGCCGATCGGAATGGAATATTTTTGTCAATTCTGCAAGCTAGCCCTCAATGAAACCTTTCATTTGAGACCAAACTCGACATATTTCTGAAAACTTTTCACAAAAAACAAAAGCCGGTCAATAATAAGCAATTTTGTTAATTTTTCACGAAACCCTTATCAAGTCCTTTATTTTGATACCAAAAACCACATACTTCTGACAACTATTTGCGAAAAACCAAAACCGATCGGCATGGAATATTTTTGTCAATTCTGCAAGCTAGCCCTCAATGAAACCTTTTATTTGAGACCAAACACCACACACTTCTGACAATTTTTTGCAAAAAAACAAAAGGCGATTGACATAGCGCATTTTTGTCAATTCTGCAGGCTAGCCGTCAGCTAAACGTTTTGTTTGATACCAAACTCGACATACTTATGAGAAATTTTTGCAGAAAACAAAAGCCGATCTAAATGGAACATTTTTGTCAATTCTGCACGCTAGCCATCAACGAGACCTTTCATTTGAGACCAAACTCGACATGCTTCTAAAAACTTTTTGCAAAAAACAAAAGCCGATCAAAATTAACCATTTTTGTTCATTCTGCACGCCAGCCCTTATCGAGCCTTTTCATTTGATACTAAACACCACATACTTCTCACAACTTTTTCCAAACACAACATATTTCTGACAAAATTTTGTAAAAAACAAATTCTAATCGACGTAGAATATTTTTGTCATTCGTGCACACCAGTCCACATTGTGTCGTTTCATTAAAGCCCAAGGACAATATACTTCTAACAACTTTTTGCGCAAAACAAATGCAGATCGACATGACACATTTTTTTGTCATTTTAAAACCGGCCCTTATGGTTTTCTTTCTTTTGATATCACAGCAAAGTGTTCAATTTATTTTATTTAGAAATATTTGATTTTTATTTTGTTACCTATTTCATAATTTGGCAACACTGTTTGTATTAAAAAATAGTAGTTAATTTTTAAATTTATAAATTAATATTGTCAATCCTAATATAACTGTCACCGTCTTCAGAGAAGTTAATTTAGGAATATTCGGTTTTAATTTAGTTACTTCATCACACATTTGGCAACATTGACTTTTAACATTGGAAACGTCAAAATTTATATTAATTTAATACGTTATGTTTTAAACTTAAATTAATTGTAACACCTTTGCTCGAGACTATTATACATGATACTGTATTTACTTCTTTAATATCAATGTTCTATAAAAAGTTATAATCGTTTAAAGTTCATAGACAGATTGTCAAAAGTGACAGATGACATCGTGACTCTTTTTAAATTTAGACATGGCTACTAGGATCCATTGTTTCAAGTTATTAATTTTGCACAGTTTTTATTTTTTTACACAAGAACCACTCACAGTAAAAATATGAGACCCCCAAAAGGCACAACTACACATTATTCCCTGCAACTTAAAAAAAAAATTACAACAATCTCTTTAATGGTTCAGGTAGTTAGGCTGTCCACAAAATTTGGCGATCGTCGTGATGAAAATAAATGAACATCACGGACACATGCCTTTTAGTATATAGGACTAGCGAATTCTCGGCTACGCCGAGCATTCCCTAGAGCTCCGCTGTCAGTGCAAAAAACAAATGCCGATCGACATGAAACAATTATTTCATATTTTCACGTCAGACCTCATCGAGACCTTTCATTAGATTGCAAACACGATATACTTCTATTATTTTTTTTGCATTTCTGCCCGCTAGTTCTCAACAAGACGTTTCATTTGAGACCAAACTCGACATACTTTTGAGAACTTTTTGCAGAAAACAAAAGCCGATCGGAATGGAACATTTCTGCCAATTCTGCACGCTAGCCCTCAATGAGACCTTTTATTCTATACCAAACACGACATATTTCTGACAACTTGTTGCACAAAACAAAAGCCGATCGACATAGACCATTTTTGTCAATTCTCTACTCGAGCCCTTATCGAGCCCTTTCATTTGATACCAAACACAACCTGCTTCTGATATCTTTTTGCATAAAACAAAAGTCAATCGACATGGAATATTTTTGAAATTTCTACAGGCTAGCCCACACCGAGAACTTTCATTTGATACCAAACACTATAAACTTTTTGTAAAAAGAAAAGCAGACCGTAATGGATCATTTTTGTCAATTCTGCATGCTAGCCCTCAACGAGACCTTTCTTTTGAGACTATACTCGACATATTTCTGAGAACTTTTCGCAAAAAACAAAAGCCGATCAAGATTGAACAATTTTGTTAATTTTTTACGCTAACCCTCATCGACAACTATTTGTGAAAAACAAAAGCAGATTGGCATGGAACATTTTTGTCAATTCTGCACGCTAGCCCTCAACGAAACCTTTCATTTGAGATCAAACACCACACACTTCTGACAACTTTTTGCAAAAAACAAAAGGCGATTGACATGGCACATTTTTGTCAACTCTGCACGTTAGCCCTCAACGAGACCTTTAATTTGAGACCAAACTCGACGTACCTTTGACAACTTTTTGCAGAAAACAAAAGCCGATCGGAATGGAACATTTTTGTCAATTTTGCTTGCTAGCCCTCAACGAAACCTTTCATTTGATACCAAACACGACATACTTCTGACAACTTTTTGCATAAAACAAAAGCCGATCGACATGGAACATTTTTGTCAATTCTGCACGCTAGCCCTCAACGAGACCTTTCATTTGAGACCAAACTCGACATACCTTTAAGAAATTTTTGCAAAAAACAAAAGCCGATCAACTTTGACCTTTATTGTTCATTCTACACGCCAGCCCTTATCGAGCCCTTTCATTTGATACTAAACACCACATACTTCTCACAACTTTTTCCAAAAAAAATTTTTCTGAGAACATTTTGCAAAAAACAAATTCTAATTTACGTAGAACATTTTTGTCATTCGTTTCCTTAAAACCCAAAGACAACCTACTTCTAACAACTTTTTCCGAAAAACAAATGCAGATCGACATGACACATTTTTTTTGTCATTTTAAAACCGGCCATTATGATTTTCTTTCTTTTGATATCAAACACAGCAAAGTGTTCCATTTAATTAGGTACATTTGATTTTTATTTAGTTACTTCATAATTTGACAACACTGTTTGTATTAAAAAATAGTAGTTAATTTTTAAATTTATAAATTAATATTGTCAACCCTAATACACATGGGCGCCCATAAAATATTTTTCAAAGGGGGGCAAAATAAAAAAACATTAAAAAACATATATATTTTTATGTCCAATTGTACCGACAAAGCTTAAATTTTAAGCAACACTTAACAAAAAATGCTAATCGAAATTCTGATAGCATTGTTGAATAGTTCATTTGAGATTCTATTCCGATGTGATATTGTCCATTTAAGAAAACCCTAAATATTATAGAGATAAACTGCAAACGTATATTTACTAATAAAGAAAGAGAAAAAAATAAACGGACAAAGTATAGGTTTGTATGGCAATTTTCAAATTCATTTCATCTTTCAAAAATTCCTCAGAAAATTCATTAGGAACCTCTTGTCTACTGTCTAATACCAGTTAAAATAACTAACCACAAATACTAACGGAATAATTTCTCCCACACATAAAAAGCATAAGCCCTAAAATATAGTAAACATTAATAAATTTTTTATAGAACATAATGGTGGTGAAATAATCAAATAATGTGCCGTCTTTTTGAAATTTGCGAAAAGGTAGGGGAGGGCAAGTGCCCCCTCTTGCCCCCCCTTATGGGCGCCCATGCTAATACAACTGCCACCGTTGTCAGTAAAGTTAGGTTAGGAATATTTGGTTTTCATTTAGTTACTTCATCACACATTTGACAACATTGACTTTTGACAATGTAAACGTCAAAATTTATATTAATTAAATACGTTATGTTTTAAACTTAAATTAATTGTAACACCTTTGCTCGAGACTATTATACATGATACTGTATTTACTTCTTTAATATCAGTGTTCTATAAAAAGTTATAATCGTTTAAAGTTCATAGACAGATTGTCAAAAGTGACAGATGACCTCGTGACTCTTTTTAAATTTAGACATGGCTACTAGGATCCATTGTTTCAAGTTATTAATTTTGCACAGTTTTTATTTTTTTACACAAGAACCACTTACATTAAAAATATGAGACCCCCAAAAGGCACAACTACACATTATTCCCTGCAATAAAAAAAAAAATTACAACAATCTCTTTAATGGTTCAGGCAGTTAGGCTGTCCACAAAATTTGGCGATCGTCGTGATGAAAATAAATAAACATCACGACACATACCTTTTTAGTATATAGGATATTGCCCTGATGTTTTCGATGGACGTGGGAAAGTATTAGCACATGCAAATTTACCTAACTATCAACAATCACCTATAGAAATTCATTTTGACATAGATGAAAATTGGGATTATGAGTTACGTTATTCAGATAACGATTATTTTAAGTTTTTTAAAGTTGCGGTGCATGAAATTGGGCATGCTATCGGTTTAGGACACATATATGATGAAGAATCAATTATGTATCCTACATATAATTATAATGTGCTTTATAATAATAATAATAATACACCTGTATTAAGTAATATAGACCAAAAGATAATTCAGAGTTTATATGGTACTCGTTTTACTATAATATTAAATACAACAAAAATCATGCAGTATACTACTACTACTCTTGTTACTACACAAACGACGAAGAACGATGAGGAGGAGGATAACACTAAAATACCAAATATTTGCAGCATTAATGAAAAATTAAATAAATTTTTAGTTATTAAAGAAAATTTATATATAATATATAATGAATGGGTATGGATAAAAAATTTGTTAGATAATACTTTTAATTACAAACCTGTTCATTTGAAAACATGGATACCGTTTATTAAAAATTTTAGTGACATTTCAGCAATTTATCAGAGACCAAACGGTAATATTGTAATTGTTGCTGATAAAATTTATAATGTTAAGTTTCCATCATTTGAAATAGAAAATTATATATCCTTACCAAATATAAATAATATTACAGGTATATTCAATTCATATCAAGGTCATACATTTATTTTTTATAGTAATACATTTTGTTCTGAATTAAACGAATGTAATTTAGCTATTAAAGAAAATTCATATGTTTATAAGAAATTTCCAGAAATACCTACAAATATTGATGGAGTATTTCGTTACATTGATGGGTTAATCTATTTTTTCAAAAACAAAAATTACTATTCGTTTAATGAATTTACCAATAAACTTGTAAAGGCAGGACAATTTGATTTATCTTTGTTTAATATAGAATGTGCTAAAATAAGTGTGTTTAAACAACTAAAAAATTTGTTACATAGAATAAGTCATTTATATAATTTTTAGTAATATGTGCTATATTTTTTTTAAATAAATATTTTCATTAAATGTATGTGTATTAATTTATAAAGTTATACCCTGAATTCCTATATATATTTACCAAAGAAACAAATAGAAGTCAATTGATGTCTAACTGCTAAACAGTAATTATAATATTTTCTATTATGAAAGTCAAATCAGTTTTTAAAATGCTCCCACGGTGTTCCATCATTATTGTACCTGTTTTCTACCTATTTCTACAAATAACTAGTCTTCTAATTTAATATTTATATACATTTTATAACATATTGAAGTAAAAAAAATCTTAAAAGAAGTTTATTCCACCACTTCATACCTATGATAACATTAATCGCAAAAGATATTCTTCGCTTTAAAAGTGCAGATTTTCTCCTCCTACTACTCATTACAGCTCCTCCTACTACTCATTACAGATCTAAAAATTTCTGTGTTCGTGTGTGGTTTGTGTAACAACCGTAAGTAGTAAATTTTTTATTTATTTATTTATTTATTTAAATAATTTATTAAAACTTTAATTTAAATATTTATGATTAATAGATGGAAAATTTAAAGGCACAAATGTATTTATTAAAAAATATTTACAAAAAAAAAATAGATTGTATGGAAAACGATATAGCAAAGAAGAATAAAGAAGAAGAAATATTTAGACAAAAAGTGTTGGAAAAATTAGATAAAATAGAAAATGAAATATTAAATTACTTATTTTTTAAAATTTTTTAAATTTTATTAATATTAGAGCTGGAATTTTAATAATTTTTTTAATTTAGAAATAAAATGGCTTCTAATACTTTATCATACTTCAACCAGTTGGGATCAGCAGATTATCAATTACCAACCATTAATTTGACAGAGTTGGAAAAAAAACAAAAATATAAAATTAATTCAGCCAAAATTATTAACACGAAGTATGGGGCACGATTAATTGTTCAAACCAGTGATTTCAAAACATTTTTTCCTGCAAACTTTAATCAATTAAATGAGGAACAAATAAATGAAATAAAAAAATTATATTTTCATACTGGGAAAAACAACAATTTAATAAATATTTGTTTTTCTGAAACAAATTAAATATTTTTTTTCAATATTATATATCATTTACTCGAAATATTTAGACAAAAAGTGTTGGAAAAATTAGATAAAATAGAAAATGAAATATTAAATTACTTATTTTTTTAAATTTTTTAAATTTTATTAATATTAGAGCTGGAATTTTAATTATTTTTTTAATTTAGAAATAAAATGGCTTGTAATACTTTATCATACTTCAACCAGTTGGGATCAGCAGATTATCAATTACCAACCATTAATTTGACAGAGTTGGAAAAAAAACAAAAATATAAAATTAATTCAGCCAAAATTATTAACACGAAGTATGGGGCACGATTAATTGTTCAAACCAGTGATTTCAAAACATTTTTTCCCGCAAACTTTAATCAATTAAATGAGGAACAAATAAATGAAATAAAAAAATTATATTTTCATTTTTTTCAATATTATATATCATTTACTCCCATATGTTATGTATATCAGTTTCATTAAAAAGATAAAAAACTGTATAATATGTTTATGTAATCAATCTATTTTTTTTTGTATAATATTTCAATGTAATAAAAACTTTATTCATATTCTAATATGTTCTTTAATATATACTTAATACATATCTATTATTATTAACAGGGAAAATTTACAGATATGTTATTTGTTTCTGTCACTGGGATTGAAATGGCTGTGAAGTTTTTAAATGCATTTGCCATATTCATTCACGCTGATAAGATTGGATTGATGGAACAATTAGATGGGGTTGTGTATACTTTTTCAACGTCAGGGCTTGTGATTAACAATGGTTGGTTGATTGTTGCCATCGTCTTAGAAAATCCTCGCTTGGTGATTCTCAAATTTACCTTTTATATGTACCGGGGACAGGTACACAGTTGGAATCTAAAGTGGGTAATGGATTTAGACACTATTATGGCACAGTTTATGAATGATAACAGAATGCTAGGTTTATTGTATTACGTTTGGCCATCGCCTAATAGAATAAATGTGTTGGAAGAAATAAGAAGATATCGCTGTTGGGTTGGGAATCCACTAAGACATTTTGAAGAAGAAGATGAATGGCAACTTGAGTGGGGAATACTCGAAATACTTTGGGATGTGTGAATTGTTTCTGTGTTCGACGTATGACTGAGGAAGAAATGGATGAGAATGCTTCATGGAGACATACTCCCTCGTCCCAAAATATGAATGAAATTATAGATATTAATCAATAAGATTTAATTAGGAATGTATGTGTAATATATTTTGTAATTAGGAATGTATGTGTAAAATATTTAAATAGGGGTGTGTTTGTATGAGTGTGATCATCTGGTGCTTGTTGAATGGTGGGAAGGTTGCTCAACATAGTACGTCCAGTGCTACGTTGTAACTTCCGACTCACACCCCATAGACCCTTACAAATAGTCGGGGCTCTATGGGTGCCTACGGTTGCTGGCTTACGCCCAAACCCTCAAGGCTTTGCACGGGCTAGGTCAGTGATTGGGGCGACACACACCGTCCAAGCGCCACATCGCATTAATGCGTAAAAAACATTGATGTGCTATGAGGTTCTTGGCGGCCTGATCTCGGCAGGTGTGCTGTCTCCGTTCCTTTTTCTTCCTACCCAAAGCAGACTCATTTCATCTCATTTGTTAGGATGTACTAATCTTTTTTTTTTCAGATGCGATTCATTAGCTGGTATGAGTTGTCAAAGTTGTATTGTTATAGGGCCAGTTAGATTGTTACCTGTTAGGCACCTCGGTCGTGGTTTTAGACTCGGGGTGGTTCTACCCATTCTGCCTATTGAATCGCTAGGCGGTTTGGGTAGGGCTCCCTGCCCAAGTGGAGAGACCTTGACGTGGTGGCAGGGCTTAACCATCCCCAAATTTTAGGGGTGGGACCAACGTCTCCACGTTTTTTCAGTTATCTTTTCCAAATTTAATAAACTATCAAAAAAAATATGTACTGTAAAAAATATAACGTTTTAATTCCCAATTTTCATACAATTCATTTTATATAAATTTGTATTATAAAATAAATTGTCGCATCTAAAAAATAAGAAAAAATGTTTAAAAAAATATTTGTTCAATGAAAAATTTTTGCACCCAGAAATAAAGAAATATTTAAAAAATTGTTGACATATTCAAGAGAAAACCACTTTTATCGTTTCTGTGAAATTAAATTAAAATGGGTAGGTTAAGAGTTGCTATATTTTTATTACACTTTCTTCACATGGATACAGGGAGATGACCCTTTAAAAGAACATCAAATATATAATTATTCATGTGAATTTATTCATAATCAAACAAACAACATCGCCACTGCAACCACATCAGCCGCCAACACAGAAGTTACCACAAACGAGGAATATTGTTGTGAACTAAAATGTTTCCCTATACCTAAAGTACAAGTTGATGGAATGGCACGCATATTATGTAAATCTTTCTGTTATTGTCGATGTAAATGTGTTACATATATAATAAACAAATTAAATTTATGTACAAATATGAATAATTGTAATTGTTGTTTTTAAGATATTTATAATACTGTTTTTACGCAAATAAATAAATATATAAAATGTATTTTTTTTTCATTTATTCAAACTCACCCCAGTGTTTATCATAAATCATAGTATAATATACTAGCGAATGCTCAGCTACGCTGAGCTTTCCCTAGGCCTCCGGCGTCCGTGAAATATTATCATTTGATAGATAATTTGATTTCTCCAAGACAGGTTTTGTCGAATGCTTTCATTTAGTACCAAACAATGTTTACTTCCGCCAAATAATTGTAAAAAACAAATGCAGGTCAGCTTGGCTTTTTTTATCATTTCTGCAAATTAGCCCTCAACAAGACATTTAATTTGAGACCAAACTCGATATACGTTTGAGAAATTTTTCAAATAAACAAAAGCGGGTCAACATGAACCATTTCTGTCAATTTTGCATGTCAGCTCTCATCACTACCTTTCATTTTATACCAAACACGATATAATTCTGACAACTTTTTACATAAAACAAAAGCCGTTCGTCATGGAACATTTTTGACATTTCTGCTCGCCAGCCCTCATCGAGTCCTTTCATTTGACTCCAAGCACGATATACTTCTTACAACTTTTTACAGAAAACAAAAGCCGATCAACGTAATCCATTTTCGTCATTTCTGCTCGCGAGCCCTTAGTAAGACCTTTCATTTGAGACCAAACATCATATACTTTATACAACTTTTTTCCAAAAACAAAAGTCGATAGACATAGATCATTTTTGTTAATTCTGCATGCGAGCCCTCGCCGAGACCTTTCATTCGATACCAAACACAATATATTTCGGACAACTTTTTGCAAACAACAAAAACCGATTGGCATAGATCATTTTTTTCAATTCTGCTCGCCAGTCCTCATCGAGAAATTTCTTTTAATACCATACACGAGATACTTCTGACAACTTTCTACAAAAAACAAAAGCCGATCGACATGGAACATTTTTGTCAATTTTACATGTCAGCCCTTAACGAGACCTTTCATTAGATACCAAACACGACAAACGTCTATTAACTTTTTGCATAAAACAAAAGCCGATTAACATGGAAAATTTTTTTTTGCACAGCAGACCTCACCAAGACTTTTCATTCAATACCAAACAAAACATATTTCTGACAAAATTTTGCAAAAAAACGAATTGTAACTACGTTTGAGACCAAACTCGCATAATTTTGAGAAATTCTTACAGAAAACAAAAATTGAAAGGAATGCAACATTTTTGTCAACCCTTAACGCCAGAGACCTTTCATTTGAGACCAAACTCGACATACTTATAAAACCTTTTTGCAAAAAACAAAAACCGATCAATAATAACCCTTTTTATTAATTCTGCACACCAGCCCTTATCGAAACCTTTCATTTGATACCAAACACCACACACTTCTGACAACTTTTTGCAAAAAACAAAATCCGATCGACATAGCTCATTTTTGTCAATTCTGCTTGCTAGCCCTCAACGAAACCTTTCATTTGATACCAAACACGACATACTTCTGACAACTTTTTTCCAAAAACAAAAGTCGATAGACATAGATCATTTTTGTTAATTCTGCATGCGAGCCCTCGCCGAGACCTTTCATTCGATACCAAACACAACATATTTCGGACAACTTTTTGCAAAAAACAAAAACCGATTGGCATAGATCATTTTTGTCAATTCTGCTCGCCAGTCCTCATCGAGAAATTTCTTTTAATACCATACACGAGATACTTCTGACAACTTTCTACAAAAAACAAAAGCCTATCGACATGGAACATTTTTGTCAATTTTACATGTCAGCCCTTAACGAGACCTTTCATTAGATACCAAACACGACAAACGTCTATTAACTTTTTGCATAAAACAAAAGCCGATTAACATGGAAAATTTTTTTTTGCACAGCAGCCCTCACCAAGACTTTTCATTCAATACCAAACAAAACATATTTCTGACAAAATTTTGCAAAAAAACGAATTGTAACTACGTTTGAGACCAAACTCGCATAATTTTGAGAAATTCTTACAGAAAACAAAAATTGAAAGGAATGCAACATTTTTGTCAACCCTTAACGCCAGAGACCTTTCATTTGAGACCAAACTCGACATACTTATAAAACCTTTTTGCAAAAAACAAAAACGGATCAATAATAACCCTTTTTATTAATTCTGCACACCAGCCCTTATCGAAACCTTTCATTTGATACCAAACACCACACACTTCTGACAACTTTTTGCAAAAAACAAAATCCGATTGACATAGATCATTTTTGTCAATTCTGCTTGCTAGCCATCAACGAAACCTTTCATTTGATACCAAACACGACATACTTCTGACAACTTTTTGCATAAAACAAAAGCCGATCGACATGGAACATTTTTGTCAATTCTGCAGGCTAGCCCTCAACGAGACCTTTCATTTGAGACCAAACTCGACATACCTTTAGGAAATTTTTGCAAAAAACAAAAGCCGATCAACTTTGACCTTTATTGTTCATTCTACACGCCAGCCCTTATCGAGCCCTTTCATTTGATACTAAACACCACATACTTCTCACAACTTTTTCCAAACAACATTTTTCTGACAACATTTTGCAAAAAACAAATTCTAATTTACGTAGAACATTTTTGTCATTCGTTTCCTTAAAACCCAAAGACAACCTACTTCTAACAACTTTTTCCGAAAAACAAACGCAGATCGACATGACACATTTTTTTGTCATTTCAAAACCGGCCATTATGGTTTTCTTTGTTTTGATATCAAACACAGCAAAGTGTTCCATTTAATTAGGTATATTTGATTTTTATTTAGTTACTTCATAATTTGGCAACACTGTTTGTATTAAAAAATAGTAGTTAATTTTTAAATTTATAAATTAATATTGTCAACCCTAATACAACTGCCACCGTTGTCAGTAAAGTTAGGTTAGGAATATTTGGTTTTCATTTAGTTACTTCATCACACATTTGGCAACATTGACTTTTGACATTGGAAACGTCTAAATTTATAGTAATTAAATACGTTATGTTTTAAACTTAAATTAGTTGTAACACCTTTGCTCAAGACTATTATACATGATACTGTATTTACTTCTTTAATATCAATGTTCTATAAAAAGTTATAATCGTTTAAAGTTCATAGACAGATTGTCAAAAGCGACAGATGACCTCGTGACTCTTCTTAAATTTAGACATGCCTACTAGGATCCATTGTTTCAAGTTATTAATTTTGCACAGTTTTTATTTTTTTACACAAGAACCACTCACAGTAAAAATATGAGACCCCCAAAAGGCACAACTACACATTAATCCCTGCAATCTAAAAAAAAATTTACAACAATCCCTTTCATGGTTCAGGCAGTTAGGCTTGTGACAAAATTTGGCGATCGTCATGATGAAAATAAATGAACATCACGGACACATGCCTTTTAGTATATAGGACTAGCGAATGCTCAGCTACGCTGAGCTTTCCCTAGGCCTCCGGCGTCCGTAAAATATTATCATTTGATAGATAATTTCATTTCTCCAAGACAGGTCTTGTCGAATGCTTTCATTTAGTACCAAACAAGGTTTACTTCCGCCAACTAATTGTAAAAAACAAATGCAGATCAATTTGTCATTTTTTTGTCATTTCTGCAAATTAGCCCACAACAAGACATTTAATTTGAGACCAAACTCGATATACCTTTGAGAAATTTTTCAAATAAACAAAAGCGGGTCAACTTGAACCATTTCTGTCAATTTTGCATGTCAGCACTCATCGATACCTTTCATTTTATACCAAACACGATATAATTCTGACAACTTTTTACATAAAACAAAAGCCGTTCGTCATGGAACATTTTTGACATTCCTGCTCGTTAGCCCTCATCGAGTCCTTTCATTTGACTCCAAGCACGATATACTTCTTACAACTTTTTACAGAAAACAAATGCCGATCAACGTAATCCATTTTCGTCATTTCTGCACACGAGCCCTTAGTAAGACCTTTCATTTGAGACCAAATATTATATACTTTATACAACTTTTTTCCAAAAACAAAAGCCGATCAACATAGATCATTTTTGTCAATTCTGCATGCAAACCCTCGCCGAGACCTTTCATTCGATACCAAACACGACATATTTCGGACAACTTTTTGCAAAAAACAAAAACCGATTGGCATAGATCATTTTTGTCAATTCTGCTCGCCAGTCCTCATCGAGAAATTTCTTCTAATACCATACACGAGATACTTCTGACAACTTTCTACAAAAAACAAAAGCCGATCGACATGGAACATTTTTGTCAATTTTACATGTCAGCCCTTAACAAAACCTTTCATTAGATACCAAACACGACATACGTCTATTAACTTTTTGCATAAAACAAAAGCCGATTAACAAGAAAAATTTTTTTTGCACAGCAGCCCTCACCAAGACTTTTCATTCGATACCAAACACAACATATTTCTGACAAAATTTTGCAAAAAACGAATTGTAACTACGTTTGAGACCAAACTCGACATAATTTTGAGAAATTCTTACAGAAAACAAAAACCGAAAGGAATGCAACATTTTTGTCAACCCTGAACGCCAGAGACCTTTCATTTGAGACCAAACTCGACATACTTCTAAAAACTTTTTGCAAAAAACAAAAGCCGATCAATATTAACCCTTTTTATTAATTCTGCACACCAGCCCTTATCGAAACCTTTCATTTGATACCAAACACTAAATATTTCTGACAACTTTTTGCAAAAAACAAAAACCGATCGACATAGCACATTTTTGTCAATTCTGCACGCTAGCCCTCATCCTTCAACGAGACGTTTTATTTGAGACCAAACTCGTCATACCTTTCAGAACTTTTTACAGAAAACACAAGCCGACCGGAATGGAACATTTTTGTCAATTCTGCTTGCCAGCCCTAAACGAGACTTTTCATTTGAGACCAAACTCGACGTACCTTTAAGAAAGTGTTGCAAAAATCAAAAGCCGATCAACATTGATCATTTTTGTTAATTCTACACGCCAGCTCTAATATTGTCAATCCTAATACAACTACCACCGTCTTCAGTGAAGTTAGTTTAGGAATATTTGGTTTTAATTTAGTTACTTCATGACACATTTGGCAACATTGACTTTTGACATTGGAAACGTCAAAATTTATATTAATTAAATAGGTTGTGTTTTAACCTTAAATTAGTTGTAAAACCTTTGCTCAAGACTATTATACATGATACTGTATTTACTTCTTTAATATCAGTGTTCTATAAGAAGTTACAATCGTTTAAAGTTCATAGACAGATTGTCAAAAGTGACGTATAACAGCGTGACTCTTCTTAATTTAGACATGGCTACTAGGACCCATTGTTTCAAGTTGTTAGTTTTGCATAGTTTTTATTTTTTTACACAAGTACCACTCACACTAAAAATATGAAAACCCCAAAAGGCACAGCTACATATTATTCCCTGCAACCTAAAAAAAAATTTACAACAATCCCTTTCATGGTGAAGGTAGTTAGGCTTGTGACGCTGAGCGTTCCCTAGGCCTCCGGCGTCAGTGAAATATTAACATTTGAAAGCTAATTTTATTTCTGCAAGGCAGGTCTTGTCGAATGCTTTCATTTAATATCAAATACGGTGTACTTCCGGCAAGTAATTGTAAAAAAACAAATGCAGAACAACTTGGCAATTTTTTGTCACTTCTGTACATCAACCCTCATCAAGACATTTAATTTGATACCAAACACGACATATTTCTAACATCTTTTTCCAAAAAACAAAAGGAGGTCAACATGAACCATTTCTGTCAATTTTACATGTCAGCTCTCATCAAGACCTTTCATTTTATACCAAACACGATATATATTGACCCCTGCTCTCACCGAGACCTTTCATTTGATAGCATACACGACATACTTCTGACAACTTTCTGCATAAAACAAAAGTCAATCGACATGAAACATTTTTATCATATCTACACGCTAGCCCACACCGAGACTTTTCATTTGATATCAAACACTATATACTTGTAACAACCTTTTGCAAAAACAAAAGCAGAGCGACATTGACTATTTTCGTTAATTCTGCACACCAGCCTTCATTAAAACCTTTCATTTGATACCAAACACCACACACTTCTGACAACTTTTTGCAAAAAACAAATATCGATCGACATAGAACATTTACGCCGAGCATTCCTTAGAGCTCCGCTGTCAGTGCGAAAAACAAATGCCGATCGACATGAAACAATTATTTCATATTTGCACGTCAGGCCTCACCAAGACCTTTCATTAGATTGCAAACACGATATACTTCCAATAATTTTTTGCGAAAAACAAAAGCCGGTCGACATGAAACGTTTTTGTCATTTATGTACCCCAACCCAAGCCGAGACCTTTCATTTGATACCAAACACGACATACTTCTGACAACTTTCTACATAAAACAAAAGTCGATCAACATGAAACATTTTTATCATATCTGCACGCTAGCCCACACCGAGACTTTTTATTTGATACCAAACACTCTATACTTCTGATAACTTTTGCAAAAAACAATAGCCGATCTACATTGACAATTTTTGTTAATTCTGCACACCAGCCCTCATTGAAACCTTTCATTTGATACCAAACACCATACACTTCTGACAACTTTTTGCAAAAAACAAAAACCGATCGACATAGCACATTTTTGTCAATTCTGCACGCTATCCCTCTACAAGACGTTTCATTTGAGACCAAACTCGACATACTTTTAAGAACTTTTTGCAGAAAACAAAAGCCGATCGACATAGATCATTTTTGTCAAATCTCTACGCGAGCCTTCGCCGAGACCTTTCGTTAGATACCAAACACGACATACGTCTATTAACTTTTTGCATAAAACAAAAGCCGATCAACATGGAAAATTTTCTTTTTTGCACACCAGCCCTCACCGAGACTTTTCATTCGATACAAAACACATATTTCTGATAACATTTTGCGAAAAACAAATGCAGATCGACGTGACATATTTTTTTTTGTCATTTCAAAACCGGCCCTTATGGTTTTTTTTCTTTTGATATCAAACACAGCAAAGTGTTTAGGAATATTCGGTTTTAATTTAGTTACTTCATCACACATTTGGCAACATTGACTTTTGACATTGGAAACGTCAAAATTTATATTAATTAAATACGTTATGTTTTAAACTTAAATTAGTTGTAACACCTTTGCTCAAGACTAATATACTAGATACTGTATTTACTTGTTTAATATCAATGTACTATAAAAAGTTATAATCATTTAAAGTTCATAGACAGATTGTCAAAAGTGACAGATGACCTCGTGACTCTTTTTAAATTTAGACATGGCTACTAGGATCCATTGTTTCAAGTTATTAATTTTGCACAGTTTTTATTTTTTTACACAAGAACCACTTACAGTAAAAATATGAGACCCCCAAAAGGCACAACTACACATTATTCCCTGCAATCTAAAAAAAAATTTACAACAATCCCTTTCATGGTTCAGGCAGTTAGGCTTGTGACAAAATTTGGCGATCGTCATGATGAAAATAAATAAACATCACGACACATGCCTTTTTAGTATATAGGACTAGCGAATTCTCGGCTACGCCGAGCATTCCCTAGAGCTCCGCTGTCAGTGCAAAAAACAAATGCCGATCGACATGAAACAATTATTTAAAATTTCCACGTCAGCCCTCACCGAGACCTTTCATTTGATACCAAACACGACATACTTCTTACAACTTTCTATATAAAACAAAAGTCGATCGACATGAAACATTTTTATCATATCTGTACGCTAGCCTACACCAAGACTTTTCATTTGATACCAAACACTATATACTTGTGACAACCTTTTGCAAAAAACAAAAGCCGATCAACATTGACAATTTTTGTTAATTCTGCCCACCAGCCCTCATTGAAACCTATCATTTGATACCAAACACCATACACTTCTGACAACTTTTTGCAAAAAACAAAAACCAATCGACATAGCACATTTTTGTCTATTCTGCACGCTAGTTCTCAACAAGACGTTTCATTTGAGACCAAACTCGACATACTTTTGAGAACTGTTTGCAGAAAACAAAAGCCGATCGGAATGGAACATTTCTGCCAATTCTGCACGCTAGCCCTCAATGAGATCTTTTATTCGATACCAAACACGACATATTTCTGACAACTTGTTGCATAAAACAAAAGCCGATCGACATAGACCATTTTTGTCAATTCTCTACTCGAGCCCTTATCGAGCCCTTTCATTTGATACCAAACACAACATACTTCTGATATCTTTTTGCATAAAACAAAAGTCAATCGACATGGAATATTTTTGAAATTTCTACAGGCTAGCCCACACCGAGAACTTTCATTTGATACCAAACATTATAAACTTTTGAAAACTTTGTGTAAAAAGAAAAGCAGACCGTAATGGATCATTTTTGTCAATTCTGCATGCTAGCCCTCAACGAGACCTTTCTTTTGGGACTATACTCGTCATATTTCTGAGAACTTTTCGCAAAAAACAAAAGCCGATCAAGATTTAGCAATTTTGTTAATTTTTCACGCTAACCCTCATCGAGACCTTTATTTTGATACTAACCACCACGTACTTCTGACAACTATTTGTGAAAAACAAAAGCCGATTGGCATGGAACATTTTTGTCAATTCTGCACGCTAGCCCTCAACGAAACCTTTCATTTGACATCAAACACCACACACTTCTGACAACTTTTTGCAAATAACAAAAGGCGATTGACATGGCACATTTTTGTCAACTCTGCACGTTAGCCCTCAACGAGACCTTTCATTTGAGACCAAACTCGACATACCTTTGAGAACTTTTTGCAGAAAACAAAAGCCGATCGGAATGGAACATTTTTGTCAATTCTGCTTGCTAGCCCTCAACGAAACCTTTCATTTGATACCAAACACGACATACTTCTGACAACTTTTTGCATAAAACAAAAGCCGATCGACATGGAACATTTTTGTCAATTCTGCACGCTATCCCTCAACGAGACCTTTCATTTGAGACCAAACTCGACATACCTTTAGGAAATTTTTGCAAAAAACAAAAGCCGATCAACTTTGACCTTTATTGTTCATTCTACACGCCAGCCCTTATCGAGCCCTTTCATTTGATACTAAACACCACATACTTCTCACAACTTTTTCCAAACAACATTTTTCTGACAACATTTTGCAAAAAACAAATTCTAATTTACGTAGAACATTTTTGTCATTCGTTTCCTTAAAACCCAAAGACAACCTACTTCTAACAACTTTTTCCGAAAAACAAACGCAGATCGACATGACACATTTTTTTGTCATTTCAAAACCGGCCATTATGGTTTTCTTTGTTTTGATATCAAACACAGCAAAGTGTTCCATTTAATTAGGTATATTTGATTTTTATTTAGTTACTTCATAATTTGGCAACACTGTTTGTATTAAAAAATAGTAGTTAATTTTTAAATTTATAAATTAATATTGTCAACCCTAATACAACTGCCACCGTTGTCAGTAAAGTTAGGTTAGGAATATTTGGTTTTCATTTAGTTACTTCATCACACATTTGGCAACATTGACTTTTGACAATGGAAACGTCAAAATTATTATTATTTAAATACGTTATGTTTTAAACTTAAATTAGTTGTAACACCTTTGCTCAAGACTATTATACATGATACTGTATTTACTTCTTTAATATCAATGTTCTATAAAAAGTTATAATCGTTTAAATTTCATAGACAGATTGTCAAAAGCGACAGATGACCTCGTGACTCTTCTTAAATTTAGACATGGCTACTAGGATCCATTGTTTCAAGTTATTAATTTTGCACAGTTTTTATTTTTTTACACAAGAACCACTCACAGTAAAAATATGAGACCCCCAAAAGGCGCAACTACACATTATTCCCTGCAATCTAAAAAAAATTTACAACAATCCCTTTTATGGTTCAGGCAGTTAGGCTTGTGACAAAATTTGGCGATCGTCATGATGAAAATAAATAAACATCACGACACATGCCTTTTTAGAATATAGGAAATACGTTATGTTTTAAACTTAAATTAATTGTAACACCTTTGCTCGAGACTATAATACATGATACTGTATTTACTTCTTTAATATTAATGTTCTATAAAAAGTTATAATCGTTTAAAGTTCATAGACAGATTGTCAAAAGTGACAGATGACCTCGTGACTCTTTTTAAATTTAGACATGGCTACTAGGATCCATTGTTTCAAGTTATTAATTTTGCACAGATTTTATTTTTTTACACAAGAACCACTCACAGTAAAAATATGAGACCCCCAAAAGGCACAACTACACATTATTCCCTGCAACCTAAAAAAAAATTACAACAATACCTTTCATGGTTCAGGCAGTTTGGCTTGTGACAAAGTTTGGCGATCGTCATGATGAAAATAAATGAACATCACGGACACATGCCTTTTAGTATATAGGACTAGCGAATTCTCGGCTACGCCGAGCATTCCCTAGAGCTCCGCTGTCAGTGCAAAAAACAAATGCCGATCGACATGAAACAATTATTTAATATTTCCACGTCAGCCCTTACCAAGACTTTTCATTTGATACCAAACACTATATACTTGTGATAACCTTTTGCAAAAAACAAAAGCCGATCAACATTGACAATTTTAGTTAATTCTGCCCACCAGCCCTCATTGAAACCTATCATTTGATACCAAACACCATACACTTCTGACAACTTTTTGCAAAAAACAAAAACCAATCGACATAGCACATTTTTGTCTATTCTGCACGCTAGTTCCCAACAAGACGTTTCATTTGAGACCAAATTTGACATACTTTTGAGAACTTTTTGCAGAAAACAAAAGCCGATCGGAATGGAACATTTCTGCCAATTCTGCACGCTAGCCATCAATGATATATTTTATTCGATACCAAACACGACATATTTCTGACAACTTGTTGCATAAAACAAAAGCCGATCGACATAGACCATTTTTGTCAATTCTCTACTCGAGCCCTTATCGAGCCCTTTCATTTGATACCAAACACAACATACTTCTGATATCTTTTTGCATAAAACAAATGTCAATCGACATGGAATATTTTTGAAATTTCTACAGGTTAGCCCATACCGAGAACTTTCATTTGATACCAAACATTATAAACTTTTGAAAACTTTTTGTAAAAAGAAAAGCAGACCGTAATGGATCATTTTTGTCAATTCTGCATGCTAGCCCTCAACGAGACCTTTCTTTTGAGACTATACTCGTCATATTTCTAAAAACTTTTCGCAAAAAACAAAAGCCGATCAAGATTGAGCAATTTTGTTAATTTTTCACGCTAACCCTCATCGAGACCTTTATTTTGATACTAACCACCACGTACTTGACAACTGACAACTATTTGTGAAAAACAAAAGCCGATTGGCATGGAATATTTTTGTCAATTCTACACGCTAGCCCTCAACGAAACCTTTCATTTGACATCAAACACCACACACTTCTGACAACTTTTTGCAAAAAACAAAAGGCGATTGACATGGCACATTTTTATCAACTCTGCACGTTAGCCCTCAACGAGACCTTTCATTTGAGACCAAACTCGACATACCTTTGAGAACTTTTTGCAGAAAACAAAAGCCGATCGGAATGGAACATTTTTGTCAATTCTGCTTGCTAGCCCTCAACGAAACCTTTCATTTGATACCAAACACGACATACTTCTGACAACTTTTTGCATAAAACAAAAGCCGATCGACATGGAACATTTTTGTCAATTCTGCACGCTAGCCCTCAACGAGACCTTTCATTTGAGACCAAACTCGACATACCTTTAAGAAATTTTTGCAAAAAACAAAAGCCGATCAACTTTGACCTTTATTGTTCATTCTACACGCCAGCCCTTATCGAGCCCTTTCATTTGATACTAAACCCCACATACTTCTCACAACTTTTTCCAAACAACATTTTTCTGACAACATTTTTCAAAAAACAAATTCTAATTTACGTAGAACATTTTTGTCATTCGTTTCCTTAAAACCCAAAGACAACCTACTTCTAACAACTTTTTCCGAAAAACAAATGCAGATCGACATGACACAGTTTTTTGTCATTTCAAAACCGGCCATTATGGTTTTCTTTCTTTTGATATCAAACACAGCAAAGTGTTCCATTTAATTAGGTATATTTGATTTTTATTTAGTTACTTTATAATTTGGCAACACTGTTTGTATTAAAAAATAGTAGTTAATTTTTAAATTTATAAATTAATATTGTCAACCCTAATAAGTTAAGTTAGGTTAGGAATATTTGGTTTTCATTTAGTTACTTCATCACACATTTGGCACATTGACTTTTGACAATGGAAACGTCAAAATTATTATTATTTAAATACGTTATGTTTTAAACTTAAATTAGTTGTAACACCTTTGCTCAAGACTATTATACATGATACTGTATTTACTTCTTTAATATCAATGTTCTATAAAAAGTTATAATCGTTTAAAGTTCATAGACAGATTGTCAAAAGCGACAGATGACCTCGTGACTCTTCTTAAATTTAGACATGGCTACTAGGATCCATTGTTTCAAGTTATTAATTTTGCACAGTTTTTATTTTTTTACACAAGAACCACTCACAGTAAAAATATGAGACCCCCAAAAGGCACAACTACACATTATTCCCTGCAATCTAAAAAAGAATTTACAACAATCCCTTTCATGGTTCAGGCAGTTAGGCTTGTGACAAAATTTGGCGATCGTCATGATGAAAATAAATAAACATCACGACACATGCCTTTTTAGTATATAGGAAATACGTTATGTTTTAAACTTAAATTAATTGTAACACCTTTGCTCGAGACTATAATACATGATACTGTATTTACTTCTTTAATATTAATGTTCTATAAAAAGTTATAATCGTTTAAAATTCATAGACAGATTGTCAAAAGTGACAGATGACCTCGTGACTCTTTTTAAATTTAGACATGGCTACTAGGATCCATTGTTTCAAGTTATTAATTTTGCACAGTTTTTATTTTTTTACACAAGAACCACTCACAGTAAAAATATGAGACCCCCAAAAGGCACAACTACACATTATTCCCTGCAATCTAAAAAAAAATTTACAACAATCCCTTTCATGGTTCAGGCAGTTAGGCTTGTGACAAAATTTGGCGATCGTCATGATGAAAATAAATAAACATCACGACACATGCCTTTTTAGTATATAGGAAATACGTTATGTTTTAAACTTAAATTAATTGTAACACCTTTGCTCGAGACTATAATACATGATACTGTATTTACTTCTTTAATATTAATGTTCTATAAAAAGTTATAATCGTTTAAAGTTCATAGACAGATTGTCAAAAGTGACAGATGACCTCGTGACTCTTTTTAAATTTAGACATGGCTACTAGGATCCATTGTTTCAAGTTATTAATTTTGCACAGTTTATATTTTTTTACACAAGAACCACCCACAGTAAAAATATGAAACCCCCAAAAGGCACAACTACACATTATTCCCTGCAACCTAAAAAAAAATTACAACAATACCTTTCATGGTTCAGGCAGTTAGGCTTGTGACAAAGTTTGGCGATCGTCATGATGAAAATAAATGAACATCACGGACACATGCCTTTTAGTATATAGGATACAAACAGATCCCAGATCCCAGATCAAAAATCATAAAAATTCATATTCCAGATTCCAGACCCAGACCCAGATCAAAAATCATAAAAATTCATATTTCGCGCTGAAATAGATCCCGGATCCCGGATCCAGATTCTTAGCTAAAGTGGCGAGTGGGCACTGTCAACTAAAGTGGAGCGAAGTGGAGAGTGCACCCCACAAAAGACACGCCTAACTGAAGTAAAGAGTGCACCCCACAAAAGACACTCATAACTGAAGTGGAGAGTGCACCCCACAAAATGCACTCCTAACTAAAGTGGAGAGTACACCCCCACGGGCACTCCTAACTAAAGTGGAGAGTGCACCCCCCACGGGCACTCCTAACTGAAGTGGAGAGTGCACTCCCACGGGCACTCCTAACTGAAGTGGAGAGTGCACCCCCACGGGCACTCCTAACTGAAGTGGAGAGTGCACCGCCATAAGCACTCCATTCTAATGTGGAGAGTGCATGCCATAGGGGCGGAGCATACAGGGTGGATGAATTCGAAAGGGTTGTGCAAGAAGTGCGGGCGAAGAAGAATGGTAGGTGAGGATAAACACGGTCATCGAGGTCGAAAACAGGGTGAAATGATACGGGGTGCAAATTCGAGAGGGTTGTGCAAGAAGTGCGGGTGAAGAAGAATGGTAGACGAGGATGACCACGGTCATCGAGGTTGAAAACAGGGTGAAATGAAACGGGGTGCGAATTCGAGAGGGTTGTGCAAGAAGTACGTGAAGAACTAACACACCGGATGTCTTCAGCTGAAGAATGGTAGATATGGATGACCACGGTCATCAAAAGTGAAACATAACCTCAAATGCCGCCGAACGATCCTAGCTATACTACTCTTCTTGCTGTGAACCAAGAGTTAAAATATTTTCGAATATTAACCTTACTGAAAGTTCAATGACCTTACTTCCAGACTTTTCTGGTTTTTGGCATTTTCTTCTGATTCTTTTTGAGTTAGAAGACTTTTAATATCTTAATTATAATTCATTTCGGCAATCTAAAAAAAAATGAATAATGTAAGTTGGATCGAAAAGCTATGTGCGTAGAGTGTTGGACTAAAAACCGGGAGATCCCGAGTTTGATTCCAGCCGAAGGCAAAAATTGTTACCAATTTTAATTTGCACAAAGGTGAACCCTGTGTCGCTCTCCCATACCATTATTTAAATTATGTAATTTTATGTATGCTTATAACATAAATACTTACTTACTTTCATAAAATTAACTTAGCGTTCAGCATAAATACTTCTTGTAAATTGTGATTAGTTTTAACACATCTATTTGTTTATATGACTTATTAATCTAACGACATCTATATACTATCTACTAATGCAAAGTAGTGTTCAAATCGGTATAGATGTAATTCTAGTTGATATTTTTAAATGAAAATGTGGCATTTGGCAACTGCGCTTATATATTACCGTGTACAGTACTGGACTCAAATAATATTGTGCCCCGGGTTAACCATACTTGTTAACGCTTTTCTTTAAATTTAATTTTCTTAAATTAATAGCTATCATTGCGTACTTACGGAAATATAGATATACTTATTATCCATAAGTGAAATAAGAACCTAAAGTTATTTAAAACAAAACCAAATTTTGGTTTACAAAATTTTAGGAGTCTTAAGACGGTTAATTGAATATGAGATCTAAATGCGCTTAAAATTTAAAAATGTTCGGTGCGATCAGCCTTTGTGCCAAATTTAAAGTTTGTAGAACATAAGGAAGTCTCCCGACTCATATTTAGGAATTTTATCGAAATAAGTATATAATTTACAAAACTTTTGTGGAAATTAGATTTAATCTTGTGTTATTTCGTTTTTATTCGAGATTTTATTAGTAATAGTTTCAATTCTGTTAGAAATTATATGCACAAGCCTTGCATATTCTTCTGAAACAATATCACCTCTTACGTCCTTCAAGGTACCTTTTAATTGAAGTACTACACGCGGTGTATTGTTACAAAGTTGATATTTCATATTACACCAAAAGATCTCGTTAGATGATAAATCTGGATTTAAATATGCTCATTTTAATATTAAAATTTTATGTTTCTGTAACCATACTCGAAAAATTTTTACCGTCTGGCACGGTTCACCGTCCTGCTTATGCTGGACGATAAAGTCATCTTTGGTCGTTTCACAAATCGAGATCGAGGGTAAAAACTTTCTTCAAAAACGTATCTGTTCTTCTGCGAGTCAATTATGTTATCAATAACATATAATATACACATATCCTTTCCAGATTTACGCTTAAAATCACAACAGCGACGAGCATGACTTTTGTTATCAAAAAATCATTATGTTAAACCTTTAAAATTGTACGAAATACTCGTTTTAGCATTTCAAGTACACAAACGTTAAATTTAGCATTATCGCTCCAAAATATACTACATATTTGTCTTTGAGTTCAGTTAGTATAACTACTAATTAGTATACTTTGGTTCAAAGAACCTAAATTAGACGTTTGTGTAGATAAAACGAATTTTGCCTACATCTTTAAAGGTGTATAATAATGGGTGTGTAAAAATTACATGTTATTGTACAGATACATTCTTGAAGAAAATTTTTTAATCCCGATCTCGAATTATGACACGGCTGAAGGTGACTTTATCATCCAGCAGGATGGTGCTCAGTGTCATATGACAAAAATTATTCAAGCATGGTTACATAAGCATGAAATACTAACATTAAACTGGGTAACTTTTAATTTAGACAGAGACTTTTCGACATAAAGTGAAAAATCAATATTATAAAAATTGAATTAAAAGATACCTAGCAAAGCATATTGGACATTATTGTACCAGAAGAATATGCTAGGCTTGTCAATATAATTTCTAGTATGTTACTAACAGAAACTCTAATAAAAACGAAGTTACTCTATATTAAATACCGGCCGAACTATTATGACCCGACAGTTGGACTACACTTTTTGTAATATATTTTTAGCTTTTTGAGTAACTTGAATATAATATTCAGTTTTGTAAGTGTAAAGTTTATATATTAAAGTAGTTAAAAGAATTTTGTAGAAATATATTAGCATTTGTGTAGATTTTAATTTGTTAATGAAATTACTTAAAAATGTAAGCCGGCCGAACTATTGTAGGCCTAGGCTCGTAACTAATTTTCATTATATTTTATTAAAAGAAGTCTATTTATTGCTATCAACCAACTTTATTAAATTTTATAATCATATATTGAAAACAGTCACATACATAATCATTCTAGTTTGAGAGTCGCTGAGCGTTGTCGCCAATATGCACAGTATATGCCCGTATATCACATGTCGTCGAAGTGCCGCTTAGCGGAATATATATATATATATATATATATATATATATATATATATACCGGGTGTCCTAGCTCGACCGACACATGAGAGATTTACATAGGAAATCAGTTAATTATGAATAGTGTCTCCCCAATGCAATATATTAACTTGAAATTCTGTATGCTTATTAGGGAATATTATTTCTACGGATTACAGTTGTTTGATTATTAAAATTGATTAATTAAGTTTCGATGTCAATGTTGGGTAGGCTCTTAGGAACCTAAAAATTGTATACCTACATTTACAAGTAATGAATTATATATTTGCCTAATCTTCAAATTGATAACTATTTCATATGAACTTCTTCAAATCTTGAGTTACGCTTTTCTCAACACCGCATACGGTGTCTTTGATATAAAGCATCCTACGCGCTTGTACTTTTGCTCATACACGAACCTATGCATTTTGCTAACAATTTTTCATCATACTCATTAGCATATTCAATGTTTGTTCACCGTTACATTATTTTGATGGCTTAGTTACTTTTTATTTTTATATTGGTATTAAACAGTTCTTATTCGTGTTAATAGATGTCGCTGGAGAGTACAGAAATGTCAAAATTAAATATGATTTAAATTTATAATATATTAAACTTTAGTGTAGGTATTTTAAAATCAATTAAATAATATTATAAACAAATATATAAAAAATATCTGTTACCAACGTGTTTTTAAACCTAAAGTATAAAAATCTAGGTTAGGAAAATCAATTTTTGATTAATATGAAAAATTATAATATACAATGTATATTTATCTTAATGCAATATATATGTTATAATATACATATGAATTATTTATAATATTTTCAAGGTGGCATGCGAGATATTTTATAAAATAAATAATAAAAAAAAAATCTCCAAACAAGGTGGACATCTATTGGTGGGTTGTTACCTCTTTCGGCGTAACACGGACTAAAGGGATGCAATAAGTCGTACCCTATTGCGCAACAAACGCCTGAAAGCCCAAGACGCTTGTCGGGGTCCTTGTATTCACGATGTTCGAATACAGCCGCTAACTTTTAAACAGTGGGGTCGGTCGTGAGTTCTTATTATGACAGAAGAACGATCTAAACGAAACTAACCTGATATACTAACTCTATCAGGTGCCAAGGGCGCCACAGTGTTGTGAATTTTACCTAGCATACAACACTGAAACTACTAGAACCTTAAGGGAAACGAAGGAAAGAAAAATACAGATCGCAACTGAATGTAAATAACCACACGTAACAAAATTTAAAGTAAAATGGAACAGTTATATTAATAAATTCAGTAATATACAAACTGTAATATAATAATATTACATGGAAATGTAATATGGTTTAATAAATATAAAAAAAAATCAAATTTTTTTTTTTTACAATTTGAGTTGAATCCGCAAACGCGAGGGTGCGCGGTTCGGTGATTAAGGACGATATAAAGGGTGCAAAATTCACCCTTAATGTGAATAACAAAAATACACGAACGCGGGACGGTTGATCGATCAAGCGCATGCGCGACGTATAGTCCAACAAAAATAAGCTGAAAACAAAACGCCCTAAATTTCCTCGCCTGACGTTCCCTGTACACTTTATACACACTAGTGTCGAAAATATCGTAGAAATAATTATCACAAAAACAAAATATTCAATTATAAAGTGGCACTGTTTATACAGACTGAAAGCTATCAGACTAACTTTGAATCGGTATAACAGTTTAAAAAGGTAATACAACAAAATATAGTATCAATAAGATTACTAGGTATTATAAATAATAGCCAGGATTACTCAATACTACAATAAAGTATTCAATGATCAAAAGTGAATAAATAAATGTTCAAACAATCAATTAATTAACGAAAAGGAACTCAATGTTACAATAAAAGATTTCAATTAATGATTAGTTATTAATTAAATGTTCCAAATAATGATTACTATTAAACCAGCAAATAATTCAATAACGTAATAAACCAATGTGGTTAAATATCATTACAAAAAAATGCAACAATCAATAAGAATTTGAATTTAAACAATCTAATCTGGGTTAACCAGAGTATTCAATAACAAATAAATATTAAAACGAACAAAAAAATGTTGTTTTAGTTGATATAAAATAAATCAACAATTGACCAAGGGAACAATATCAAATAAAAAAAATAAGTAGGAAATCTTATCTGGTAAATCCTAAGATTGTCCGGTACGGGCCGAGTAAGTACAGGGCGGGAACCACTTGACTTGCCGTGGCGTGAACCTTGGCTTGCCGTGCCGTGAATTGACTGCTACTCTCGGTCAACAATACTCCAACACGTGAAATTATTCCAATGAGTATGTAAAACAATTCCAAGGTATAAAATTATTCCCAAACTTAAAAGCCTGAAAGAACAATTAAATCAACAACCTGAATTCTATGATTTTATTACGTCAAAAGAACGTGAAATCTTTTTGAACTATGAAAAGTCCAGCTACACAACAACCAAAGAAATTGTAAGGATATTTACCTGATGGAATTGGCGGAATTTTTGTGTGTTGAAAAGTACTTTGCGCTCGATTTTCCGGGTATATTTCCCGAAGAAACAAACAACTGCCTCCGTAAAATGTCGTGAAACTTTCCCCAAATAACGGGTATGAAATAAATCTTCTAAATTGATAAAATATCACTAATCGAATTCCCAATGAAATTTATCTCTTTTGTCGCACAACACCAGAGCACAAATTTACTAATCAAAATCTCAATTGCAAATGAACGAGAATATACTTCTCTCAAAATTATTTGCAAAAAGTCACCGCTAAAGAAAGAAGCGCTAGCAGACGACATGCTACCCGCCTACGAGGACAGCCACATGTCCGTCAAAAATGTATAAATGGTTGCTTAAAAGAAATCGTACATTTTGAACGTAACAGGGTGACAAAAAAAAGTATGGGTAGTTCAAACTTAGTCTATTTAAAAGATTTTTCACCCTGTCATATGGGTGACGCTATTGTTTGTTGTACATGAAAACATTTGTTAGTTATTTAAAATATTTCCAAAACGGCACTCGAACCAGTTTGGGATATTAATAGGAATAAATATAGAATACGTCATGTCTGGAAGTTTATAATTTTTTACATCCCTTCCTACAGGTGATGCAATTATTTGTTTTACATGAAAATAATTGTTATTTTATATACAACTTATTAATAATTTTTCCAAAGCGGTATTCGAACCATTTTGAGATATAAATAGGAATAAATGTAGAATATGTTATGTCTGGAAGTTTATAATTTTTACACCCCCTCCTGCGGGTGACGCTATTGTTTGTTATACTATGTGTTATACCTAGAAACATTTGTTGTAATGTATATTATTTATTTATGACAATTTTAAAGCGGCATGCGGGACCGTTTAGGAAATAAATAAAAATATATGTTGAATATGTGAACTATGGAATTTAAGGAATTTTTTTCACATCCTTTTACAGAGGGCGCTACTATCTGATAAATCTAGAAACATTTGTTGTAATGTATATTATTTATTTATAATAATTTCAAAGCGGCACGCGAGACCGGTTAGGAAATATATAAAAATATATGTTGAATTTGTGAACTTTGGAAATTTAGGAACTTTTTCACACCCTCTTACGGGGACCGCTACTATGTGTTATACCTGGAAACATTTGTTGTAATGTATATTATTTATTTATAATAATTTCAAAACAGCATGCGAGATTGTTTTGGAAATAAATAAGAATATATGTTGAATTTGTAAAGTTTTGAACTTGAGGAATTTTTTTCACACCCTTCTACGGGGGGCGCTATTATGTGTTATACATGAAAACATTTGCTGTAATGTATATTATTTATTTATAACAATTTCAAAGCGGCACGCGAACCTGTTTAGGAAATAAATAAAAATATATATAGGCAGGTTAGAGCAAACAATCTTTATTTTTTTGTCGTACCCCTACGGAGGGCGCTACTATATTCTATACATGCAAACATTTGCTATTATGTATACAATTTATTTTTAATAATTTGGAAGCGGCACTCGAAGTTGTACAGGAAATAAATAAATTTATTGCTAACATAACCTATAAAAAAATGTTAGGTTAGTGTTAAAACCTTTAAAATAGATAAATATATTACTTACCTGCATCTGATAATTTCTATATCTATTATTTTAATATATCCAATAGTTAAATTTACATTTTATTGCCTTATTAAGGCAATTTCTTAATTTAAACCTATTTGATTGATCTACTTGGCCTTGGTCATGCGCAGGGCTATATTTGTTTACAACATACTATGCTCGGGAAGTGGCCGCAAGTGTATCACTCTGGTCAATTTCTTTACCCTGGTTTCAAATTGTGCAAAATTTTATTCCTTCTACATATGGTTTCTGTGCTTTGTTTTATGTCAATTCCTGTAAGAAATAAACATAACTGTTTAATTAAAAATATAATATTTCCTCATTCATTTAATAAATTATTACTTTATTGAAAAATTGATTACTTAACATAAAACATTTTATACCTATTTTATCAATGTACTTAAATTATATAAGACAAGGATTTAAAGTAATTTACTTTATTTATAATATTATTTTATTGATTTTGAATTATCTACATTAAAGTTTAATATTTTATTAATTACAAATTTAAAATGTTTAAATTTGACGTTTCTTTGCTCTTCAGCGTTATCTATTAACGGCAATAAGAACTATTTAATACCAATATAAAATTAAAAGTAACTAAACCATCAAATTAATGTAGAGGTGAACAAACATTCCCTGTATTCAAGACTTTGATCAAAAATTGTTAGCAAAATGCATAAGATCGTATACGAGCAAGATTACAGGCGCGTAAGGAACTTCTATTTGAAGGCTACATATGCGGTGTTGAAAAATGCAGAAGTCAACGTTTGAAGAAGTTCATATAATATTATTTTGTATTTTGAAGATTCGACAAATGTATAATTCAATGCCTAAGCAGGGCAGTGCAAAATTATTTGAATGTTTCATGCACTCCCTCAATGTTTTAAAATCACGAGTATAGATTATACTACATAGAAAAGTTTTTAGATTAAATTTCTAATCTAGAACAGGATTTCTCAAACTTTTTACTTTTTCATCTTATAAAGAAAAGCAAATTTTCACAAAATCGGAAATTTGGTGTTCTCACCCCAGAACTTAATTAAAAAAGACTAAAAAAAAAAATAAAAACTAAGATACCGGTTTCTCAAATGATATTAACATGTACATGCAAGAGGGTCAAAAATTTTATGTAATTTAAATTGGGGTCACTCTAAGAACTTTTCAAGATAATCACTATAAAGCTTATAAAATAAGCCGAATGTAAGAGACTATTCTGGGGGTAGGAACAAAATCCAAGGAAATCAAATCCATCAGATATAAAATTTTTGTAGGATTCTATGATCCTCTAAGGAATTTAATTAATATAAATAATAAATACATAATACAAATATGATACAGTACAATTAATGTAGAATCTAGAGATTTTCCCTAAAAAAAAATAAAACTTTGGCGGTGATTGCCTTTGAAATATTTTTATATTAAAATTGTTATATTATGTTGCAAAACTTGTAAGCTGTTTTAATATTTTGGGCACATACCAAAATAAAACATTAAAATATTATTATATTGAAAGCACTTAAATATATTTTATAAAATTATTAATAATTTATTTCTGGTAGTTTTTCGTCATACCTTCCTGAGGGGACGAAAGTAGGGGAATTCAATTTCACCTGGGAGGAATATTTACCCGGACGCTACTCTGAATTTAACAATTATTGCCTTCCATTAAAACAAAATCGTCATTGACATGTATAGTTATTTATTTTCTGCACTTATATTTTTTACATAATATGAACATACATGAAAAGTATAGTATTTTGTTTTCTTCACTTTATTTTTCACATTTCTTTACTACAAGAAAATTGGAAAATTTAGACCGTTTTCGTTCCGATTCACAATGTTACGTGTTTGAAAATTACATTTACAATGTAAATATGCGTCAGAGAGGAAACGTTATTTATTTAAATTGCCGAAATCGACAAACATGTCCTGGTCATGTGATTTTAAGAAATGACATCCTGATGGTTACCCAACTTCATAATCATAAAGCAGATGTAGCTGAAGTTCAACTTTTTCGGATGAGAACCTCTTTATGCAGGAGGGCTTATTTATTTTCTGTAGATCGTAATTTATTGATGAAGTTTTTTATACGGCTTATGGGTAGAATTTGTTTGTAGCATTTTGTTAATAACAATCTACGGATGATATGTATAAAGTTTAAAACTCGGACGATCATTATTGTAACAAGCGCGATTCTTCCAAATTGCATTGTCAGTTGTATTTAGTAATAGTTCAATAAACCGCGCTTGTACGCAATGTATTACCTCTGAATTGCAGTTTAGTAATTGTGACGCAAACTAGATTATACAAAAACTGCAAATATCGATGGACGTCAATGATCGCAAAAGTTGTATGTAAGACATTCCATCGATATTTGCGAAGTATATAATGACTCGATCAACTTAATGCCGGGGTTAGTTAGTCAATCGGGAATTGACAGGTATGTTATTTTGGTCAGTTTAACTTATTTGTTTGGTTTTGTTTATTGGTTCCGTTATAATTTATAGTGTAATTACTATTTGTTAAATATATTATTTTCAACTTTGTCAACATAATTTACGTCGTAAAGTTTATTTATTCGTGCATCCTGTCCATCCTCTCTACTGTGAGAATCTCCAGGGAAAGGTGTATCGCCGTGGATTATCAGGTAAGTATATCTTTTCCTTATTCAATAATCAGCACGTGAACAGATCTGTGCTCCACGGTCACAGTCACTGTTACATTATTAACAAAAATGAAAATTATTTTCTTCAAATGTCTATCTCATTTCCAGTAGACCGTAATTTATTGATAAAGTTTTTCCTACGGATATTGGGTAGAATTTGTTTATGGTATTTTGTTAGTTACAATCTAGGAAAGATATGTAAAAAGTTTGAAACTCATACAATCATTAATAAAAACAATAAAAATTATTTTGTTCATATGTCTATCTCATATATATTTCCATTAGACCGTAATTTATTAATAAAGTTTTTCCTACGGATAATGGGTACAATTTGTTTATGGCATTTTGTTAGCAATAATCTAGGGATCATACGTACAAAAAACTCGGACGATCATTATTAATAATAATAATAAATATTTTCTTCATTTATGTCTATCTCATACATATTTTGAGTTAACAATAATTTATTTATAAAATTTTTCGTACGGCTATTGGGTAGAATTTGTTTATGGTATTTTGTTAGTAACAATCTAGAGAAAATATATACAAAGTTTGAAACTCGGACGATCATTATTAACAACAATGAAAATTATTTTCTTCATATGTCTATCTCATGTATATTAAGGTAGATAAACAACACTCGGCTAAGTTTCACAATTGATATATTTATCTTAATCGCGATTTCGGCTTTTACATTATCGTCGGAAGACTAATAATTTTACAAAGGAATTACATGAATATATAAACATTTGTGCCAGGGATGAAATAATACAATATTGGGTAAAACCATTGGGAAATACAGTAATAAACAAATTTACAAGCGGATTAGCAAAAGTTTCCCTTTGTTATCATTTCCAATACTTCGGAATGGAGAAAATCTGTCTGGTCGTTTATAAGTTTCTTATTATGCTCAATAGCTTTATGGAATTCGAAAGCTTCTAAGAAATTAAGTTTTGGGCCTTTCTTTTCTAAATGTAAAACTTTTAAATTTTTAATTGAACAACAGTAGGTATAATCGGCGGTTTCTGGCTCACTTCCGCTTCCGGTCTTGGTATTAAGCTAGTGTTTGCACGCCTAGGTTGTATGCAACCCACATGCGTCCAGTGTGTTGTGTACAGCGCAGCACATCGGCGTGCTGTTGTCCCTGAATTTTATGCAACCCACATGCCTTGTTTGTATTGTTGTGCAGTTTCCCAATAGAGATCTCATTCTTGTGTGATGCCCTCTCCCTCTCCACCGTTTCTTTCAAAATAGTTATTTTTACATTTTTTCTTTGTTTCAAACAATGATAAGTTAATTTTTATATTGGTTTAGTTTTTTTAATCTACATAGGTTTACCAATAGTGTCTTTTTTATATTTTTTATCTATACAATTATTTTTTGTTGTATTTTACTTAACATTTTTATATTTTTTCAAATATTAACTAAATACAAAAAATAATATCACCCAATCACAATAGTTGTTATAAAAACCAATCAGAATAGCTTTTATTATAACCAATAAAAAAACTACTGATATTTGGTACGACCAATATAAAATAGGATAGATAAAAATATTTTGTATAAAAGATACTTTTCTATGAATTTTTGTAGATATTGTTCAACATACAATATATTCACTGTCAACTAAAGTATATATAATTTGAATTTGAAATAAATAGTTAGTTATAAAGTAAATCTACATCATGTCAGATTTTAATTTTTCGAAGTTTACTGATGTTAATTATATATTAAGTTTTAAATCTGATAGAGTAACGTATCAAACATTGAAAAAATATTATGAAGCAGACGGAAAATCTATTTTTCCATTAAATTCAATGACCAATGAGGATATTAAAAATCTTCCAGTGGAATTTATAAAATATAAAAATAAAGGAGATATTGGACAATTGAGTTTTGTGTGGGACAAATTACCTGAAGAGTGGAAAAAGGATATTTTTTTAAAAAATTTGAACCTTGTTTACAACATCCTGATACGAGACTTACTGTGGCTGATTCACCATATGATTGCTTACTTATCACAAATTGTCCATTGTGTTATGAAGATAAAAAATTATCACTTCAGAGTGAATTTAATCGTTTATCTACATTCAGTACGTGGTCAAATACAAATATTTGTGCCAAGGAATTAGCAACAGCCGGTTTCTTTTACAAAAACTATAGTGATTTTGTGCAGTGTGCTTTTTGTGATGTTGAAATATGCAATTTTGAGGAAAACGATGTTGCACTGTTTGAACATTATCGTTGGTCTCCAAATTGTAAATTTCTATTAAAAAATACTACAAATGTTCCAATTAATAAATATTATACAAATTATGTTCTTAGTATTGTTAAGATTTTAAATTACATAAAATGTAGTAAGACTATACATGAAGAAGATAAAGAGAAATTTATAAAATTGTTGAAAGAAAATTATAAACATTTTTATACATTCATTGTACCTGTAATTGAAAAAATAAACAAAAACACAAATAATTTGTAATTATATTGTTTTATTATATACCTCATTACATAATATTACATAAAATTATCTGAATTTATACAATATATATCATCGTCTAGAATTTTTTTAATTTTATATACATTACTTACAGCACAAACATATGGAATAGAATGTAAGAAACATGTTTTATGAATTAAACAATTTTTTAAAGCTACTTTATAATTAAATTCGCTTAAATCTATAATATTACATGTTTTTACACTGAATGATAATAAAAATTCTTTTTTGACAGCACCTTGTACGTAAACAGTTTTTGATTCTTCTAAAAATTTTTTTAGCTCACAACACATTTCGTTATAATTTATATGTCCGTTATCCCATTTTAATCCGTGATGATTTCGACATAACCATGTAGCACATCTTTTGTTATGTTGTGGTAATTCTTCCCATGTAAATGGTGGTTTGATATAAAAATGTTGTTGTTTACTTCCATCTCTTGATAGTATAAAAATTTCTTTTGGTATTATAATATATCCATCAGCTTGAAATCCTTGTATGTCAATAATTAACTCCATTATATATAGTTTTTGTTCGATGTTCTAATTACTTTGAATGTTTGAATTAAAATGAGCTTGTAACATCACTTGACAGCAGATTATATTCAACTATCTTATCATGTATTATTAGAATGTTTGCGGTTGTATGGTAGGAAATTCTAATATCAGCTGAAGAAGTTTGAAAAGTTTCATTTTTCTTTTGATTTTAGCAATGAAGTACGATGTTCTAATTGCTTTAAATGTTTAAATTAAAATGAATTTCTAACATCTCCTGACAACGGGTTATATTCAACAATCTTATCATGTATTATCAGACAATACGCGGTTGTATTCGCCGGGAAATTAGTGTCTGATTCAAATTCCAATCTAATATCAACTGAAGAAGTTTGAAGAGTTTCATTTTGATTTGAGCAATCAATTACTATTAATGGCGCAATTTCTTTGAATTTCTTTCTATCTAATAATACACCGAAATTTTGTTGATAGTAAGCATTTTGGAAATTTGCATACATGTGATACAGAACTGCATAATTATTATTTGAAAAGTCAATATTTAAGTTGTCGTATGGATAATATGTAGAATTCAAATACAATTTAATATTTGTTAAATTACACGAATCGAAAATGCTTGCATCCTTATCTTTTTTATTTTTACGATCAGTTTGAAATCCTACAATTACAAATCTTGGTGTTTCCAACTGTGTAGACGATTTAATAGACCATGTTTGTTTTTTAGCTGCTGGTAGTACAGGATATTCATATATATCCCAAGAACGATATGCTAATGGCAAAAAACGATTTGAATTTACAATGTTTAATAATTTTAAACGATTTTCATTGTTAACTGACACATGTGGCATGCACCAAACAATTTTTTTTATATTAAATTTTAATTCTTCTGTTGATTTGTAAGCAGCACTATCATTCCTTGCTCTTATCAAATTAAGTTCTTGTCGCACATTTAAAATAATTTTCTTGTTGTCTTCTGCAAATCCGAGTAACATTTTTAAAGGAATGCATACATTAAAATTACCCTCCTTATCCAAAATATTTTCATTATCAACAATCCAACCAGCATTTATTAAATTTTGACGTTCTGAATATGAATTAGATACATATCCTTTCATTGTGCTTGTTATTCCAACATTTTTAATTGTATCAATTTCAACAGTGTTTAATAAATATTTTATATCTTCAAATAAATAGGAAATACCATTATTAGTAATTTTAGTATCTATAGGAGGTGCAGATCCATCTTCTTTTGTTAATTTGCCTTCAATATATAAGTAACTTTCATGTGGTAATGTATAAATATCCTGTTGTTGTATTTGTATTCGAATTTCATCACAATTATTAAAAGATGAAGCAACAATTGGTTGATAACTATGTATTTGTTTGTTTGATATTGTATTATCAAACACAATATTAGATGTAATATTTAAAATATTACTCATAGTTTATATTTTAAGTTTTAAACCCAATGACTTTAGAAATTTCTTATTTTTTGTAGATATAGTCAATTTTGAAGTTGATAAACGTCTTTTTGACAACACTGACGGTACACTCAATTTTGTCTCTGATAGTTGAGTTCTTTTATAGTCAATACCCATTAGAAACTTTTTTAAGATGAAGTCTCACAGTAATTGTCTCACCACGAAAATTTACTATTCTTCCCTCTTGATCAGTAATAGTTAGAGTAATATTATTTACTCTATGAGTGTTCACTGGTAAATAAATCACATTTTTAGGTACTTCGAGTATTTTATACCCAGGTGCAACTGATGGGAAAAACTCATGAATAATATGTTCCAGTTTACCATTCTTATAAGACCCCGTAACTATATTACATTGAATAAGAATAGAGTTCACTTTAATTATATCAACTGGTAAATCACTTTCATAAATAATATTACTTTCAAGAATCCGTTTTGTAAATCCAAGCAATGCACCAATATTATTTTCCTTCGTAAAATCAATTCTAACTGAACTTTTTATTTCACATCTTAATGTATTATTGTTAGCAATTAGATTAATAAAGTTATTTTTATTTTTCTCTTTTTTTTTGGATTATATTATCAAAATAAACTATATTAGGATCGTTAAGTTCTTTCTTTAAAATTTTATCTAAATCTTCAATTTCATATGAACCCACTGGAATAGTGTATTCTTGTATTGTGTTATCAATATAATAATAAAATTTATTATTAGTTTCATCAACGTTGGGTATTGAATGAAATGTTTCAAAATTAATTAAACCAACAGCATATTCGCTACGATTATTTAGTTCAATAGGTGGAAAAAAATCTGCACTTAATTCTGATTTATTTCCAGTTAATGTAATTGTTATGGAATCCATTATGAAACTAATTTAATTAGAAATTTTCTTTTGAATTTAGAAGAAAATTTAAACATAAATGACCACAATTATATGAATTTAGTCTTTGTAATCGTTTATGATTATATCTGATTTTAATCTTATCCCCAAAATAATATACTAACTCTTTAGGTGGTGGTAAATTTCCAAAACTGTCAAAATACAAAACATAATTATTTTTTTTAATATATGCAACCCAATGAGTCCCAGGACCGTAGTTGTTATCTAAGTTAACAATTGCAGCTTCATATTTTAATGGAAATTTCGGTAGTGTGTCACGCATATAGATACCACGAAAATGTTTTATATTCGAACTATATTTCTTTAAATCCCAATTAGTTAACGCCCTGTTCGGCAATTTTTTGATTTTTTTTTTGTTCTTTTTAATTCCTGATCCTTTTTTGTACGGCTTTAAATATAAGCCATCACCAACAGTTTTCTTCAACATTTTTTGTACCCCATATGATGCAGCCCCACTTGTAGCACCAGCTATAAGTGCTTTTCCAAGAAAAGGTAATAAAGCTGCAAGTGGTAAAAATCCACCCTTCTTCTTTCGATTTTTTATGACACGACCACGGCGATGTTTTTTCACCGGTTTAGTTTTTATTCCCATACCAAATTTTCGTTTTGCTTTCATCATGTTTGTTACTGTCCAAACAGCTGCTTTCTCTTTAAAGGATGAATCTTTTGATAATACTCTGTTCCACGCTCTTTCTTGTAAAATTTTGTCAGCTTCGTGTCTTTTTTTTAAATCATTGCTGTGGGAATAAGCAATGTCATGTTCACGACAAGCTTCATCTAACGGGTTGATACCCCGATGACCTAGAGCTAATCTTTTCCTTAATTTCGTACCAGGACCACAAAAATTATAACCAGGTATGTGTAGTTCAATAGGTAAAGAATCTATTACTTTGTTAATTATACCAGCTCCACTGTACGTAATCATTCAGTTCTGGTTTGTAACTAAAGTATAAAACAGTCTTACGTATATATTTATATATATACTCAATAAATAAAATGTCATTTATTAAGCACAAGCAATCTTTAAAAGTAAAAAATTTTGATTTGAAATCTCTTAAAAATGATATTAAAAATCATAGTAATTTATTACCAAATAACATACGTTGTATAATTATTGGACCTAGCGGTTGTGGGAAAACCAATATTTTGCTTAGTTTACTTACTCATATAAATGGTTTAAAATTTAGAAATATTTATTTATATTCAAAATCAACACAACAACCAAAATACAAGTTTCTAAAAGAATGTGCATCCAAAGTGAAGGGAATGGGTTATTACGAATTTAATGACAATTGTGATATTATATCACCAAATGAAGCACAACATAATTCTGTTATAATTTTCGATGATGTAACTTGTGACAAACAAAATTGTATGCGTGAATATTTTAGTATGGGACGACACAATTTAATTGATTGTTTTTATCTTTCCCAGACATATGCACACATACCAAAACATTTAATTAGAGACAATACAAATTTTATTATTTTATTTAAACAAGATGAAACTAATTTGCGTCATGTTTATAATGATCATGTTAACACAGATATGTCCTTCGATCAATTCAAAAATTTTTGTATAAAATGTTGGCAAGATAAATATGACTTTGCAGTCATTGATAAAGACAGTTGTGGCTTAGGTCGTTACCGGAAAGGATTAGATAAATTTTATCAAAAAGAATGAATGACAAGAACGTTCTACAAGATATTATATCAGTAAGTAAAGTATTACGAAAAAAATTTAATGCTGTAAAAAGAGGACATGTTGACACAGAAGAATTATTACAAAAAACATTTAAACCAATAATTACACCTTTAGAAGAATTCGTTAAAAACAAATCTAGTTCAGAAATAAAGGAAAAAACAGAAATTAATAACGAAACTAAAAAATTTAAACAAAAATTTAATTTTGAAGATTCTCCTAATGAACCTTTTTTGTCTCCAACAATTTCTAATGTAAAAACAGAAAATAAGTATGAAATATCACCAGAAATTTCGCCAATAACAGAAGCCAGATTATCAATTAATACACCGCAAGGACAAGAAGAATGGGAAAATTTAGAATTGAAATTTGGAAATGTAGCTTCAAAATATCTCATGAAATATTTATTAAATCATGGTGATATTGATAAAATATATGGGTTAAAATATGATAATGGATTATTTAAATTGGGAAAAAAATATATAGAAATAGATAAAAATGATATTATAATTGACAATATTCAGTATGAAGGAACAGAAGGTTTATACGAATTAATTTTTAAAAAAGATCCACAATTATACACCGAACATGATAAAGAGGTATATATAAATATTTTAAAACAAACAGATGCACATAAAAATACAACAGGAACACGAGTCATTATATCTACATATCCTAAATATTTTAACATTATTAAACCAAATTTTGTACGTACATCGTCCCGTTCTACTAAAGCTAAAAAAAGATATTCACCATCTGTACAAACAAAAATTAAAAAGAAAGGTTATGGATTGCTTCCTACTGACATGGAATTTACAGACTATAAGCGAGAATATGTCTATTGGGATTCTGCTGATGAGTTAGTAGATCGTCTACAATTACTACTGGCCTCGAAACAAGCGGGGAATAATAATGTAAACAATGAAATTATATCCATTATTGAAGAATTAAGAGAAGCTAATATAATACAATAAATATTTAAAATTTGATATTAGTATTAAAATGTCTGTTGACAAGTTCGGTAGACGTTTTAAACGACAAAAAAATTATAGTGATCAGTTTTCGTTGCGGTTAAATAATAATACATATGACGTAAATGACAAAAGATTAGTAAATGTTGCAAATCCAATAGAGCCATTAGATGCAACTACTAAAAATTATGTTGATTTACAAATTATAAAATCTGTAAAAGATGTGCAATCACATTCAATAAATATATCAATAGAAGATAATACAGAAGTATACAATGCTAAAATGAAACCAATTGCAAATGTTGCAGTGCCAATTAACAATACAAACGCAACAAATAAAAAGTACGTAGATGAAAAAATTGACTCAGTAATAAACGTAGTTCCATCAATTGTAGACTCAAAAATTAATGCAAAATTGAATATATTTATTGATCTTATAGAAACAAAATCAAATAATAATCAACAAAAAATAGAATCTAATATAATAATATTACAACGTAAAATTGACTCAGTAATAAACGTAATTCCATCAATTGTAGACTCAAAAATTAATGCAAAATTGAATATATTTAATGATCTTATAGAATCAAAATCAAATAATAATCAACAAAAAATAGATGCTATAAATAGAACATTACCAGAAATTATAGACTCAAAAATAAATACTAATTTGAACAAATTTAACAAACATGTAAAAGACATTGAAAAAAATACTATAACCACAATTGAAACAATTGTAAAATCATTAGACTCAATTGTGGGTTCAAAATTAAATACTCATTTACACAATATTAATAAAAGAATAGAAGGAATAGTAAGAAATATTAATATTGAACAAACAAATATTCGTGACCAAAGTTCTAAAATTGAAAAACAAGATGAAAAAATCGTTAATCTTATGACTATGGTACAGAACATGATAAAAGAAAAAACTATAGTTCAAAACATGTTGAAAGAAAGAATAAAGAGTATTCAACCAGACGAATCAAAAATTAAATTGATTGTAGAAAAATATCTTAAAGATCATATTAAAATTGGTTTAAACAAAGACGAAATAGAATTATACAACTAAAATACCAAATAAAAAATATTATTACGAAATTACGAAGAATTATTTAAGAAATATATTGAAAAATTAAAAAAACAATGAGTAAACTAAATGTTGCAAGAGAATTACATAAACCTGCACGTCGAAATTTTCAAAGACGAAAAGTTATAACAACAGGTATTGATGACTTATGGCAATGTGATCTTGTAATTATGATTCCATATCAACGTGAAAATAAAGGATATAAGTATTTATTAACAATAATTGATGTATTTTCTAAATATGCGTGGGCTTTACCAGTAAAAACAAAATCTGGTGATGACGTCACCAAAGCTTTTGTAAAAATTTTAAAACAAGATCGTATATCAAAAAATTTACATACGGATGACGGAAAAGAATTTTACAATAGCACATTTACGAAAGAAATAAAAAAATATGGAATCAATCATTATTCAACATTTAGTAATCTTAAAGCAAGTGTAGTGGAAAGATTTAATCGTACGTTGAAAACTAACATGTGGCGAGAATTTAGTGTTCAAGGTACATACAAATGGTTAGATATGTTACCACGATTAATTAAAAAATATAACAATACAAAACATAGAACAATAAAAATGAAACCTATAGATGTAACACAGAAAAAAAAAGATCATTTATTAAAAACTGTATATAACAATATTAAAATTGTTGGTCGTGGTAAGTACAAAATTGGTGATTTTGTACGAATTAGTAAATACAAGTCCATATTTGATAAAGGATATATTCCGAATTGGAGTACAGAAATATTTAAGATTGTAAAAGTAAATATTACAAATCCTGTTACTTATCTTATTGAAGACTATGAAGGGAATAAAATTAGAGGTGGATTTTATGAACACGAACTTCAAAAAACAAACTTTCCAAATATTTACTTAGTAGAAAAAGTTTTAAAAACTAAGGGATCGAAAGCTTTTGTAAAATGGTTAGGTTTCAATAAAACACACAATTCGTGGATAAATAAATCTGATATTATTTAAAAAATATATATTATCTGATCATCACAACAATGAATAATGTCCCCAGGGTAGAGTATCAGTCTGTCCATCAATGATATATCTTTTGTCATCATTATTTGTAAGACATAATTTGTTAATTTCACATGAAAATATTGTGTGATTTTTAGATATTATATTCTGTTGTCTTTTGTACATATGTGAATTTGTAAATAAACAGTCTTTATAACAGTCAATAGTGAGTGTTTTTGTTATTATTCCTGAAATTCCCTTAGCTCGATTGTATGATTTGTTATTTTCCAATGCAAAAGAATACATTTTTGATCTTAAACCCGCAAATTCTGTCATTAGTAACCCGCTATTCTCATCTTTAAACAATCCAACAACTTTTTTATTCGCTTGTGGTATACCATACTTATTATCTACTGTGTAGTCCGATGTGTCAAATCTGTGTATGTCTTCTTTTATGTGTATGTATGGGTCTTCATTAAATTTATAAATAAATGAGTCAGTGTCCATGTACAGTAATTTTGGCGTTGTATAAGTTTTATGTATGTAATTGTAATGAAAGTCATACATAAGTGTTTTGGATATATCTAATATAGCCATACCAATATAAATAGGTTTATTAAACAAAATTTTTATTTTACTTAGTTCAATTGAAACTAAATTTTCTGTTAATATTACAACTTTTTTTAAATTTGGTTTGACAATTAACTTCCGTGCCCCACCCTTTCCATTCCATTTCGAAACTAATTTTATATCATATCTATTTCTAATATTTTCCATACTTTTCCCGTAAACGGCGTTATTCATTTGTTTAAAGAAGTTTTTTTCAAAATTGTTTTTTGCGTGTTTGCGAAAATTTGTATTTTTGTCAATATACTGCTTAAGCCAAAATGATTGTTTAAATTTTATAACACGATGAATTTTAATTATTTTTAGTCCAAATTCCAATACTTGTTTTAAATTTTTATAATGTATTACGTATTTTTTTTTATCATATAGTGTTGTAAGAAGTTTCTTAAATTTTGAATTTGGGGTTTTTTGTTGTTCTGCACATACGGGCAAATCCTTATGTAGGTCGTGTAAGTTTATTGGATATTCCAAGTCAACTTCAAAAATGTATCCATCTAATCCATTGTCAGGTATATTAGTAATGTCTAGTGTTCTAATATTCTCGTCACTTAACCATGTAAAGCCACCATGTGGTAAACATTGTGTCATTGCCCAACCATACAAATTACAAGCGTCAAAGTACATAAGAAACTCTTGCGGTTCTTTTGGGTTAAATGAATTCATATAAACATTGTTTGCTTTGGCGTAGCGGTTTGAACACTGAGAAATACCACCACGTATGCCTCTTTCAAAAAATAATATCATATCAATATCAGTCAGTAACTCCAGCTCTACTTCTGTAATTTTCAACATGGCATCCCATGCTAGTCCTGCAAAACAAAATTATAATAAATAAATCTTATACATGAACAAAAAACATATTTAGAATATATTTACCTGGAGTTGTATAATAATGAACAGGGTCCAATTCATATGCATTTAAACAAATATTTCTAAAATTTTCAAATACATCAGACAAAAGCAATACATCTGTTTGAAGATACAACTCTAGGTAGTCGCCTAAGTTTTCATGATCAAATAATTTCCACACATTTAATGCATGGTTGTAATCATCATCTGATACAGATTTATCACAGATTTATCACATAGCCGAGTGCGCATGTCTTGCTTAGTAGTGTAAATAATTTTGTTCTGTTTTAAATAACAAAAAAGTGATATAATTGTGCATTAAAAAATATAAAATTTAAATTAACACAATTAATAGCAGTGTTAGTGTTTAGTTCAATAAAAATATTCGATATAGTATTGCAGTTTAGTGAAGTTTTGCTAAAAAAGTGTGCTGTCTCTAAGGTTGATTTTTGCAAATTTTTACGAGTATCTCACCTAGCTCCACCCACCATCCAGCATCCAGCATCAACTACAGTGGACCAGTACACAGTCGTCAAACTAAGTATTTTGAACTTACTTTCTTCTATATACTTCATCGAAAATTTCTAAATAATAATATTCATAATGGTAAATCAGTGTGGTATTTGTCAAAATATGATAAATAGATCTAATCCTGGGATAATGTGCAAGGGGAAATGTTCACAAATTTTCCACTTTGATTGTGTCAAAATATTACAAGAAGAAAGAAAATTTTTAACATCATCAAAAAATATTATTTGGATTTGCAATGACTGTAAAGATGGGAGCATTATTGGAAATTCTAATGATAAAAAAGAACCTTCTAATTCTGATTTACTTAAAGCTATACTAGAAATCCAAAAATCTATAGAATTTTGCAGCCACAAAATAGATGAATTCGAGGAAAAAATGAAATGTTTCTCGGAAAAAATAAAAATAGTAGAACCATTTTGCCATCAACAAAATGTTTTAAAAATTAAAACCGAGGATTTCGAACAACGATCTAGGTCAAATAATATTGAAATAATAGGAATTCCAGAAAAAAACAAAGAAAACCTAATTACATTAATGGAAAATATTGGCAATGTTATCAAAGTTCCTATAAACAAAAGTGATCTAGATGCAGTTCATAGAATAGCACATTTTGCAAATAATTTAAATAAACCAAAAAATATAATCGCTCGGTTTGTATCGCGTTTGAAACGTGATGAATTTGTTGATGCCGCTCGAGGTAAAAATATTACAATAAATACTAAGGATTTAGGTTTTCAGGAAGCAAACAGAGTATACATTAATGACCACTTATCACCTACTAACAAACTCCTATTAAGAAATACTAAAATAGCAGCAAAAAATAAAAATTATAAATATGTTTGGGTTCGTAGTTCAAAAATTTATGTGCGGAAAAACGACAATTCACCACTGTATATAATTAAAACGGAATCCGACATTTCTAAAATAATTAACTAAATAATTAATTAATTAATTAAAATATATATACATATATATATATATATATATATATATATATATATATATGTATATAAATAAATGAAAATAGTGTAAGTGTTTTCAACGCGATGTCAGTGAATAATAACATAAAATTTTACTACCAAAATATACGTGGAATGAAAAGTAAAATGATAAACATCTATAATGAAATATGTGCTAGTAATTATGATATAATATTATTAACAGAAACGTGGCTAAACAGTTCAATATTAAATAGTGAAATATGTGATCCGAATAGATATTTAATTTACAGACGTGATCGTTGTGATGATAACAAAAAAGGCGGTGGTGGTGTTCTTATACTCATCTCTACAGCCTTAACATCCAAAAGACAATCTAGTTGGGAATCAATTGCGGAAGATTTGTGGGTTACGGTGTACCTTAAAAACAATCTTAACCTCCACATCTGTTGTGTCTATTTGCCCCCACGTGCAGATTTAAATATTTATACATCCCACTGCAATAATATTATTAACAATCATGTAACACATCCAAAAGATCTGTTTCTTATAGCTGGAGATTACAATATACCCGAAATAACATGGCTTGCTAATAACAATAATATACTGAAACCTGTAACTAATAATACAACTACCTCCATTGAAATTTGTAATATGCTAAATATTTGTGATCTATATCAATGTAATAATAACTTAAACTGTAATGGTAAAATATTAGACTTGATTTTATGTACAAATAATTTGGAAGTTACGATATCATATAATCCAATTTCAAAAATTGATAACTATCATCCATGTCTGGAATTTAATTTATCCCTAAATTATTCTAAAACCTTAGATATTAACGAAAATATTACTTATAATTTTTACAAAGCTGATTATAAAAGTATAATATCTAAACTATCTGATATTGATTGGGAAAATAAATTAAATAATCCAGACGTGAATCAAGATGTGGAAATATTTTATACAACTATTAATGATTTAATTAAGACTTTTGTACCTATTAAGAAACAAATAAATCGCCGATATCCTCCGTGGTTCAGTAGAGCACTAATAAAAATTAGAGCTTAAAGAAAAAAATAAATTTCACAAACACTGGGTCAGTTACCGTAACATAAATGATTACTATTCTTTCTCACTGTTACGAAGACGATGTAAGGTAAAATTGGATACGGATTACAAAAACTATATTGAAAAAATTCAATCAAATATTCAAGATAATCCTAAATGTTTCTGGTCTTATATAAAATCTTTAAAGCGCAATAACCGTATACCTAACTCTATGTTCTACAATAATGAGGAAGCTACTAAAGGAGCAGATATTAGCAATTTGTTTGCAAAATATTTTGAATCCGTGTATATAACTCCCCCTGATGATAAAACAATGAAAGAAAATCTAGATGTCTCTAACATAATTATCTCTGATATTTCAATAATGGCTAATGATATATTTGATTTATTAATTAATGTCAAATGCACTTCAGGCCCAGGGCCAGATAAACTACACCCTATTTTCATTCGAAACTGTGCATACTATTTAACAAAACCATTAAAAATTATTTATAATAAATCTCTAAGTACAGGTATATTTCCCACATACTGGAAGCAATCATATATCTCACCCATTTTCAAATCCGGTAAATTAAATTATATTAAAAATTATCGTCCAGTTTCTAAACAATCTATCTTAGCAAAAATTTTTGAACAACTAATTATAAAACAAATTAAATTTTCGTTAGAAAATATAATCATACCAGAACAACATGGATTTATACGGGGTAAAGCAGTTACGACAAACTTGATAACCTTTACTGAGTACCTTACAGCAAATCTGGATCAACGTCATCAGGTGGACGTAATATACACGGATTTCAGTAAAGCTTTTGATCGTGTAAACATAAATTTATTGTTAAAAAAATTAATGCAAAATGGAATTCATGGGTCTCTTTTAAGATGGCTAGAGTCATATCTGACAAACAGATCTCAAGTCGTAAATGTAAATAATTATCTATCTAGAGAAATTAGAGTAACATCAGGAGTACCTCAAGGTTCTCATTTCGGTCCATTTCTTTTTAATATTTATATTAATTCCATCAGTAAATGTTTCAAATATACGAGATTCTTATTATTTGCAGATGATTTGAAACTATTTACAACTGTAAAAAATATTCAAGATTGTAAAAATATACAATATGATCTAATGAGATTGCAGGATTATTGTAATAAAAATAATTTATCATTGAATATTGATAAATGTTTTGTTGTACGATATAACAGAAAACGAAGCACTATTGTATATGATTACAACATAAATAACTTGGTGTTAACATCTAAATCAATAATTAGAGATTTAGGCATAACATTTGATGTGAAACTTACATTTAATGAACACATTACTGCAATCACTAAAAAAGGTTTACAAATGATGGGTTTTATATTTCGTAGCTGCAGATCATTTAATGATATTCAAAGTTTTGCATTATTATTTAAAACCTTGATAAGACCGCATTTGGAATTTGCGACCTCAGTTTGGAATCCCTTCCATAAAAAATTAATAAAACAAATTGAAAATGTACAAAATAAATTTATATCAATTTTACATTACAAATTCAAAATTGAAAAGCCCATTATAATAAAAATCTTGGAGCTTGAAACATTAGAATTTAGACGAAGTTTATATGATGCAATCACTTTGTTCAAAATTTTAAATAATCAATACAAGATTGAATCATGTTTACAAAACTTTAACTTTCATGTACCACAAAAAACAGTACGAAAAAAACAATTATTTAAAATTCGTAAATACAATTCTAATCTTCTTGCATATGCGCCAATAAACAGACTCATGATACTTTATAATAATAATTTAAATGATGTAGATCCATTTTCATTAAAAATCGCAAAATATAAAAAGCTAGTTAGCTGATTATTATAATATGTTTACCCGTTCATTAACTTGAATTCTTTGTGTCTTAAATACTACTATTATTTTTATCACTACTGTTATCACTGTTGTAATATAAAATTGACATTATTTTCTAAAAATTCTAGTAATGCACTCATTATGTAATTAATTTACTATATTGTAATCTGTGGAAACTATGTAGACTTCGGTTGTTTGTTTCCTTAATAAATAAATAAATAAATAAATAAATAAATAAATAAATAAATAAATAAATAAATAAATAAATAAATAAATAAATAAATAAATAAATAAATAAATAAATAAATCACATAGTCTGGAGTAAAACGATGATTTTGACGGTAGTTGTACTTCTTCTAAACATTCCCATGAATTAATATAATCATATGGAAATATACCTTTTCTTTTTAACATATTAAATTTCCAATCAGTAGGGTAGTACTTATTTAATAAAGTACATTGGGCGGGCACTAAATAGCTCACAAGTTTTTCAAATGAACAATTAAGAAATCTATAAGAAAACATATTAATAAATTATAAAAAACTAATCATTTATAAAAATACCTGAATGAATCTAAAAAACGAAGCATAATACCATTCACGTTTTTGGAAAATGAAATAAATCTCTCGTTATTCATAGGTATTAATACAATATTTTCTTCATCTACTCCAAATTCGCGTATAGAAAGGTGACTATCATAGCCACCAAGATTATGGAAGAAAATAGGAATATCTTTAGGTTTTTTATAACACAAATTACATGATCTATGAGCAGCTCCTCGATATTTTCCTATAATTATTCAATAATAGTTAACAAATATTAATAATTAAATAAACAACTTACCAGAAAAATGACAATGGTCTCTTACTTTATCTTCTCCTAAGATTTTGCGACAAATGTGGCAGATCACAGCTTGATTATAATTTTGCCATTCTTCATTTGTCATTTTCAAAGGAACAATATTTTCAGAAATTGTTTGTATTAATCCTACTATATCTTTCATCCGATTCATGAACCATTTTGCTGTTTCCGGTCCACGAAATGATTCATAAAATGATAATGTATCATCGTAAGAACATTTTAATTGATACCCGACAGCACATGGTACATGATGTTGATAAATATTTGTATACGAATTGGATGGATTTGGTTGACAGGTATAAACAGGTGTTGTTAGACATTCAAAATCTGCATAAATGACAAAAGGATGACGCTCTTTGTACATAAAATTTTTAAATTTAATCCATTTATTATCCTCATTTGGCATTTCAATTTTAACAGCGTCGAAATTCATACAATCTTTTTCATGTTGTTTTAAAATAGCTTTAGTACCAAAATATTGAAGACATCTCTCACAAATAAATGTTTTTTTTTTATTTTTAGATAGTTGAGATGATAAAAGACGAGAAAGTGATTTTATCCAAGCGTAATGTCCCATATTATCTTTTTTCCAATATAAAAGATTAAAATGATTGTCTAGCTTATTTTTTGTGAAATGTAATGGTCCAACAACAACATATAATTTTAATTTCATATCATATTCTAAACCGTAAACATTAATCGAAATTTTATTTTGTTTTTCAAATTTTTCAATGTTTGTCAAAGTCATAGGAAAATGTATGTTTTTTAAATTAAAAATTTCATCATGATTTTTAGGATATTTAGACACACGATCATTATTTTTTTTTACTGGATACATAGCGGAAAGGAATGACCATACAAAACACTTATTGTCACTGTTTTTTACATTAATAACAGCATGCTTATTTTTTATATTTAGTGGTAGTTCTATATACGAAGAACCACCACAGTTTGTAGGATCGTATTTATTTATATTCTTCTTCTTCTTCTTCTTTTAGCCTTACTATCCAAGAAGGATACTTGCTTCTCTTAGAACTTTCCTCCACTCATCTCTATTTGTTATTAATCTTTTCCAATTTCTCAGTTTTAAAATTTTGATATCATTCATGACGTCATCCTTCCATCTTTTGCGTGGTCTTCCTCTGGATCTCTTTAAGGTAATATTTATGTTGTGGATTTTGTGTACATTTCTAGTTATTTCCATTCTTGATATGTGGCCGAACCATCTCAGTCTCTGTGTTTTAATGAAGGCGATTATGTTTCTATCATTATATAGTTTTTCTATTTCGTGATTCATCCTTATTCGCCATAAACCATTTTCATTCACTGGGCCAAAAATTTTTCTTAGTATTTTCCGTTCAAATATTTGGATTACGTCTTCGTTTGCTTTCGACATTACCCATGTTTCAGCTCCATACGTTATGATCGGCCGTATAATTGTTTTGTAGATTGTACACTTTACGTTTCTGCTAACATTACTAGATTTAAAGATCGGCAGAAGGCTATAGAAACATTTATTTCCCAGTAGGATACGTTTTTTGATTTCTTTTGTAATATCATTGACTGAGTTCAATATTGATCCTAAGTAGCAAAACTCGTTGACTAGTTCATATGTGTTTCCAGCTACATCTAATTGATTTTCATTCGTTCCTCTTCTTGAGAGGAATAATATCTTCGTTTTGTTTACATTAATGGAGAGGCCAATTACTTCTGCAGCTTTAATTATGTTACTAACAACTTCGTCTAGTTCATTCCGCCTTCTGCATAACACAACTATGTCATCTGCATATGCTAAGACCACATGGGCTTTTTGAAATATTGTCCCTTTCGTGTTAACTTGTGCTTTCCGTAGTGTAGTTTCTAGAGCTATATTAAATAATAGTGGAGCCAATGCATCTCCTTGTTTTAAGCCTACATTTGTTTGGAAAGGTTCTGAAGTTTCGCCCTGGCATCTTACTGAGACTTCTTGATCTTCAGTTGCTATTTTGCATAGTTTAATTAATTTTGATGGGAATTCTAACTCGCGCATTGCTTTCCATAGTTGAGTTCTGTTAATTTTATCATATGCTGTTTTGAAGTCTATGAACATAGTATATAGATTGACATCGTACTCCCAGCATTTTTCGTAAGTTTGTCTAATGTAGAAAATGTTGTCAGTGGTAGACCTTTCCTGGCGAAAACCACTCTGGTAATCGCCCAGCATATTCTCAGCTACTTTCTTACACCTTTGATAGAGGATGTGTGAAAAAACTTTGTATGCAGTGTTTAGAAGTGAAATGCCCCGATAGTTCTCGCATTCCAGAGTGTCTCCTTTTTTGTAGATAGGTAAAATAATAACTTTCTTCCATTCGTCTGGTAAATTTTCTCCGACCCAGACGTAATCTATTAGTTTATGTAGCCTTATTATATTCACCTGTAAAAATTAAATATTTTAATAATAAAAAATATTATAAAAAATTTGAAAAAACTTACTTGTAAATAAAGAATTCGTTTCAAAGCTTTGCCACTGTCACGTTCTTGGAATTCTGACATTTGATTTAAAATTGTTGTTTTACATTTCGTTCAAACCATTCAGTAAAATCATCACTTAGACAAATATACCCCATCTTACAGTTATGATAAATATTTGTAGTTATCTCAGTATCACCTTTTTTAATTAGATATTCACACGCAAGCTCACAATTCAATTTCACATTTGATTTCCATTGAAACATAAATTCACCCACTTTGTTTATTAAAATAAATAAACACTGAGTTAAAAATGTTGTTGGATCAATAATATCATCTGTGTTCATAATTCGCCCACAAAATATACGTTTTTTAAAAGACGAACTAATTACGTCAAATGACAACATTTTTTTGTCGTAAAATTCAATTGTGTATTTAAATATATATAGGTATATCTATATATATATATATATATATCATTTTTTTGTGGTTTTTTGTATCTTGTGTTTTTACATTGTGTCATGAATGCATAATAGATAAAATAAAAACACTATTTAATTTTTTATTTATTATTTACACGTAAATAAACAATATTACATTTCAGTAATTTAACTTAAAAATATTTTTTACAATAAATACTATTTATATACTTAATAAATAAAACAATATATAAATATATATTAATATAATACAATATCTTCTATAATATCGGAATATTCCTGTAAAAATTCTTTCATAGCAATGCTATAAATACTATGTATAGATTCTGTCTTAATAATATTATTAATAGTTTCTGTTTTACTTTCCGCTAACAAGTATGTCGTACCAATTCTATCTAAATAATAATTATAAAAGTTTAAATGTTGTAAAACATTTATATAATTATTTATGACATCTGACAATCTAAATAAATTTTCAACAGATTCTAAATTCAGACATATATTTTCACCATACCATTTTATAAATAATAATTTTATATAATTAACACTATCAAATATTAAGTGATGTTCTTTTAAATTGCGATATTCAATATTACTTTGATTATAAAAGTAACTTAGAATAATGTTTTTTAAATGACAAAATTCAAACCAGTCTGTTAAACTAAAACAAATTATATTAGAATAATTTGTATTTGAAAGTCTTACAACAATTTCAAAATTTTTAGTTGGATCAAACCCTACGCTTATCCACTTATTTAATTCTGAATTTAATGAATATTTGTATTCTAATAAAAATTTTCTATTATTTTTATTCATTTGTTGAAAATTTAAAATAGTTGACACAAAACCATCATTGTTGAAAAAAGTAATATTAGACTGTTGTAGTTGTCCTTGTTCTAGTTCTTGTTTTTGGTCTCGTGAATTTACAGATTCTTTATGTGTCTGCTGATTACTGGGCTCTATATTTTCTTTATTGGTAACATGAAGATTTTTCAAACACTTTGATGGTAATTTTTTTTTCGTATTTTTAGGAGTGTTTAGTTTTTTTTATTCATTCCCATTCCAGTACTTCTTTGAGATTTCTTTTCACTGAGCTGTTTCATACTAATCTAAAATAATTAAATATTTAATTAAAATATATTAGCAATTTAATATTTATAAGTATGCTTACATTGGAATATTTTCTACTTGCTTTGTATATTGTATGTTGAACAATATCTACAAAAATTCATAGAAAAGTATCTTTTATACAAAATATTTTTATCTATCCTATTTTACATTGGTCGTACCAAATATCAGTAGTTTTTTTATTGGTTATAATAAAAGCTATTCTGATTGGTTTTTATAACGACTATTGTGATTGGGTGATATTATTTTTGTATTTAGTTAATATTTGAAAAAATATAAAAAATGTTAAGTAAAATACAACAAAAAAATAATCATATAGATAAAAAATATAAAAAAGGAAATATTGGTAAACCTATGTAGATTAAAAAAACCAAACCAATATAAAAATTAACTTATCATTAACTTAGTTTAAAACAAAGAAAAAATGTAAAAATAGCTATTTTGAAGGAAATAATGGTTTTTTAAACCATATATAGATGATAAAATATGTATATAAAGAGGTAATATATTCATAAAAAATATTATATTAATAGAAATTGTTGAAATAACAACAAGTACCTAACTACTCTACTGCAAGTAAGTAATTATTATTTCTTTATTACTTTATCGTTATTTGTATTTTGTGAATTCTTTTAGAAATGGATTTTCTAAACAAAATTAACAAAATTGGATGTTTAGAACGAAAAATTATAAAATCATTAACAGAACTCGATAGTTCAAAATATAAAATTTGCGAAGCTCGAATAATTCCAACAAAATATGGAAAAGCAATTATTTGTGAATTAGAGGAATTTTCAATATTCCTACCAAATCGTTATAACACTCTAACCGAAGAAGAAGTTCAACTATTGAAAGACAAATACATTCAAGTTAACTTTAACAAGGACAATTATGCTGAAATAAAATTTTACTAAAAAATTTTCAATTAAATAATTCTAGAAATATTTAAAAGCAAAAAATAAGAAAAAATATAAATAAAAATTATATTATTTTAGTTTCAGATTTGCAGTATAAAAAGTAAACATATTGTTAAAAAAAATGTCTGAAATTATAGATTTTTTCGTCCCAAGCGATGATGAAATTTGCTTTAAACAGTTAATAAAAGAAGAGGAAAGAGAAAAAAGAGAAAACATTAGTTTAGATTATTTTAATTTAGATCATTATAAAATATGGAAATATGGAACTTCAGAAAATATTATACCATATTGCTTTAATGATAATAATCATATAAATATAAAATATTATACGTTCTTTTTATCAAATGGTAATTTTTCTTGGATGTGTCAGCATTATTGTCGTGTATGTGCAAGATATTGGATGCAAAAACCATTTGTAAAAATATGTAAGGAACAAAGTTTTCTACAAATGCAAGGAAAAATTAGTGGTATTTGGTATTTTAAACCGCTTTTTAAAGATCATTTAATATTAAAAAATTGTGAAATGTTACAATTTTTAAAAGATTTTGAAAATAATTATTGTTATGAATGTAATACACAATTGTTTCAATGGAATTCCTCTGTTACTTGTCCCTGTATTGAATTAAAAGCTATGGAAACTAGCTTGTAACTCTTATTATTTTATTATATATATTTTTTCTTATTTTTAAATGTGTTTTAAATATATATGTATTACCTGTATTGTGTGTTCTTTTCTTTGTTATTACTCATAATATTCCCAAACCGTTATCCTACTAATCTCATTTCTGTATAAGTATGGATACTCCAAAATGCAAATACTGTCGAAAACCCGAATGTGTGGGACTTCCAAAAAAGTGTCCGGGGTGTAAGGGCAAAACAACATGGGTTTTCACACCTCCAACCTGTGAATTTCCGGGGAAGATTTCATGCTACAAAACTTCCTGCATTTATTACACTGGATGTGGAAATGTGTTTCAATTTCATCCCAAATTGGAACTTTAATTGTTCACGATATGTCCTATAAACAAAAGTTATTAGGTTATTTAGTATTATCATTTCTTTGTAACTATTATTTTCATTTAAAAAATGTATATAATTTTTCTTATGTTACTGTTTATATTGTAGCGAACCCAGGGTCGCGGCGCGGGCGGCGGCGCGGGCGGCGGCCGCTAGCGAGCGGGTCAGAACACGTTCGTCCGTTCCCCATTGTTCTCATTTCCAAGGAATCAAAGAATCTTCTAGAATAATGTATTTTAATATAAATACGCCGACCAAAAGATCGCGAGGACAGTCTTGTATCGATACGTGTAGTGAACAGACAGTGATATAAATAAAGAGTGATATAAATATTCTAGAAATAAATATTGCGTAGTTATAATTGTTTAAATAAATTATCTTAGTGTTTAAAAGCCTTTAGTAATAATAATTAGTTCTAAAATAGTGTTTATTTTTTGTTAATTCTTAGTGATAGTTATTTTACATTATTCTTTATAATTCATATTTCTTTAATTAAACTTAGTTATATAAATATTAGTGTTATAATCAATTTTACACTTCACCTAAATAAATAAAACGTTACAATTGGTGTCAGGTATGAGGGTTGTTAAAAACTGTGAAGTGTAAATAAAAATAAATAAAATGGCTAAATTAAGTGAATTAAAAGTGACCGATCTCAAGAGGGAGCTGGAAGACCGAGAGTTAGAGACATCGGGATCCAAGGCTGTTCTGCAACTTCGTCTACGGCAAGCTTTAGTAGAAGCTGGTGAAAATCCAGATGAGTTTGTATTCGAAATTGCGGGTGGTTTCACCGATTTTGTTAAAATTCTAAAAGAAACTTCTAGAACTTTAGAAGACAAATTAATAGAAAATTCTAACAGTTTAGAACAAAAATTAGAACAAAATTCTAGAACTTTAGAACAAATGAAAGAAAGTTCTAAAACATTAGAACAAAAATTAGAGGAAAGTTCTAGAAAATCTGAAGAAAATTCTCGAACTTTGGAAGAAAAAATGATGGAAAATTCTAGAGTATTAAAAGAAGAATTAATAGAAAAGTCTAGAATTTTAGAAGAGAAATTAACAGAAAATTCTAGAATATGGGAAGAGAAACTAATGGAAAATTCTAGAGGTTTGGAAGAAAAACTAAACGAACAACTGAAAGAAAGTTCTAGAAATTTAGAAGATAAATTGGAAAATTTGAAAGATGAATACGACATCAGGATTGCAGAATTACAGAAAAATGTCTCCAAAATTACGTCACCAGCGGATTTAAATTCAAATACAGCTAAGACTGATGAAATTCAGGAAAAGAAAACAGAAAACAGTTCCAGAATTCATATAAAAACACCAGAATTTGACGGCAAGACATCGTGGCCGAATTATTTAAAACAGTTTGAAGCTGCTGCCAAAGCAAATGGCTGGACTTCCAAAGAAAAAGCTACCGCGCTGACAGTTTCGCTACGTGGAGAAGCCATAGATATCCTACAAACGCTAAAAGAAGATGAACAAGAAGATTACGAACAACTTGTTAAGAGATTGGATATGCGATATGGCAATGCGCATCTGGAGCAAGTGTACCAGACGCAACTGAGGAACCGATATCAGAGTTCAAAAGAGAACCTTCAAGAATTTGAAGCGGATATAGCTCGTTTGGTTCGTCTCGCACATCCTACAGCCCCTGACAGTGTCTTGGAATGCCTAGCTACACAAGCATTTATCTATGGGGTCCGAGACAATGAAACTCAGCAGGCACTACGATTGGCTCGACCAAAAACTCTGGTTGATGCACTATCATATGCCTTAGACCATGAAGCTGCGAAACATGCTTCACGTAACCAATCGCGAGTGCGAAATATCGATGCTGAGAGGCCCGAAGACACCGAAGATCTAGATGAGAGGATAAGACGAATTTCATCTGAAATTCATGGCGCGGGAAGAAAGAAACTCCGCTGTTGGAATTGCGGTGAAGTAGGTCACCCGCAAAGGCTCTGCAGAAAACAACAGAGGAAAGCAGAAGCAAGAAAGGAAGAAAAAGAGTCGGGAAACTAAGTCGGGTTGATGCGAAGGGGCAATCGTCGACCCGTAATCCAGTAGCCCCAGAATCCATTACTTATGTCGCATCCCTACATCATCAAGCTAATAGCATATATGTAGACGGCTATATCGACAGAAGGCCGCTTAAAATGTTGCTGGATACGGGTGCGACAAAAACATAATCAGACCCGACTTAGCAAGAAAAATATGCAGAAAACATCTACTCCCAACAAAGTGGCAAATACGCACAGCCACAGGAGAACAAGCTACCGCATCGGGAGAAATAGATTTGAACATAATTATTGGAAAAACGTGCATTAAACATCGCGCACTGGTAGCAGACGTAGAAGATGAATTCATTCTGGGTATGGACTTAATGAAAAAGCATGGATTTAAACTTGACCTGAAGAATGGAGTGATGATGGTCAATGATGAAGAACTGGTATTAAATCCACGAGACGACAATGCCATGCGAGTATTAATAACGGAAGATGTAACCCTCCCAGAACGGAGTGAATCAATCGTGGAAGCACAGATAGAGGGTAGCTTCTGTGAGGGAAACATTGTCATGCTCCAGCCAAAAAATGATGATGCTAAAACTGGGACTGGAGTTGTAATTGGGAAAGCCTTGCTCAAAACTGACAAGATAATCCCAGTTCGAGTAATGAACATTAATTTTTATCCCGTTATACTAAAAAAAGGGACCGTAGTAGGTGAATGTTCAGCGGTATCATCAATTATTCGAACTGTAAAGGCCAAAGACAACACATCCTGTGAAGTTCCAGATATTCTAATCAAGGAGCTGTCATCATCGTTCCAGGATTTGACCGCCAACCAGAAAACCAAGGCTAAGGGTTTAATTGGCAACTTTCAAGATGTGTTCCAACTGGACAAGAAGGACAAAGGAAGAACCAATGTAGTCCATCATAAAATTGACATCGGAGACGCAAGACCCATCCGCCAAACAGCAAGAAGATTACCACTGGCGAAGCGGGAAGAAGCTGAAGGAATTATAGAGGATATGAGGACGGAAGGTGTGATCGAACCTTCAAACAGTCCATGGGCTTTACCAGTGGTGCTAGTGAAGAAGAAGGATGGCTCTACGAGATTTTGCGTCGATTATCGTCAACTTAACAACGTGACGAAGAAGGATAGCTACCCGCTACCCCGAATAGACGATACATTGGACACATTGGCAGGATCAAAGATCTTCTCTACTCTTGATCTAAAGAGCGGATACTGGCAAGTAGATTTAGACCCAAGAGACAAAGAAAAGACGGCATTTACCATCGGTACCGGTCTTTGGCAATTTACTGTTATGCCATTTGGGCTCTGCAATGCCCCTGCAACGTTTGAACGACTTATGGAAACCGTGTTGGCTGGACTGTCGTGGAAAACATGTTTGGTTTACCTCGACGATATTATTGTGGTAGGAAAAACGTTCGAGGACCACATGAAGAACTTGGAAGAGGTTTTCCAAAGATTGAGGAAGGCTAACCTGAAACTAAGTCCAAAGAAGTGTCACTTATTTCAAAAAGAAGTTCATTATCTTGGACACGTAGTTTCTGGTAAGGGTATTGCAGTAGACCCGGAGAAAATAAGGGCTGTGAGTGACTGGCCAGTACCGAGAGATAAACATGAATTGAGAAGTTTCCTTGGTCTCTGTACATACTACCGACGTTATGTACCTGGATTTGCCAACATAGCGAAGCCATTGACAAGGCTTACTGAAGAAGGTAGAAGATTTATCTGGGAGATGGACTGTCAAGCTGCATTCAATCAACTTAAACATTCCTTGACAAGCGCACCTGTCCTAAGTTATCCTTTACCAGAAGGAGAATTCGTTTTAGATACAGATGCCAGCAACGTTGGAATTGGTGGCGTTCTTTCCCAGATACAAGACGGACAAGAGAAGGTTATTGCCTACTTTAGTAAGACCTTGTCAAAACCAGAGAGGAATTATTGCGTCACCAGAAAAGAACTTTTGGCTGTCGTGAAATCCGTGGAGCACTTCTACAAATATTTGTATGGTAGAAGATTTCTTATAAGAACTGACCATGCTGCTCTCAAATGGCTGCTACAATTTAAGAATCCTGAAGGTCAAGCAGCTAGATGGATTGAAAGATTGCAAGAATATAACTTTGTTATTGAGCATCGAGCAGGTACAAGCCATCGTAATGCTGACGCATTATCAAGAAGACCTTGCCAGGACGAATGCAAGCATTGCAGTCGTCTAGAGGAAAAACTCTCTACCATCGCTAGAACAACAGTAGTGAATGATAGTTGGCAAACGGAAGACCTTCGCAAGGACCAAGAGAATGACTCGGACTTAAAAATCATACTGGATTGGAAACGTGGAGATAGCAGACCAGTTTGGGAAGATGTTGCACGACACTCACAAGGTGTAAAATCGTACTGGGCGCAGTGGGACTCTATTGTTGTTGAAGAGGGCCTCCTGAAACGTGTCATAGAGAATACTGAAGGTAATGAGAGTAGAACTCAGTTGATAATCCCTAGAAATAGAGTACCGAAAGTATTGGAGGAGATCCACGACGGATCTGGACATTTTGGAGTAAATAAAACCCTCGAGAGATTGCGCCAACGATTTTACTGGGTAAATTGCAAAGAAGATGTTAAAGAGTGGTGCAAGAAATGTGTGGTCTGCGCGGGAAGTAACGGGCCACATAGGAAAAGAAGAGCTCCTATGCGCCAATATAACGTTGGAAGTCCCTTTGAACGCATTGCGATTGACGTGGCCGGACCATTCCCCGAAACTGATGATGGAAGTAAATACATAGTAGTAGTAATGGACTACTTTACTAAGTGGGTTGAAGCCTATCCATTACCCAACCAGGAAGCCGTAACGGTCGCTGAAGTCTTGGTAAAAGAATGCATCTGCCGATTTGGAGTACCGCGAGAGATACATTCCGACCAAGGAAGGAATTTCGAGTCTGCTCTGTTCCAAAATATCTGTAAGATATTAGGAATAAAGAAAACCAGAACTACTGCATTACACCCGCAGTCTGATGGCATGGTTGAACGGATGAACAGAACAATAAATCGGTATTTGTCAAAGGTAGTCTCTAACCATCAACGAGACTGGGACCGACATCTTCATCTGTTCTTGTTGGCTTACCGTTCATCCGTGCATGAGACAACAGGGCAGACACCAGCTAACATCTTATTCGGGCGGGAGTTGCGCTTACCATGCGACCTGGTATTTGGCAGTAAACCTGGTGAAGATCTAGCCGGGGAGGACTATGTAACGGACTTACGGAGAAGAATGAATGACATCCATGAACAAGTCCGCACAAACATTCAAGGTGCCAGCGATCGGATGAAGGACCAGTATGACGTCAAGGCTGAAAAAGGTGGTTTTCAACCTGGGAATTTGGTGTGGCTTTACAATCCACAAAGACGTCGTGGCTTATCACCGAAGCTACAAAAGAATTGGGAAGGTCCCTACGAGATCGTAAAGAGAATAAATGATGTGGTCTACAGAATTAGGAAAACACCTAATGGAAAGCCGAGAGTAGTCCACTTCAATCGGTTAGCCCCTTTCGCTGGTGATAACTTTGATGATCATCGTGGAGCGACGGTTCGCCGGGTTGTACCTGAGGAGCCTACATTTGAAGACTTTATGGAAAACCATTCCACTGGCCACAAAGCACGGTATGGCGTGACACGAGAAGAACAACGAGATCTGTTCACCGTGTCCCCGGAATATTCCCTCGCTCACTGTGTAGCGAAAGACATTAAAATGTCCCGCGGCATCGCTTCAGTTTTTAAAAGAAAATTTGGACGAATACAAGAACTGGCCAACCAACGTCCAACTGTCGGAAAAACGCTACAACTGAAGGATGATGACGAAGAACACAAGCGGTACATTTACTATCTCGTTACGAAACAATACTCATATCAGAAGCCGTCATACCGCAATTTATGGGACTCGCTGTGTGACATGAAGAACCATCTGTTGGAGAACGACATCATGAAGCTGGCAGTACCGAAGATAGGCTGTGGATTAGATGGTTTGGATTGGAGGATTGTTAGAAGCATGTTAGAAACAATCTTCCGCTTTACCGGAGTGGAAATTCTAGTCTGCAGCTTCAACTCTACCGGCCAAAAAGAGTTCAAACGGACCGTCGACTGTTACTTCTTCAAGACTTCCAGATGCACCAAGGGTGATGCATGCAGATTTCGTCATAACGAACTGTTTCGGGACGAAACAGTCTTAAGGAGGGGGCAATGTAGCGAACCCAGGGTCGCGGCGCGGGCGGCGGCGCGGGCGGCGGCCGCTAGCGAGCGGGTCAGAACACGTTCGTCCGTTCCCCATTGTTCTCATTTCCAAGGAATCAAAGAATCTTCTAGAATAATGTATTTTAATATAAATACGCCGACCAAAAGATCGCGAGGACAGTCTTGTATCGATACGTGTAGTGAACAGACAGTGATATAAATAAAGAGTGATATAAATATTCTAGAAATAAATATTGCGTAGTTATAATTGTTTAAATAAATTATCTTAGTGTTTAAAAGCCTTTAGTAATAATAATTAGTTCTAAAATAGTGTTTATTTTTTGTTAATTCTTAGTGATAGTTATTTTACATTATTCTTTATAATTCATATTTCTTTAATTAAACTTAGTTATATAAATATTAGTGTTATAATCAATTTTACACTTCACCTAAATAAATAAAACGTTACAATATTTTTTTTAATATTTACTATGTACCTTTTTTATATTACTAAATCTTATATATTATTTTTGAATTACCTTTTATATGTAACATATTGTATTTTCTTTTATGTACATTGTAATAAATTGTGTTTAACCAATACCACAAATTGATAAAAAATAAAAAGCAAATTTTCTTATACGTTGTTCTATATATAAAAAATGGAAAATTTTAATCAAAAGACCACAACTTGATAAAATATTATCATATTCTATAAAAGCAGCTGCTGCCTTATGCATTATTAACAGAAAAATGTAATTTTTCAAAATAAGCATGTCTGTGCACAGACATTTGATTGAGAATTTGAATGTAAGTTATAAAATTATTTAAGTATTTTAAATATAACATTCATAATTTGACTTCATTTATCATATATATTTCAGATGATCGATGTGGAATTGATTGAATTGAACAAGTTGCCTCCTCCAGACGATATAGAGTGGCCACTCCAAATTTGGAGGAGTGGCCGCACTGTGTACGTTATGTACATAAATGTATGTATTATCAATTTTTTGAAAAATATTGTAAATTAATATTATTTAACAAAATATTTTAAATTAATTAATTTTTCTTTTGTTACAGAACTGAAAAAAAATAATTTTTTTGTTATTTCATAATTGTGTGTTCTTTTTGTTATCACTCCTAATATTCCCAAACAATTTCATAGCATGTGAGTATAAATAAATATATTTTTCTTTTTTTTGGCAGTCACAATCATGAGTCTACAAAACAATGATGTATCAAGTACAAATAATTTATATCCAATATGTGGAACACCACAAGATTCAAACGATGACGCCTGGTACTGCTATGAAATCGTATTTTATTGTTTAAACCATGCTTGGCTAGGAGATGAACGAATTATGGACGTGGGACCTTTAAAATTATGTGAATATTGTTTTCGAGAAAATTCTATAGATAGAACTTGGGTTACTGAGCCCAGATTTGTATATTTTTATAAAAAAGAATGTCATAATATAAATTTACATGATTTAGAAACTATACCACAAGACTACTATCGTTGTCATAATTGCGAATGTGAATTATATACATCATGGAATAAACAAGAATGTATATACATCATGGAATAAACAAGAATGTGTCAGACAATAATAATGAACAAGAGAGAAAAGGTATGTACTATTTATTAAAAAAAAAACTATTGTATTATTTAAATTTTTACTTTTTTCACAGATTTATTTACACCTCACACACACACTCAGTGTTCTTATAAAATTCACCAAGTACGAGACATCAGGCAGAGGGATAGTCGCATTAGGACATTGTATACTTTTAACATGTATCTCAGCAGATTTTACTGTGATAAAGCGTACTCTGTTTTAAAAAATATAATAAATAAAATAAAAATGTATATAAACAATTGTAATTTTGAATTGTGTACAGATATAAATCATTCTAATTGTTGTTGTCCCATATAAATAAATATAAAAGATAGAGAGATAGAAAGGGTGTCATGTATACTTTTACCATGTATCTCAGCAGATTTTACTGTGATAAAGCGTACTCTGTTTTAAAAAATATAATAAATAAAATAAAAATGTATATAAACAATTGTAATTTTGAATTGTGTACAGATATAAATCATTCTAATTGTTGTTGTCCCACATAAATAAATATAAAAGATAGAGAGATAGAGAAGGTAGCAGGGGGGCAGAGGAATATAACGGTTGGGGGCGGAGGGAGAGGGCGGCAGGTTCGGAATATATATATATATATATATATATATATATATATATATATATCGAAATATAATTTCATACACCGTAGAGAGAGAGAGTGAGGAAAAGAAAGGGTGGAGAGGGAGAGGGCACCACACAAGAATGAGATCTCTATTGGGAAACTGCACAACAATACAAACAAGGCATGTGGGTTGCATAAAATTCAGGGACAACAGCACGCCGATGTGCTGCGCTGTGCACAACACACTGGACGCATGTGGGTTGCATACAACCTAGGCGTGCAAACACTAGCTTAATACCAAGACCGGAAGCGGAAGTGAGCCAGAAACCGCCGATTATACCTACTAACAACTATGGTTATTTAAGTTGAGATGTATTGCTAAATTTGAATCATTTTTATTGGTTTTCCAAGATCTCATATGCTCATTGAATCTAATGAGAAAACTTCTGCCGGTTTGACCTATATATTTATAATCGCATTGATCACATTGAATAACGTACACACCTGATTTGTTTAAAATATTCTTAGTGACAATTTTGTTGTTAACTAATGGCTTTTTTATGGTATTTGTATTGTAGTAGGCTAATTTAATGTTGGTGTCTCTAAATTTATTTTTTATTTTACTGTTAATGCTGCCTACGTAGTTAAATCGTTTGAAATAGTCATTTTTATTTAAATTTGGTTGTATGGCATAAAATGATTTTAAAATTAATGATTTCTGTTTATTTCTTAACATGTAGTCTATAATTTTTGCATCGTATACATTGTTTGTAGCTATTTGCTTTATTATATTTACTTCGACTATAAAATTTTCTTTCGACAAAGATATTGTGACGAATCTATGGATAAAACTGTTAAAAGCTGACATTTTTATATTTTCTGGATGATTCAAACAATTGGGTATTATACTATCGGTGTAAGTATCTTTCCTATATATTTTATATTGTAAAGTAATATCTGTACGTACAATCGATAAGTCTAAGAAATTTAATTGACAATTCAGCTCTTTTTCTAAAGTAAACTGAATGGATTTGTGGAAGGAATTTATGAAATTTTTTAATTGAATTTCAGTGCCGTCAAATAAATATATGATGTCATTAACGTAGCGATACCAAAATATAATTTTTTTAATTAAGTTATTATCTGAATTTAGAATTTTTTGTTCGAAATTGTCCATAATGTATCATGTATATTCTCAGTTAACAATAATTTATTGATAAAGTTTTTTGTACGGCTAATGAGTAGAATTTGTTTATGGTATTTTGTTAGTAACAATCTAGGGAAGATATGTACAAAGTTTGAAACTTGGACGATCATTATTAACAACAATAAAAATTATTTACTTCATATGTCTATCTCATTTATTCTGAGTCTGGTCATGTCATGGGTATAAATCGTCTATTGCATTTTGTTAGTAACAATATAAGGATGAAATTTTGCTAAGATTATATTGATATTTATATTAATAATAATAATAATAATATTTTATGTTTGCATACCTCATATAAATTCAAATTTAGCGCGTTAGAGTTCAAGGTCATAATTGTCATTTATATCAATAATGTATAATATCTATAAGAACGCTTGCTACTAATGTCCATTTGATACTTAATAATTAAGTTTTAATTAGTATCAGACTTGGAATATACGTATAAACGTCGAATAACGTCTATTTAAGATTTGTATAAATTTTTATAAGGTACAGTTGGCCTTGGTCTAACGCTGCCCTGTGCGGCTAAGTTTGTTCACAAGCAGTTCAATTTTTAATCGGCTGCTAAGTTCACTCTCATAAAAAATAGCTGTTAAATTGGTCATACAATTTTTACGAAGGAAATTTTAGGTAAGAAATGAATTAAACGTATTCTCAACTGCAATAACAAACTAATTTTAATACTAGGAATTAAATGTACTGAAAAAATTTTATATAGAATATATTCCTACAGTGGCGGGAGGTAATATTTTGGACACATCGGGTTTTTTACTTATAATCCTATGTGACAGTACAACGTTTTCCCTACGTCTAAGATGTTTTACTTCGCCACCAGATGTCAGACATTTCGTTGGCTCTTGCCAATATCACAGTAAGTACTTACCTATTCTGTGCCAATATGTAAATAATAACATAATAACATTTGAATGTAGGTAGGTAATTAAAATCATTAAATAGTATATTGTGTTATTAAGAGTAAAAGTAATACTTTGTGTGGTGAGCACGGAAGTTTGCACGACGAGCGAAGCGAGTCGGACAATTGCATGCGAGGCATACAAAGACACTTTTACTCTAAATAACACATGCTATTTTTTCTTCAAATGTAGAAATTTTAAAAATTAATCACTATTTGACGTTTAATATGTAGGTTACCTGTCAGTTATTCATAATTTTTAATAACTTTATTCTTAAATTATCTATTTTTTATAGTGACATTTAGGGCGATATTACAGATTTCTATTGTACAAGTTACTTCTTATTGGCTGATTATACATACGGCGGCGAAGAAATTAAACGGCGGCTAGAATAAAAAATTATATTACAGCGGCGTTGAAATTAAACTTCAACCTTGTCAATCACGTCACAGAAGATGTCACTTTTATGACGTTTGAAGAAAAATAATATTCTAAATAAAATATATTTTCTTAAACCTTGTCCTATAAAATTTGTATTATATAATAAAATAATTGTTTATGTTAATACGGTAAATTTTAAATATACTATTATTTCAAATTAATAAGAAAATATTTTACTTTTGATTGAACCGTTATGTTTATTCCTTACATGACATGAGATTAAAATATAATAACATTATATAGTAAAAATATTATATATATATATATATATATATATATATATATATATATATACTATGACGTGTCCCTGTTCGCGGGCGCCAATTTGTGACGTGTCCCTGGTCGCGGGCGCCAATTTGTGACGATCACTTGGGCCGCTGCTACTTGTCGGACCGTGATGTCATGGTTTTCCTCCAGGAGGTCATGTTTTTCTCGGGCGCCAATCAGAGGATCCTGGAAGAAAAATAATGTGCCACGGAAGCTCTAGGTCGGTTAGGCCAGGGTGATAACACTAAAACCCAGAATTACTAAAAAAAAAACAAGTTTTTATTGCAGATCCTTCAGTTCCATACGACGTTAACGCTGGGAAGTCACGGTCGTAGTCGCGGTCTGAATTTATCACGGTCTGAAAGGAAGTACAGCCAAACCAGATACCAGCTTGAGGCTGTACTGTAGGAATGGGTCGCGGTCGTGTCAGGAAGAGGAATACTACCAAACTGGATGCCAGTTTCAGGTGGTATCGTCGCGGTGGTCAACGGTCGGAGTCAGGACAACGAGTATCACTAAACTGAACGCCAGCTTAAAGGTCTACTCGTCGGGGCTAGCGGTCAGGACGGTAATACGGCCTTACCTACAAAAAGTCGGTCGGTAGATCTGTGTGTCTCGGAGATAAATCGCAGTTGTCGCTAGTAAACTCAGTTTAGGTCGCTATCAGAAGCTAGTAAACAAGTTATCATCAGAAGCTAGTAAACAAGTGATCATTCTCAGCCCCGGAGGCCGTATTTATACCCCGATTACTAATTAAACTCGTTTAAACAAATTGTATGACAGAGATAGAGAGTTCTAAAATATTGTTATTTCCGTTTAATAAAATTTAATTTTATTCTAATTGTTGTTGTTTGACTTCCCTGCGTTTTACAAAGTAATATATTACATTTTATGTTATTTTCGAATATTTCACAAATTTTATTTGACTTCTTTGAACATTTGAATCTCGGCTTCGGTCGGAAGTACGGATATTTGCCGCATCTGCACAGTGGCGTCTTGGTGGTGTCTTTGACAGCTTTCTGTAAAGTTGTATAACTTTGAAAATATACATTTTACGCAGAGATGTTTAATGTGAGTATGATTATTAGTAACAGGGTGAGTTTTATGAGCATGGTTTTGTAGGTGAATCTGGAACTGTCACTTGGCCGGGTACGTGGTCTCGGAGTTAGGTTAGACCATGTGCTTGGTAAAAAAACGGTTATGAACAGCTTCCCTGTGGTTTGGAAGGCTTGTTCTGATGATGATCGGATGACCCAGATGACGGAACAATGTTAATTGAGTAATAGGGAGTGCCCGTGGTTGCAAAACGGAAACCAGGTTAGTGACACTTCGTCACAATATATATATATATATATATATATATATATATATATATATATATATATATATATATATAATATTATTCGTTGAACTTTATTATTTATATATAATACTTATCCTATCTTTTGTCAACTAATATATTTCACTCTGTGGAATACCAGGGTCAAAATTAATGTCAATAAATAATATGTCCACAAAGTGTGATCCTGGCTCTTCTGTCATTAATTGTGTCATACTTGCCAAGGATGCTAATGATACAATTCTTATTGTTGGTAATACGAAAAAAATAAAATGGATATACGATGTTACTATGTGACCACTATAGGATTTACTCAGTAGTATGCCATGCTAAATGACTGAATCTTATTAGAGTTCCCTAGCAACATTGAGTATCATCCATCACTTTTACACATCTTTAAATTCTTTCTTCCACTAAGAGCATATTTAATTACAAATAAAAATAAATAAATATGAATTATAATATTAATTAAAAAGGTTTCAGACCATTGAAAGTCCTTTCTATAAAATACATATATGGTCATTTATAAACATCGTATAATACTTACTAATTATAAAATTAAAATTATGTAAAATTATAATACGATACTAAACCAATAAACCAATAATAACAATTAAGGAGGCATTAATTTTTTTTTGATATACTCGTATAAATAATTTTTGATAATCTTGACTAAATAAATCTTCCTAAAATAATTTTTACATACTAACAAATAAATCATAAATTTCAATTAATTATTAAGAATATTATTTATATTTTACTGGCTTCTTCTTGTTTTGGTCAGCGGTGGCTAATTTTTGCGAACATAATCTGACTCGAATTGTATAAAGTTCTAGGATTCAAACACTAGCATCATTTATTGAAAATTTAATTTTTCTACCGGTTACATTAAACTGTTTTGTATGCTTTTCGAAATCCGATATAATCTCGAAACGCGAAAATTTACTTAGAAAATTAGCCGCTTCTATTGCAATGTTATTGTCTTGCAAATAGCCACTACCACTTTGTATATTTTCGACGTTATCTTTCCGCGGGATTTTTATTAAACTTTCATGTATATTATTGTCGCAGATATTAGAAAAATTATTAAAATTGTTCTGCTCTTCAATTTCGCTTCGACGTGTAGCATTATTAAGCAAAGACGAATCACGCACATAGTCACTACCACTTTGTAAACTTTCGTTTATAATGTCGTTACAAATTTTTAAAATAAAAAGCGATTATGATAATTACAGAGAACTATTTTCAATAAAGTTTACGAAATATTTTAAATATTAGAAAATATTCAACTGTTTTAAATTATTTATTTTACAATAATCAAATGCATTCATAAAATTTTAAATATTATTTAATTTAACCATAAAATTTCCAATATAAATATTGGGAGGATAAAATTAAAATAAATATTTAGAGTTTGTAAATTACGTATTTTTTTTATTTATTTATTTATTATTATTTATTATTTATTAGTAATATATATTTTATTTAATAAATTCCTAAAAACTAAATTATTTCTGAAAATTATATCATACAAGCTAGCATCTAATTCTAAATTATACCTTAAACTATTTATACATGTATCTTAAATTAACTTCTTATAAATATTACCTAAATGTAAATATTTTACACTTTATTCTAAATATTTTTTTTGAACAACTATTTCTAAATTTATCAAACTATCAATATATTTTTTATCTAATACTAAAAACTTACTACTTATCTTATATTTTAATTGTCCTTTATGTAAAACAGTGAATTCTACAATCTCTGCACTGTAGCGGCGTCCGACCGGTGCTTTTCCACTTTCTAAATATTTTAAAAACCTAATGAATTGGTCTAAATCAAAAATATTAAAATAAAGTTTTTTTTAAAACATCAGCCACTAGTCTAATAGTTACCCGCATACGTAGATCCGGGTCGACGCTTACGGAGGTGAAAGCCTGTCTACTTTTACTTAATGGAAAACAAAGACGTCCAGCAACTGATCGTTGTTATCCAAAATAGACTTTGTTTTGCGGGAATGCGAAGCTTGTGACTTCCGCTGATCGCAGCAACAAATCCATCTGGACGTCTTTCCCAAGTTGGTCGTCATCTTCTCCCCAGGCTTCCATTCCTCCACGGTGCTGTCCTCGAAAATCAAAGGCTGTCCGTAAGACTCGCTAACTTCGAAATCGTCAGAAATGCGCCGCCGTTTGGAGGACATACCTTCGTCGTCTTCTTGGCTGTCTCTCTTCAGCGGTAGCTTTATGAGCTCCGATGCTGTTTCCTGGACTAGATCGTCCAGAAAAGTTACAGCATCGTCGTCGTTGTCGTCCACGATCACCACATCGGCGTCATCAACCCTCTTAGCTGATGTCGATCCGTCCTTGCTGGTCTCCTACACCTCATCGGCTGCAATTATTATTATATTATTAATTATATTAATTTCATGTCTTGGCGCTGAATGGACCTCTTCTACTTAATATCTGGTATGATGTGACTCTCCTCGTGTTGGTAATTGATTTTGTTGGTCGAAGTCATGGTAAATACGATGCACAGTATAACGAATACTGACTAAATAATTTTAAAACTCCTACATATATGCAAAATGTATTATATTTATTTATTCAATTACCATTATGACCTGTTTTTCTACGTAGAGTATTTAAAATTAATTTCTTAACATTATGTCATTAAGTGATTATTATTATGAAAAACTATTATCATTACAATGTAGATTTTACCATACATTTCAAATATTAGAAAAGTACTCATTTAAAAAATATAAAATAAGTTTCAGTTATTCCCTGTATAAATTATCTTCACATTTATCATTACAAAAATATTAACATTGCCGAAATTACAATTTTAAATAAAGTAACCCATTACGGATATTTTCTCTTTTAGTAGGCTTTTTTCAAATGTCATTACTTAACAAACCATCATGTCTGTTAAAAAAATTATTATTATGAGAACTATCGTAATTACAATTTGACTTTCACCAAACATTTCAAATATTAGAAAATTACTTATTTAGATATATTAACTAAATTTAAAATATTTTATATAGAAATTATAATTACAAAAATATACAAAGTACCGAATAAGCATTTGAAGCTAAAAATACACATTTTTCCCAAAATACTTTTCCAAAATTTGTTAAAATATGCATTTCGCTAAATAATTACAGACTGCATACCAATGCGGTAAAGGTAGAAATTTATACTATTTATGCTTATATTTATAGAGTGGTTTGCAATAATTTTAAATATGGGTTGTATGGTTAAGCTGGATATTATACACTAACAAATGTATTTAATATAATATCTTCAATTCTATCTTAAATGCCTTACAATGTTATATATATATATATATATATATATATATATATATATATATATATATATATATATATATAGACTTACCTATACATACAATGATATTCTAAATCAATCATCATTTTTCTGTCTAAGTCCAGCTTTATACTTTATGCCTATAATTATATAGTAGTTGGCAACAATTTGAAATATAAGTTCTCTGGTTAAACTTGATATTATACACAAACAAATGTATTTAACATAATATCTTCTACTCCATCTTAAATTTCTTAAAATATCGTATGTATACTTACGTATATTTAAAATGACAATCTACATCAATCATCATTTTTCTGTCTAAGTGCAACATTATACCTTAAGCTTATAATTATAGAGTGGTTAGCAATAATTTCAAATATGTATTTTATGGTTAAGCTTGATATGAAAAACAAAAAATGTATTTAACATAATATCTTAAATGCCTTACAATATCATATGTATACTAACTTATATGTAGAATGACAATCTAAATTAATCATCATTTTTCTGTCTAAGTCTAACTTTATACTTTGTGCTTATAATTATAAAGTGATTGACAATAATTTCAAATATGGGTTGTATTGTTAAACTAAATATTAACACGAACAAATTTATTTGACATAAAATCTTCAATTCCCTCTTAATTGACTTACAATATCATATCTGTACATACCTATATATATATATATATATATATATATATATATATATATATATATATATATATAAAATGAGAATCTAAATTAATCATAATTTTTCTGTCTAAATCCAACTTTATATTAACTTAAAATTATAGATTGATGGCAATAATTTTAAATATTGATTGAATGGATAAGCTTGATATTATACGCAAACAGATGTATTTAAAATAATATCTTCAATTCCACCTTAAATGCCTGAGAATATCATATGTAAGCTTACCTATATATAAAATGACAATCTAAATTAATCTTAATTTTTCTGTCTAAGTGCATCTTTATAATTTATGCTTAAAATTATAGATAGTTGGCAATAAATTCTAATATGGGTTGTATGGTTAAGCTTGATATTATACACAAACAAATGCATTTAACATAATATATTCAATTCCATCTTAAATGCCTTAGAATATCATATGTATACGTACCTATATATAAAATGACAATCTAAATTAATCATCGTTTTTCTGTCTGTCTAACTTTATACTTTTTGTTTAAAATTATAGAATGAGACAACATTTCTAGCATATGGGTTGAATGGATAAGCTTAATATTACTCAAACAAATGTATTTAACATTATATATTCAATTCCATCTTAAATGTCGTACAAAAACATATGTATACTAAACTATATGTAAAATGACAATTAAATTAATAATCATTTTTCTGTCTAAGTCCAACTTTATACTTTAAGCTTTTAATTGTAAAGTCGTGGGCAACAATTTCAAACATAGGATGTATGGTTAAACTTAATAATAAACCCAAAAAAATGTATTTGACATAATATCTTCAATTCCGTCTTAAATACCTTACAATATCATATGTATACTTACCTATATATAAAATGACAATCTAAATTTATCATCATTTATCTGTCTAAGTAAACCTTTATACTTTATGCTTATAATTATAGAGTGGTCAGCAATAACTTTAAATATGGGTTGTATGGTTAAGCTTGATATTATACACTAAGAAATGTATTTAACATAATATCTTTCAATCCGTCTTAAATGCCTTAGAATATCATATGTATACTCACCTATATATAAAATGAGGATCTAATTTAATCATCATTTTTCTGTCTAAGTCTAACTTTATACTTTATGAATATAATTATAAAGTGGTTGGTAATAATTTCAAATATGGGTTGTATGGTTAAATTTAATATTAAACACAAACTAATGTATTTGACATAATATTTTTAATTCAATCTTAAATGCTTTACATTATCATAAGTACACTTAGCTATATATAAAATGACAATCTAAATTAATAATATCAAATATGGATTGTATGGTTAAGATTGATATATATAAAAAAATGTATTTAACAAAATATCTTCACTTCCATCTTAAAAGCCTTAGAATATCATATGTATACTTACCTATATATATATATATATATATATATATATATATATATATATACCGGGTGTCCCAGCTCGACCGACACATGGGAGTTTTACCTGGGAAATCAGTTAATTATGAATAGTATCTCCCCAGTGCAAGATATTAACTTGAAATTTTGTATACTTATTCGAGAATATTAATTCTATGAATCACACTTATTTGAAATATGCAATTTCGTCTGCAGGGCGAGATTTATGAAATTTAAAATCTAATATTTTCATTCAAAATCAGACAGCCATGGAAATAAAAGAAAATATTTATCTGACAGTTTAGAGAAGTATCACTGATTTTAATTCTTATTCCCTGTATTTTAATATTATTTAAGTTGAATTTAGTTTCTTTTTGTTAAATATTATACCAATATTACAAAAATATAAATATCTACAATGGCATGTCATTAACTGTCAGAACTGTCACATAGATATTCTCTTTTATTTCCATGGCTGACTGATTTTGAACGAAAATGTTAGATTTTATAATTTAATAAATCTCGTCTTGCAGACGAAATTACATATTTCAAATAACTGTAATCCATAGAAATAATATGTCCCAATAAGCATACAAAATTTCAAATTAATATCTTGCACTGGGGAGATACTATTCATAATTAACTGATTTCCTATGTAAATCTCTCATGTGTCGGTCGAGCTGGGACACCCGGTATATATATACTCGTATATACTACATTCTTACTTTGTATAATTCAGTCGTCTTTAGATAGGTCCGGTATTAACAACGCACAATTATATATTAAAATAAATTTTCCTAATCATTTTTATTTCGGACCTGGAAATAAAATGAATTGTAAAAAGCCTGTTGACTAAGACGACGAGATAGCAAGAGACCACGACTGGGCATATTTTAATGCTAGAAATTTTCATGACGTTGTTGCAGCGGATCAAATTGCAATAAATAAGTTTCACGAAGGGTGGTGCAAAACAAAAAATTGGCACAGTTTAATAGGCCGTGTGTGTCTGCAGATAAAAACCAATTTCGAAAAATACGTTGGACGGAGTTTGTAACCATGGAATTTACCCGACAAAGATAAATAATATTTATATGTTTAAACACAGAAATTATTATTATTAATTAGAAATAGTTTTAAATATTTAGTTTGTAATTTTATTGTATAAATTTAGTTGTATGTTTGGTATTTTTGCATATACGTATATAAATATATTTTAAATACTTAATAATTGATTTTTAATTACATAGCTTCTATAATATAAGGCTCGATGTGTTTAAATATCATTGTAAATTCAGAATTTGTTGTATTAGCATAATCTAGTAATATATTTAAGCATGACATCGACATATGTGAAAAATACCCGTATGTATGTGGTAGAATCCAGCAAGAATTGGGACAACGAAGATTCTCCTACTTACAATCCGATGGAGTATGTGAAAAATAAACGGATTATTTTAACACCAAACCAATACGGGATGTCAAAAAACGAGAAGAAAAATTTCCGCATCACAGAAAGAAGTAGATGGAAGAACTTAACTACAAGTCCAGTATCCGAAGAGGGTCTTCGCAAAATGAACCATCGATACAAAATTGTAAAGAAAATTAATTGTATACATAAATTTGCATTTATTATGTCAATATTTATAAATAAAATACTTATTCACAATTATTGCCTTTTATTGAAATAATAATAAAACATATATTTTACGAATTCATCATATTCAGAATAATTATACTTACTAAACAATTTTATAAAATCATGATGTATTTTTGCAAATGGTAGGTATAGTAAGTCCATTTTCGAGTATTCTTCTGTAGGAAATCGATGTGCTCTTTTACATATGGAGGTCGGCCGTAACTATCAAAATATATACCATTTCCTTCGCGTTCTATGTAAATGGCGAACTAGTGAGTACCAAGCATTGTATCAGGATCTGAATTAACAATTATGGCACATGGAAAATTAACTTGTCGAGGTAGCTTGTTTGCAGCGTAAACACCATAATGTCTTGTATTTTGAAAATAATTTCAAAATATTGTTTTGATAAATGCAGCATTAATTTTTTTCTATCTGTTCGAATGCTACTTCTAAACTAACACTGAATAATAATAAAGAAGGAATATAAGGTATTTTTTTAAATCAAACATTTCATCCTATATAAATTTTATTTTATTAATCAATAATATGTAGTAGATACATTTATATTATACTTATTAAACTAACTACCTTAATCTACTATAACATTTCTATTTTTATCAATTTCAATAATATTATGAAATTCTGCATAAAAAACAAAATTAACTGCTTGCTTAAGTGATTCTTCAAAACCAACTTCTATTCTTAAGGATCCGTGGATTGCCAGATTCCAGTGTACCATGGAATTTGCAGACAGGTCTGAATAACTATCTCTATCGATCTCATTACCACTATTTCCAAAATGAATACCTGTACAAGATAACAGGGTATTGTACATTTGAATATATGATTTTTTATCTCCAAACGAAGGTTGCAGAGGTTTTACTGGCCATTAACACATAGTGAAGAAGAAATTTATTTTAAAATTTTCAAAATTAAATGGATTTGTTTTGTATTCACCGTTGAATGCATTATTACGTACAAATCCGATAATACATCGTTTAGGAAGCTGACCCAAGAATATATTATCTAGACATATTCCTTGCACCCCTGTATGGATAGTAATAGCTTTAACTTCAGCTCTTGTGATAGGATACTTAGCGGTTTGTCATTGTAGAGTCTTAATGTGAGCTAATAAAATACTTGGATTTAATTTGATGCGGCGAACAAATAATGTGGCTTCAATTATTTGTACTTTATAACTTGAGCTACTTAAAATTAAATGAAAGCTATCCCGCGATCAAACTAGTCTTTCTTTCATTTCGACACCATTGAGTAAAAATTTTCCTTGGTTAAATATGTCAGCGTGAAGATGTCCAATCATGTCGACATGATTACTTTTTTCTGTAAATTTCTGTCGCTTAAGAAATCCTGAATTCGTTCCTGCGTCGGTATTATTCATCTGTCCTGCATCGTTGGCATACCATAGAGTAGAAGTGAGGTGGGATTTTTTGCATCTTTACCGTAAATCAATAAAGTGTCAATATATGCTCTATAAGCATAAGTATTGTTAGGTGGAGATACATGTTTTTGGTTCAAATATACATTAACTTGACTAAAAATTGAATGTAGCCAATTATTTACAGGCCCTACATTATCTATTAGTTCTAATACAGCATTATAAGATTTAATTATTTTTACGAATCTTATAAGTGTCTTTAGCTGGCTGCTTTTCACTCAAATCTCCCAAAAATTTATTCCTGTATTCAAGGCTTCTTTTCCAATGGCTCCGACACATTTTTTTATTATAGGTAAAATAATTCTAAACAGTCCACTGAAGAAGCTTCCTATACCATGACCACGCTGAAAGTGATTTCCTCTATATACATCTCCAATACCGCTACCTGCTTGTAAGTTATAATATTGATGATACGGACACGTTTTCATGATGCACGACAGAAATGAAGCTTAACGTACAAAGTTCCGAATTGGAAAGGTGCCGCATGTCCGTCGTTACATCTTATATCCATTTCAATATTTGTCAATTCTCGTCTTAAAATCGGTACAAAATGAGGTTGCGTATATGATATAATTTTATTAGATCCAAAAACATAGTTTTCAGTGTCAATATTGACAATTCTTAAAATTTGTGTGACAACATCTCCAACAAGTTAAGGTGCAATAATATCGCAATATACAAACAATTGCGGGGGTATACTCAGTAACAAGTTGGGAACATTAATTGTAGATTTGACCTGATATAAATCACTAAACGGTGAATATCCCAATTGCAGTGCTAATGCTAAAACTGCAACAAATTTATTACTCACTGTATTCACATTTATTTCATGCAATACACTATCAACGTTTTCATAATTTTTTGATTGGATTTCATTTCTTTCAAAATTGTGCGTTTTGTTGCGCTTAATCACAACTTCATTTTCCTTGTGATAAACATTATAAAATGTACAAAGATAAATAATTTTAGATAATGCAACTTCCCAAGAACCCTCTAGCTTTATATTTTGCTGTAACTGTGTAATAAAGCGTGTAGTTTTGTTATTAGGAAAATATTGCATAGAACTTTTGCTAGGTAATGTTATAAAAAAATTCTTGTTATTCATTTAGCTGTAATAAACGTACAGAATTTGACGCTATCCACGAATTAAACTTATCACTGTAACCTTTCCACTTAAAAAGTAATTTCTTTCTGCTACCTGTACCCCTGGTTGCTACGATTTTATCTATTTTGTAATTCTTTTTAGAATCTATATATATTTGTTGCAATTCATACTCATAAAAAGTGCCCTCTATAATTTCATTATTCAAATCTTTTAATTTATACACTATCGGGTTCCTCTTACTAACTGCATATATTTTAAATAGTTCTTTGCTCCAATTAGATTCGTTGCTTTTTTCAAATATATTTTTATATTTCGATATACGAACAAGATCCCTTATTTTAAATTTTTCATGTTGTTTTAATTTTCTTTTGATTTTTGTTTGATTCTTTCATACTTGTAATATATTATTTTCATTTACTTTATAAGGAGCTATTTTGATTGACCGATGTTTCGTTTTATTATAAGAAGTTACAAGTTTCTGTAATACATTAACATATCTGTACGTATTTTTGTATGTGAAGTAATCATACATATTATCGAAGCTTTCATAAAAGCATGCCTTAATATCCTGATTATGTGTCACATAAAATTTGATATCATTTTCAACTAAAAATTATTTCACTGATTTTGCAATGAATTCTGATCCTTTGACTGTGTAAGTAAATCAATTCCTTAAATATGTTTTAAATGCTTGAATAACAGATGTTGATATTTTCGTCAATCAGTGGAATAGCCCAGGCATATCAGCTGAAGACATTAATGACAGTTAAAATGTATTTGTAATGATCATTATAACGACTTAGTTTTCGCATGTCGTTAAGGTCGGCTTGAAAAAGATCATTGATATTTGACACTTGGAAAGTATTTCTTTGAAAATGTTTTGTAATAGGTTTAGGTAAAGTATACGTATCTTGAAAACTAATCCACTTTCTAATTTCCGCAGGTTTATATTGTTCTTTCATACATTTTTTTAAATTATTAGCTCCCGTAAAACCTGCAAGGTGTAAAAGATCATAGTAAATATTAGATAGTCTTTATTCATTATATAAACGAAAAGCGTTTCCACTTTTGTTTTGCAGATCTCGATACAATAATATGGTCTTCGTTTTCATATAAGCTGTCGCTGTTATCCCTCTTAGCCTTTAAATTCTTTTGGAAAGGAATTTTGGTTTCTGAATCTACGACGAAAAACTTTTTTCTTTGCGGATTTTTAACTAATTCTGTAAGGATATTTATAATTTTCAACGCCTCTACAAAATCTTTCCAGCCATTTGGATATATTTTTTATATCTTACAATATTTCCCACATACTGATATATTTGAATTTGCACTTGGTTTATTATTTATATAAACTACCCCTTTTTCATCCCAAGAAATTAATTCTACTGCTTCCAAACGTTCCACTAACAACCGACATTTTCTCTGTGTGTTTTAGGTATTAAATTTACTATGTGTTGAACATCGTCTTGTGTCGCTGCAGGTAATTTATGTTCTGGGGTTATTTGCTCTTCGATAGGTAATTTTATAGATTCTCTATTTTGTTTTTAAAAATATAAATATCTTTGTAAAATTTCTTGATACATACGCCAGTTTTCATATTCCGATAATTTTAATTTGAACACATTTTTCATATCTTTATCCAACTGATTAGTTATATTTTCATCATTTTTACTATTATTTTGTACACGATTTAAATTTTCAGGAGATATTAGAACCACCTTTTCAGCATGTTCCATTATTAATTTTTAAATAAAGTGCTTAGTTCACCTGTTAAAAGAGGCGCTAGTAGAAAAGGCAAGAATGCATTCCGGATTGCACTAACACACGTTTTTTCTTTTTCCAATTTTCACCACGTTTAATAAGTTTTCTTAAAACCTTTTTGTGACTTCCTAGTACAGCTTGTTGTTTCTGACTAATGCGAATTTTACCATGTAAAATATTATATACACATTCACAAACACATCTAACTGAATTACAATCAGTATTTTTTAATAACGCTAATCTGTATTTTAGTTTTAGTTTGTGCAGAGCTTTCAAAAATTCTGCGTTGTATACAATAATCTCACTCATTTTTTAAAATAATCTCTGGCATAATTTTACATCTATATTTATATGCTTATTTAGGTAAATAAATATATGTAAATCCGTCACGTGACGTACGAAACCGTAACCAATCAGGAGTATTTTGTTTAAGATCAAAAATTAAATACCCGTGTGACTCGGATGTTGCATCATTGTATGATTCTTGAATGAATTTCACATTATCTGGAAAAATCTGACCTGATAAGTGGGTAATCTGTGCCCTATCACGAGGGTTTTTAAAATTGATGAAGTTATCTACCAAACAGTGAACAAATAATAAAAACGAACTGAACTCAAACACAATTTATTTTATAATTATAAATCACAATGTCAAAACATATAACTGACAGAACAACTTTAAAAACGAATCAAATATAACATACATGTGACTCTAGATGTGTACTGAAAATACATAACAAAATTTTTTATTTGTATTACTACAACACTTCCTCTCAAATAAAACTGTTTCATCTTTCAGTTTAATTACAAAATTGATTTAAAGCACACACCTATCATACCTCGAAGTTTTTCAAAACGAGTTCGTGGAAGAGCTTTTGTTAGCAAATCTGCAATTTGGTTTTCGCCTTCCACGTGCGTAACGTCTAAAAGTCCATCCAGATATTTTTCGCGCACAAAATAATATCGCACTTCAATGTGCTTGGAACGTTTATGGTACTCTGGATTTTTCACTAGCTTCACAGCACTTGCGTTGTCGATATGCAAAGTTGGCACACCGTTAAGTTTGGAAATCTCGTTCAGCATCCGAGTCAACCACATTGCTTCCTTTGCCCCTTCACTCGCTGCAACAAACTCTGCCTCTGTAGTAGACAACACGACAGATCTCTGCTTCTGACTGAACCAGCTGATTGCTCCTCCACTGTAAGTACTAACCATCCCAGAGGTTGATCGCTTAGTTTTTACATCACCAGCAAAGTCAGCATCAGTGTAAATTTCCAAGACCCCAGACTGGTAGTTAGCTTTGTAGAGTAGTCCATAAGTAATGGTACCTCTCAAATATCTGAAGATTCTCTTTACTGCAGTCCAATCAACTTGCGTTGGATTCTCTAGTTTCTGTGATGCTTTACCCACTGCAAACGCAATATCAGGTCTTGTCGCTACCATCAAGTACATAAGACAGCCCACAGCTTCTCTGTACGAGACGTTGACGGTTGAATTATCATCTTCATTTTGCACAATCTCTTCTTTGACTGCAGGCACTGAGACTTTATTAGATTCAGCCATCTCAAATCGCTCCAGTATTTTTTTAGTGTAGCTCTTCTGGTGCATAAATATAGACCCGTCTATCTGACGTTGAATCTGCATACCTAAAAAACATTCTGGCTTTCGGCAACAGTGATTTTAAATTCTTGTTCAAGTTCTTTCAAAAACTGATCAATTTGATTTTGATTTGAACCCGCAATCAGTCCATCGTCAACATAAATTGTTACCAACATTTTATGTTCATCCTTTTTCTGTATAAATAGACATGGATCTGCAGAAGAAGCTTCCAAACCAAACTTCTTCAAGAAACTTACGAAACGAGCATTCCAGCACCTTGGTGCCTGCTTCAGTCCGTAGAGACTTCTGTTCAACTTACAGACTCGATCAGTTTCATCACCGAAGCCCTCTGGCTGTATCATGTATACTTCCTCTTGCAGCTCGCCGTACAAAAATGCGGTTTTTATGTTAAACTGCCGAAGATGAAGTCCTTCGTTTGCAGCTAAACTCAGAACAGTCCTAACTGTGTCAAATCTTGCCACAGGACTAAAAGTTTCATCATAGTCGATTCCTGGTTTTTGTATGTAGCCTTTGGCAACTAGTCTTGCTTTGTATCTCTCGATACTGCCATCTGCTTTGGTTTTTGTACGAAAAACCCATCGACTACTTATAGTTTTCTTCCCTTTCGGTCGATCTACCAGTTCCCATACATTGTTGTCATACAATGATTGCATTTCTTCTTTCATTGCACATTGCCACTGTTCACTTTCTGGAGACTTTATGGCTTCTTCAAAAGAAATAGGATCTTTATTTTCTGTGGTGGCCAGCATTCCGAAATCTTTTAAATAAGCAGGACGATTTAAATTACTTCTGTCACGTAAAGAACGAACTTTCATAGGAATTTCCGATTCGTCTTCTTCTTCACGTATATCTTCATAATCCAATACCTCTTGGCTAATCGTCTCTTCATTGTTGTCTGATTTCCGTGCTTCCTCTTCATCTAGACGTTCCTTTTCATTTCGTTGCTCCTCTTCAACCTGCCGCTGTGTTGGTACTCTCAACTCAGCAGTGCTTTTAAACTGAGAGATTCTCTCTGGAGCGAACTGAACATCTCGACTCAGGATCAATTTATTTGTTTGTGGAACAAATATACGGTACCCATCTTTGCTTCCACAGTACCCAACTAAAATTCCTTTAATGCTCTTCTGGTCCCACTTTTTCCTTTTTTCTTTTGGAACATGAATATAGCATTCTAGTCCAAAAATTCTCAAATGGTTGATTTCTGGAGCTCCCTTGTTATACCAAAGTTCATAGGGACTTTTTCCTTCAACCGGCGTTACTCCTGTACGATTTAATACATAGGCAGCCGTATTCACCGCCTCAGCCCACAATTTTATAGGCAAATTTCTTGTGTGTAGCATGGACCGAGCACTCTCGACCAACGTGCGGTTTTCTCGTTCTGAAGAACCATTCTGTTGAGGTGTATATGGCATTGACAGACGAACCTCAATTCCTTTTTCTTGGAGAATTTTGCGTACGCCGGAGTTGTCAAACTCTTTTCCACCATCTGAAAGAAATTGCTTTACATCGTGCCCAGCTAATTTAGCTTCTGCCAAAAATAATTTTAGTTTATCCACAACCTCGCTCTTGTATTGTATGAAGAATACTCGACGAAATTTTGTAAAGTCGTCCTTGAAGCAGACGAAACAGCTGGCGCCCCCTATTGACTTTTCAGACATAGGTCCGCACACATCTGCACTTATGATCTCACCTGGTGAAGTAGCCCGATTTTTTCGTACTCCGAAACTCTGTCTGTGCTGCTTGCCGTATAAGCATCCCTCACAAAACTCATGATCAACTTCCACAGTGATTCCTCGCTGCTTCAATATCTTCTGAACATGCCTCTTGTTCTGATGAGCAAGTCGTTCGTGAAATACCTGAAGGGTATCCGCTGTAGTTGCAATGTAGACTCTAGCTGGAGATTCTGGAACGTTTGCCCTCATATTCAGAAAAAAACAAGCTGTTTTTTAAATATCCAGACAAAACGACTCGTCCATTTTTCATACATTTGGTTCCATTTATGTTACTGTACCATTCATATCCTTTTTCCAACGAAGCAGTCTCCGAAAATAAATTTGCTACAATTTTCGGTACATACCATACATTTTCCAAATGGTTTGTAGTCCACTTTCCGTTGACATCCATCTCCACGTTGATAACGCCCCGTCCCACTGCCTGGATACTAGTGTCATTTGCAATTTCAACGTTTATTGGAAACGGAAAGGCTTCATAAGTCAAAAAATAATTACGATTAGATGTCATGTGAGTCGTGGCACCATTGTCCTTTATCCATTCCTGAGTGCCAATAGTCTGCAGATTGCATTTCAGAGCAGTACATAAAAATGCAGCGCCTTCCTTTTGCTGACTTGAACATACATTTTGCCCCTTTTTCGCTAAATGGGCCGTTTTTAATTCTGGACAGTTTGATTTGTAATGCCCATACTTCTGACATTTATAACATTTAATGTTTATTTTCGACTTTCCCCAGTTTTTCTTGTCACCCTTTTTTGCAACAAATGCCTTGGAATTCTTCTCTCCCGAATCATGCATTTCTGTCATTTGCAGCCGTTCTATTAATTTGTCCATTGTTCTGTCACTCAACGCCGTTGCTTCCCACACTTGACGAAAGTTATTATAATCGGCTGGCAACGTTGATGTAATTCGTAACATCAAAAGTTGCTCTGGCATATCTACCTGCAACTGCCGTTTCATTTCATCATTTAAATCATGAAAATCTCTCTGCATCGCTGAGATATGCTCCATGATTCCGACGCTCGAATCTTTTTTCGCAGCAAAAAATTTCTCCTCCAGTCGACCTAACCGATGTCCCGAACTTTGTTCGTAAATGGATAATAGACGTTTCCACGCATTACTAGAAGATTGCACTACGCCCAACATATTGTATACTTCGTCTGTCAACGAATTTGTGATTAGTAACTGTGCATGGGCGTCATTCTTCTCAAAGTCTACAAGTTTCTTTATTTGGTCCCCTGTGGCGTTACTTGTTAACTCGGGTCGTTCTTCTTGGCCGTTGACAATTTTCTCGAGTCCGTGACATTTTAACAATAATCCTATTTGATGCTTCCATTTGGTCCAATTTTCGCTGCCAGTCAACTTGTCAATTTGAACTTTTAAATCTGCCATATCTTAACAATGACTAAAAGTCTCAAAAATATATCAGTGACTCGACAAAAATTTTCTAGACACCAAATGACTTTTTTTGAATCTACAACTATTTGTTCACTTATCTGTTTGTTTTCAAGCACACTGGGCCCATAACCTGATGAAGTTATCTACCAAACAGTGAACAAATAATAAAAACGAACTGAACTCAAACACAATTTATTTTATAATTATAAATCACAATGTCAAAACATATAACTGACAGAACAACTTTAAAAACGAATCAAATATAACATACATGTGACTCTAGAAAAATAAATAATATAATTTGCATTAAGGGAAATATCTCGCTGACCTTTACCTATATCAGGTAAACCTTCAACAAATTCTACACCTTTAATTCTATTGTATAAACTTTGCCAAGTTCCATAATGCCAATATATTTTCTTAAACTCCGTATCGCTCATATCATTAATTTTGAATAAAAAATTATTAACAAAATACGATTTTCCACTGCCTGAGGGACCAGCAATAATAGCTGAAAACGGGTGTTTGAATTTTGAACACATACTACCAGTACCAAGTATGGTTTAGGAATAAACTTATGTATCATACTTTCTTGTTATAATTGAAGATAAACTTTTATTTAATAATTTATTAATTTTCATATTTATAGCTAAAATAAGGTTGTAAAATGAAACAGATACATATTTTATTTACGTTTTTATTTCACATTCTTATATTTACATTTTTATACACAATTTTAATTTTTCAATTTTACAAATTCTATTAATCTTGCTTGTTTACTTGTACTGTATTCTTTCATTCCAGTATATTTTATACTTCACTATGTAATATCCGTTTGTTTTAGTTGAAATATTTTGACATCACTCAGTTCGTCCAATCGAGCTGGAAGAAATGTCGTAAATTCTTCACATTCAGCAAGTATTTTTATTCCGAATCCCGTAGTAATGGCTCTAATATCGACTAACTTGTATTGCTTATTCGACTCTAATTCCATTATTTTCTTTCGAGGTTTGATGTCGCTTAACTGCCCTCTTTCGTTTATCTTTAAAAAATCCATTTCTAAATAATAACAAAATATTATCAAACTACATAATAAAATTAATTATTAAATATCTTACCAACAGAATCGTGATGGTTTCTTACAAGCTGCTTCTAGTAATAACGAAGGAATAATAATAACACTTTCCTTATTTTTAATAAACTGTTTTTATGATTTCACTCTTTACGTCACCAAATACTTTTTTTTCCAAAATTTGTTAAAATATGCATTTCGCTAATTAAATATGCATATCGTTAATTACATCTTAATTAAAGGCTTCATACCGCCGCGAAAAAGGTAGGAAATTATACTACTAGTATAAAGTATAAAGCTGCACATAGACAGAAAAATAATGATTGATTTAGATTGTCATTTTATATATAGGTAAGTATACATATGATATTTTAAGGCATTTAAGATGGAATTGAAGATATTATGTTGAATACATTTGTTTGAGTTAATATCAAGCTTAACCATACAACCATTATTTGAACATATTACCAACTGTTGATCGATGAAATTTTGGGAACTCGAAAACTTAGTTAAATGAATAAATTGTAGGCCTTTAGGTTCCTGATGTTTATTAGACATGTGTCTTATTTATTTATTTAAAATTTGGTTGTTTCGGGCTAAATTCGCCCATCATCAGCTACAAATATTATAAAAATTGTTACATGATTTGATTATAAAATATTTTACAACTCACCAAATTGATGTTAATGTATTACAAAATGTTTCATGTGTTACAGTGATATATAATTAATTTGTGGAAAACTATTCTTTCCCAAATTTAAATAATAATTGTATCATTGTCGTTGAAAGAGAGAGTACATGATGTTAACATCATGGCAGCAGAAGAAATTCTAAATAACACGCATTAGTGGCAAAACAAGTGAATTTACAGTTGCGCACGTAGAGAGAGAGAGGGGTAAAGAAGATAATACATAAAGATGAAGAAATATGGAAAAATATTTTTATTGTTGTTAATTTATTATATTTTTTATAAATTGAACGTTGTTATTGTAGTCGGTTTTGTAATTTAAAGTATTATGATTGTTGATTGTTATATGGGAAGTTTCAAATAAAAGTCTGGGATTTTTAAATTTTACTTTTTCTAAAATTTTTACATTTTGAAAATCAATTTTGTGACCAGTATGGCATATATGCTTGGATAAAGCACTGTGCTCCGGATTATTTTTATTGCAATGATATTTATGTTGATAAACTCTTTTTCCTAATGGTTGCGAAGTTTCGCCTATATAAACTTTGTTACATGTGTTACAAGTGATTTGGTAAACGACATCTTGTTGCGTATTTGTATCTATTTTGTCTTTGAGCGGAGTGTAAAGAAAATTTGTAGTACTTAAATTGTTATTTGCAATCTGTATATTAGAATTTTTTAAAATTTTATGCATTGATTTATTAATTTTATTATCAAAGGGTACAGTTGCATATATTATTTTCTCTTGAGGATAGTTGCTCTCTAGTCCATCTATCTCTAATGGCGTAGTTTGAATGGTATTATGTTTTTTTAAGTCTGATGCTAATGTGTTTTTGTAAAAAATCGATGGGGTAACTATTATTTTGAAGAATATTGTAGATGTAGTCGATATTTTGTTGGTGATACATTGAATGAGATAGTAAAATGGCCCTGTCTACTAATGAGTTTATAACACTTATTTTATATTTAAAATTTGTGTGTGAATTAAAAATGAGGTATCGTCCTGAAGCAGTGGGTTTGATGTACTAGTTAGTGAGGATTTTATTACCTTTTCTAATTACAGTGGTATCGAGGAAGTGTATCTGATTATTAATTTCCATTTCTAAGATGAATTTAATACGGGGGTGGAATTTATTAAACTCATTCAGAATATCATCAACAATATCAGTTGGTGCTATTACTATACAATCATCAACATAACGTTTGTAATATATAATATTTCAATTGTTATTGGAAAAGACTGTTTTTTTCTAAATTTTGTAAGATAAGTTCATTGGCTGATCTTATCTTACAAAATTTAGAAAAATGATGATTAATTTAAATTGTCTTTTTATATATTGTTAAACATATGATATTCTAAGGCATTTAAGATGAAATTGGAGATATTATGTTAAATATATTAGTTTGTTTATAATATCAAGCTTAACAATACAACGCATATATAAAGTTATTGCCAACCACTCTATAATTGAAAGCGTAAAGTATAAAGTGGGACTAAGACAGAAAGATGATGATTAAATCAGATTGTCATTTTATATATGTTTATGTATACATATGATATTATAAGGCATTTAAGATGGAATTGAAGATATCATGTTAAATACATTTGTTTGTGTATAATATCAAACTTAACCATACAACCCACATTTGAAATTATTGCCAAAAATATATAATTTTAAGCATAAAGTATAAAGTTGGACTTAGACAGAAAAATAATTATTCAATTAGATCGTCATTTTATATATAGGTAAGTATACATATGATATTCTAAGACATTCATGATGGATTTAAAGATTTCTTAGTGTATAATATCAAGCTTAACTATAAACCCATATTTGAAGTTATTGCCAACCACTCTATAATTATAATCATAAAGTATAATGTTGGACTTAGGCAGAAAAATGATGATTAATTTGGACTGTGTTTTTATATATAGGTAAGTATACATATGATATTGTTAGGCATCTAATATGGAATTGAAAATATTATGTTAAATACATTTGTTTGTGTATAATATCAAGCTTATCCATTCAACCCATTTTTAAAATTGATGCCATCATTCTATAATTAAAACCATAAAGTATAAAATTGCACTTAGACAGAAATATAATGATTAATTTAAATTGTCATTTTATATATAGGTAAGTATACATAAGATATTGTAAGGCATTTAAGATGGACTTGAAGATATTATATTAAATACATATGTTTGTGTGTAATATTAAGCTTAACCATACAACCCATATTTGAAGTTATTGCCCACCACTCTATAATTACAAACATAAAGTACAAAGCTGGACTTCGACAGAAAAATTATGATTAATTTAGATTGTCATTTTACATGGAGGTTAGTATACATATGATATTGTAAGACATTTAAAATGAAATTGAAGATATTAAGTCAAATACATTTGTTTGTGTGTAATATCAAGCTTAACCATACAACCCATATTTAAAGTTATTGCCAACCACTCTTTAATTATAAGCAAAAAGTATAAAGTTGCACTTAGACAGAAAAATTATGATTAATTAAGATTGTCATTTTATGTATAGGTACGTATACATATGATACTATTATGCATTTAAGATGAAATTAAAGATATTATGTTAAATAATTTTTTTTTGTATAATATCAAGCTTAACCATATAACCCATATTTAAAGTTATTGCCAACAACTCTATAATTATAAGCATAAAGTATAAAGTTGGATTTAGACAGAAAAATGATGATTAATTTAGATTTCATTTTATATATAGGTAAGTATACATATAATATTCCATGTCATTTATGATGGAATTGAATATATTATTTCAAATACATTTGTTTGTGCTTAATATTAAGTTAGACCACACAACCCATATTTCAAATTATTGCCAACCACTTTGTAATTATAAGCATAAAGTATAAAGTTGGATTTAGACAGAAAAGTGCTAATTAATTTAGATTATCATTTTATATATAGGTAAGTATACATTTAATATTGTAAGGCGTTTAAGATGGTATTGAAGATATTATGTCAAATACATGTGTTTGTGTTTAACAATAAGTTTAACCATACAACCCATATTTGAAATTATTGCCAACCGCTTTGTAATTATAAGCATAAAGTATAAAAATGGACTTAGACAGAAAAATGATGATAAATTTAGTTTGTCATTTTATATATAGGTAAGTATACATATGAAATTGTAAGTCATTTAAGATGGAATTGAAGATATTATGTCAAACACATTTGTTTGAGTTTAACATTAAGTTTAACCATACATCCCATATTTGAAATTATTGCCAACCACTTTATAATTATAAGCATAAAGTATAAAAATGCATTTAGACAGAAAAATGATGATTACTTTAGATTGTTATTTTTATATTATATTAAGTTAAATACATTTGTTTTTGTATAATATCAAGCTTAACCATACATCCAATATTTGAAGTTATTGCCAACTACTCTATATTATAAGCATAAAGAATAAACTTAGACAGAAAAATGGTAATTAATTTAGATTGTCATTTTACATATAGGTAAGTATACATATGAAATTCTAAGGACATTTAAGATGGAATTGAAGATATTATGTTAAATACATTTATTGTTGTATAATATCAAGCTTAACTATACAACTAATATTTAAAGTTATTGCAAACCACTCTATATTTATAAGCATAAAGTATAAAGTTGGACTTAGACAGAAAAATTATGTATAATTTAGATTCTCATTTTAAATATAAGTAAGTATACATATAAAATTCTAAGGCATTTAAGATCAAATTAAAGATATTATGTTAAATACATTACTTTGTGTATAATATCAAGTTTAACCATATTTAAAATTATTGCCAACCACTTTATATATTTAAGCATAAATTATAAAGTTGGACTCAGACGGAAAAAAGAATATTAATTTGGATTGTCATTTTATATATAGGTAAGTATACATATGATATTATAAGGCATTAAAGATGATATTGAAAATATTATGTTAAATACATTTATTTGTGTATTATATCAAGCTTAACCATACAACTTATATTTGAAGTTATTGTCAACCACTCTGTAATTATAAGCATAAAGTATAAAGTGGCATTTAGATAGAAAAATACTCAGCCCCAATCAGAAGCAAAACCATGCAACTCGCAAAGTATAAGACACTATACGAGCGAGTACAACGGCAAATGGCACTAAAGATATGCAGCGCCTGTAGAGCGGTTTCGACTGCGGCAGAGCAAGTGTTGACGGGACAAACACCTATAGACCTGCTAGTCCAAGAAAAAAAAGCCTTTTATAAAAACAGCAAAGAGGAGAAAGAAGCCATTAGAGTAAAGACCATGAGGGCCTGGCAAGAGAGATGAAGATAAGCCCAAACGGGTGAGTAGACGCGGACACTCATCCCGGAGATCGCGAAGTGGAAGGACATAAAACACCGAGAACTGGACTTCCACCTCACACAACTATTGAGCGGACATGACTCTTTCGAAGCCTACCTCCACAGGATAGGTAGAAGGACCTCGGCAACCTGCCCTACTGCCAGCATGGGGAGGACACCGCCGAGCACACTTTCTTCTATTGCCCAGTATGGCTCACCGAAAGGACAATAGCGGAGGAGGAGCTGGAAAGCGAAATAAGCCCCAACAACATAGTAGACCTTATGCTGTTGGGTGAAGAACCCCAATAAAACGGCTTGCAAACATAATTCTTAGGAAAAAGGAGCAAGCCGAAAAGGACCGTGAAGAAGAAGACAACACCCGGACGTGACGATGAATCCTATAAACATCATATAGGAGGATAGGCGAGGAGCAGCTCGGAAAGTTATGCCGTAAGGTAGTTCTACGAGCTGATAGCAGGTGAGTCCCACACATAAGTGCGTAACAGCATTTCCCCCACCAGGCCAAAAAAAATATAGAAAAATGATGATTAATTTAGATTGTCTTTTTATATATAGGTAAGTATACATATGATATTGTAAGACATTAAAATGGAAATTAAGATAGTATTTAAATACATTTGTTTGTGTATAATATCAAGCTTAACCATACAACCCCTATTTAAAATAATTGTCAACCACTTTTACACAATTATAAGCATAAAATATAACGTTGCACTTAGACAAAAAAATGATGATTAGTTCAGATTGTCATTTTAGAGGTTAGTATACGTATGATATTGCAAGGCATTTAAGATGGAATTAAAGATATTCTGTTAAATAAATTTGTTTGTGTATAATAACAAGCTTAATCACACCACCAATATTTGAAGATATTGCCAATCACTCTATATTGATAAGCATAAATTATAATGTTGGACTTAGACAAAAAAATTATGATTAATTTTGATTATTATTTTATATATAGGTAAATATAAATATGATATTGTAAGGCATTTAAAATGGAATTGAAGATAATATCTTAAATATATTTGTTTTTTTATAATATCAAACTTAACCATACAACTAATAATTGAAGTTATTGCCAATCAATCTATATTTAAAAGCATAAAGTATAAAGTTGGATTAAGACAGAAATATAATGATTAATTTCGATTGTCATGTTATAGGTAATTATACATATGATATTGTAAGGCATTTAAGATGGAATTGAAGATTTTATGTTAAATATATTAGTTTGTGTATAGAATCAAGGTTAACCATACAACGCGTATTTAAAATTAATTCTGACCACTCTATAACTATAAGGATATTATTATATACATTTGTGTTTCTATAATATCAAGCTTAACCATGCAACCAATATTTGACGTTGTTGCCAGTCAATATATATTTATAAACATAAAGTATAAAGTTGGGCAGAGACAGAAAAATTATGATTAATTTAGATTGTCTTTTTATATATAGGTAAGTATATATGTAAAGAAAGTAAACTTTCTTCATTATCAATACGCGCCCCTCTTTTAAATAACTCCCGCTAGATGGAATGATAGATAGTATGATGACAAGCAGATTTGGAAGAAGAGAAAATAATAACCAAAGAAATTGAAGAGAATTATTTTATGGAGTTAAGGGTTTAGGGAGTAAACCAAAGAATAGATAATAATAAACTTTAATTGTCGTTTCTTTGTTTTACAGGTATTTTGTAAATATACTTTTGTAAATATTGTAATATAATTTAATAAAATAATCTTTGTTTTACAGAGAAACTGAACTGTTTATTATTATTTTAAATAAAGAATAAATATTCTTTATAAAACGACAATTTTTGTCAAGAACCATAAAGTTACAATTTACATTCAAAGTTGTGGCTTCTCCAAAAGATGAAAAAACAAATGTGATAGCCATAACCTTAATAACAGAAGATGGAAAAAAATATGTGCTATCAGAAGAAGTCATGTACATTAGTCTACACAAAGATTTAATGAAAACTAGCACATATACTAAAGTAAAATCTAGTTTAAAAACAAGACATGACAAAATAAATGTGTATTAACAGAAGATCTTAAAAAAACTTACATGGATGAAGCAGGTAATTTAGAATTTGAAGAGATGTTTTTAATACAAGTAGATAATATTAGTGAGGTAGAAAAAACAGAATTAAGCAAAATATTAGAAAAACTAATAGAAACTACACAAAAAAATAAAGAAGAAAAAAATCTTAAACATATTGCAGATAAAATAATTATAGAAAAATTTAATAATAAAACTGCAAATGTTTATCAATGGATAGATACATATGAAAAAGAATGTGCACGACTACAAATAGATAAAGAAGAAAATAAAATTGAAATATTAAGATTTTTCCTAGATGACATAAGTCAGAAGTAGATTTACAGAATGAGACAAAAAACGAATAATCACACCGTTGATAAAAGTTAAAATGTTGCTAGAAAATAAATTAACAATAAAAGGGACTTATGATCCTGGATCACAAATATCTATAATAAATTCAAAATTTATAAAATTAAAAGAAGAAAAAAAAGATATGAATCAAATAACATTACAAACTGTCAATGGTGTGACAAAAACAGATGGATTAATTAGAATAAAAATTAAAATATTTGAAATAGAAGAAGAAGTAGATGTATTTATAATAGAGAATGATAACTTTGAAGATTTTTTAATTGGCTTAGACATGATAAAAATATTTAAATTAAGTCAAGATGAAAATCTAAAGATATCCCAGAAATTAATAGAGAATAAAACACAAATAGATACAGAAAAAAATACGGTAAAAGTTAAAGTAAATTTTATCGATCATATTAAAGAAAACGATTTCAAAATAAACATCATCATCAGTGGCACAACATTCCTCTGTGGAACAGGGCCTCAAGTACCTGAAGTACTTGTTTCGTGACATGTTTTACTTGCATTTTAGTGATGCAGGTTGTCAGCCTACAGTCTCTGCAAGGCCAGCACACACCGAGCCGTTGTGCGGCAACCCATCCAATTGGACAGGGCGGGCTATGTTGCTTATCTACACGATCAGACAAGACACGCCACGACCACACAACCGTACTGGCTGACTAATTATATATTATATATTTTTAAGGATCCTTATTATTTTTCCGCTAACTCCGCTAACTCCCACGTCATTTTAATAGAGAATAAAACACAAATAGATACAGAAAAAAATACGGTAAAAGTTAAAGTAAATTTTAACGATCATATTAAAGAAAACGATTTCAAAATAAACATAGAAAATTTAAATAGTAAACAAAAATCTAAAATAGAGTATTTAATAGAAAAATATAAAACGATTTTTGCTAAAGATAAGTACGATATAGGAACAGTGAGAAACTATGAAGCGAGGATAGACCTAGCAGTGGATAAATTTTGCAGTAAAAGACCCTACAGATGCACCATTGAAGATAGAAAAGAAATAGAACAACAGGTGGCAAAATTATTAGAAAAAAATCTAATTGAAGAATCATACAGCCCATTTGCCGCACCAATAACTCTAGCATTAAAAAAAGATGAGGGAAAAACTCGATTATGCATCGATTTCAGAGACTTAAAAAAATTGTGATACCTCAGGCTCAACCTTTTCCACTAATCGATGACATGATAATTAAAGCTAGAAACTGTAAATACTTCACATCACTGGACATAAATTCAGCATTCTGGTCGATACCACTAAGGATAGAAGATAGAAATAAAACAGGATTCATAACTCAAGACGGACATTATCAATGGACTACTCTACCATTCGGCTTAAAAACAGCACCGGCAATTTTTCAAAGAATTCTATCAAGTATACTAAGAAAAAATAACCTCAGAAGCTTCACAGAAAATAATATAGATGATATATTGATATTTTCAGAGACATTCGAAGATCATATAAAACACATACAACAGGTTTTGGAAGCAATAATAAAAGAAGGATTTAGATTAAAATTAAAGAAATGCACATTCGCATCAGAATCAATAAAATATCTAGGACATATAATTGAAAATAACACAGTACGACCAATTAAAGACAACTTAATATCGATACAAAATTTTCCAAGACCTACAACACAAAAAAATATTAGACAATTCTTGGGAAAAATAAACTTCTATCATGAATATATACCACACATTTCAACAATACTAGATCCACTACACAATCTGTTAAGAAAAGATGTAAAATTTAATTGGTCTGAAGACTGTGAAAAATCATTCACAGAAATAAAAAAATTATTATGTGCGCAACCCGTGCTAGAAATATTCGATAAAGACTTACCTATTAAAATATACACAGACGCATCACTGGAAGGCATGGGTGCAATATTAAAGCAAAAACAACGGAATGGAAAAGAAAAGCCAGTAGCCTATTTTTCAAAAAAATTAAACGAAACACAAAAAAGAAAGAAAGCCATATATTTGGAATGCTTAGCTATAAAAGAAGCAATAAAATATTGGGAACACTGGTTGATTGGAAGAAAATTTGAAGTGTATTCAGATCACAAACCTTTAGAAAATCTTAATATAAAGGCAAGAACAGATGAAGAACTAGGTGATCTAACATATTACCTGTCTTAATTTGATTCAAGATTATATACATACCAGGAAAACTCAATACTGAGGCGGATTGTCTTAGTAGAAACCCGGTATTAGAACCAATAGACAGCAATCAAGAAATATTAAAAATAGTAAATATGATCAAAATACAAGAAATAAAAAAAGATCAGGATGAAAATATTACATTAAAAAAACTTAAGAAGAAAACGATAAATGAATATGGTATAATCTAAAAACAGAGTAAAAATAAAAAGAAGATAATATTATCAGAAAAATTGAGTTTTAAGGCCGGGGGATAGCGAAATACTATATTTATAGTCACATTTAATGCCCTGTATTTTAAGAACTAAACATAGTAACATTCTGTTATTAATTCTAGAGAAAGATACCATATAGAACTATATATTGCATAAATTTTAAAGTTAATTTTTTTTAAATAAGCGGTTAAAAAAATTATTGAATGTGAACATTTTTTCATTTTTCATTGCCGGCATTTTAACAACCAATCATTTGTACATAAATATTTTTTATATTTCTTTGATGAATAAAATAGCTAAAGGCGTCACGAAGTGCCTGGTATATTTTATTTTACAAAATTTTAAACATTTATCGAATAAAATAATTAAACATCTGAAAGTGAATATTTCAGTAACTTTTATTATTTATTTGTCTCCTTATACACATAAATATTGAGAAAAAAAATATACCAGGCACTAGATAATGTTGTCAGCAATGTACTATATTTTTTTCAATGTTATTGTTTATTTAATAAGGGAATGGTTGTCAATTTGCTATTTGCCCTATACCTTTACATGTAAATTTTAGTTCCACTTTTTCTCACTGCATTGTCGCATAATGCTCGAGCTGTCACTTTCACTTAGGGCGGGCCTAACTACCCTAACACTAAGTTCTAAGAATATAGGGTCAGTTAGCAGGTTCGTTTAGATTTTCATTCCATTTTAATGTTTGCGATATACACGATTTTCTACTAGGATGCAGTAGAGCTGGTTGTGCTAAAAATTATTGCAGATTTTGAGTACTTTATGCATTTATTGTTTATCACTAAAAATGATTATGAAGTGACCTAAATACTTCATTATAATCTATACTGTTACTTTTAAAATTTAATAACAAAATTTCTTGTCAACAATTAATTTTTATATAAAATAACAATAGCGATCGAGTATAACGTTTTAATATAAAACGCCGATATTGTAAGATAAAACATTATGCATCGTATCGTATGTGAATGAAATATCACTATTCGTGCGAAATATCATTTTACTGGCACTTTTGAGCTCGTGGGTTAATCTTCTCACTCATGTATGTAACATGCTGACTATATTACTTGAATACCAATGTGGGACAAAACATTTTAAAGCCCAAAAAACATAATTTATTATGAAGAGAGGAATAAGCGACTGATGTTGGTGATGGAATAAATAAATAAACAGGAATGCAGTCGGAAAAATTTATTTGGTTAGTCTAGGCCAACGTTTCGCTGCCTATTGCAGCTTCTTCAGGACACATTACATATACTTTTAGTCTTTGCCCTGAAGAAGCTGCAATAGGCAGCGAAACGTTGGCCTAGACTAGCCAAATAAATTTTTCCGACCGCATTCCTGTTTATTTATTTATTCCATAATTTATTATCTTCCAGTGATTCGTATATGAGAATAAAAATTGATTTATAAAATTTTTAATAGATTTTAAATTAAGTAAATAAAAGATAAAAACATTTATAACACATGAAACGTGCTGCTGGTAAATAAATTTCAAAAAGTTAAAAAATATATTCAACAGTAAAAAATAAAATAGTGTGACATTTATATTAATACAGGGTATACAACTGGCCTTCACCAAACTATAAGAATATTTATAAAAAAAAACTCTTATTTGATTGACGTTAGTTTCACAACATTTTTCGGGACATGTACAAATGGAACCAGTGCATTGAAATCCAGGATTTTCTAACGCAATCAGGGTCGTCTGGTCACCCTATTCATATGTATAATGTTTATTTCATTCACTTACAATATAATATAATATTGTTTCACACAAATAATATTATATTATTCATAGTAATGAGTGGTGCCATTACTCATGAGAATGATATTTGCCAACAAGAGCGAAAGCAAGTGCTGTAAATCGTTCGAATGAATAATGTTTATCCACAACTATAACATGAAAAATGTATGTTTATTAGAATCAAATATGTCATCACACTTTGACAGTGAATAACAATAGGTCTGCGTTACCGTTTCACAGCATACTTAACGCTGGGCAATTATTTCTAGTGTTTTTAGCTACTTTGAGCTTGAAGAAAACTAGTATAAATTGTAACATTGGTTTTTCATGTAAAAAAATATTGAAATATTGAATAATACTATTCCAACAAACTGTTAATATTATTCAATTAACAACAGTAACGAAGGTCATTAATTAATAAAAAACGATTGAATTATAGGTATATTATTTGACAGTTAATTTTACTAAATTTTCTTCCTATTAATAAATAATGGTAATAATTAAGGTATAAAATAATATTCAGTATAAGTTTCAAATATTTTATTAATTTTCTATACGTATTTCGGCTTGTTAGGCCATCATCAGGAAAATACAGAATGAACAAAATTGGTTAATGGCATGGTTTAAATACATATTGCAAGAGAGTCAAATTTATTAATGGTAATAATTAAATAATCACACAAGTCGAAAGTGTAGGTATGGCGATATGATAAATAATAATATACTCATACTGTATAATTAACAAAATTGTACTCTATATAACTCTTAAAAAGAATGTATGTGACGATATGAAAAACTGATTTTATTATTGTAACGATCAATGAATTTTAATTAATTAAACATATTTCCCATCACCTTGGCAATTATGCATATTTACGAATGATTATAAGGCATAATTTCTTGTAATATATGTATATTTAAGTATATTATGGTATTTTTATTTTTGTGGTTATCGGCGCTGGGATTTGAACGTCAGACCTGACTTCGCTCAGTTCGAGTCGGAGCTCGCTAACTAATAGGATGGTTCGAGAAAAACATTTTTAAAGAAATTTCCATAAATTTTAAGGTTAAATAGGATAAAATAAAAACAGATTAATAAAAAGAGCCAGAACTGAACCGAAACTATACAAGATCAGCAAATAAAAGATTATAATTTGGATAATTCTGAGTTTGTAAATTTTGAAAAAAAAACACGAATTTTTTTATAATTTTATTTTATTTATTTATTTATTTAATGTACAAGGGAAGCTCACAGTTACCCAATTAAGAGCTTCCACGATTTGATAAATGAATACAATTAAATACAATATGGCATCTATAACATTTACAAGATATTTATTTATTTATATTTAAATAATATTTAAATTTAGATAAAGATAAGTTAAAGAGATCAATATTGTGATATGATGCATTATAATTTGACATAATTCTGACCAGTGGAGAATTACGGTAGCTGTTTGATTGACAATATGGTACATGAAATATATGGTCTGTTTTTGTGGAACATTAAGAGTTATATTTTCTATTAGTAGTTGATTGTCAATGATATTATTTATGATTTTGTATAATAAAATCATGTCATTAAATGCTCTCCTTTGTTCCAGTGTTTGGAGTTTAAATGTTTGTAACATTTCGTGATAGTTTGTGTAGTTAAGATTGAATTTATGACAAACCATTTGTACCATTTTCTTTTGAATCGATTCAATTCTGTTTATGTACTTCATATAAAAAGGGTTCCATACTGGTGTTACATACTCTAACTGAGGAGGTACAAGTGATTTGTGTAGAAGAAGTAAAGCCGAATGATTGGTAAACGCTCTGGTAGTACGTAATATAAATCCTAAAAGTTTGTAGGCTTTATTTGCTATGGTGTCGATATGATTGAACCAATTCATTTTGCAATTGAATAAGATACCAAGGTCTCGAATACTGCATTTTCTGTCAAGTGAAACATGATTTACCGAGTAATTAAAGTAAATAGGATTTATATTTCGCGTAAAGCTCACAATTAAACATTTACTCAAGTTTAACGAAATATGATTATTTTTACAATATTCATAAAGTAGAGATAGGTCTTGCCACAGTAAATCGCAATCATTTTGGGTCTCTATAATAAAATTTCAAGTCGTCAGCATATAACAGAAAGTTACTGTTACGGAATGTTACATATTTTGTGTAGAAAATACTTATTATATAAATACTAAAAAAATGATTTGTATTAATTAAAGGTGTTGCAGAATATTGCTTATACGAGTTAGTAAAAAAATGGGTTTCAACGCGTGAAATTCTACACTAGGTTATTAAGAAAGTTATATGTAAAACAAAGAATATCTTCGGTATGAAATAAACTAATATGAATTTTAAATCTAATCCAAAAGAAAGAAATAGAAAATTGTACTTATTGATAAATTTGCAAAATACAGACATTTTGTTTAATAAAAATGTTGACAAAATATAATTATGAAGGTACCTATTATTTTTCTAATTTGTTTTTATTATAATGATAAATTTATAATTTTAGTATTTTTACATTCTAAAAATTATTTTATCATTCAAACAAAAATTAAATTTTGAGCGCAAATCAGCCAATAAATTTAAAGATCCACAAATATTCTGTGTCTGAAGTAAAAGCTTCCGGTGTCTGATACAAATGTAATAAAAACAACGAAAGTTGAAACTCTTTAGCTCAGCACAAGACCAAAAACAGTTTGCTTATAGAGAGCGAATTGATAATGAAACAACAGGGGCTGTTCATTTTACTGAGAAATGAACGAAGGGAATAGGAAAAGTAACCATTTTTGATTGGTTCATAATGTCATAAATCATATGAAGTCGCGCCCCTTTTTATGTTACTCGCAGTGCCATCTCTTGAGCCAGAAACAAAATAGTCTGCCTATCCCCCAGCCTTAAACTGATAAAAGATACACACAGAGACTGGTGCCTCATTGGAATCAGACAAATGATAAACAGAATATGCCCATATTATACTTCAAAAAGATTAATAGAAAATATACAAAATATATGCCAAACATGTGAAATTTGTAAAAAAAAATAAATCTAAAGGTCAAGCAAAATATGGATTGATGTCACATTTAGGACCAGCAACAAGACCGTTTGAGATAGTGTCGATTGATATGATTGGTGGATTTGGTGGACAAAGATCTACGAAAAGATAGCTTCACCTTTTAGTTGATCACTATACAAGATATGCATTCATACCAACTTCAAAAACCGAATCTGCAAATGATTTTATAAAAATGGTTCAAAACACCCTAGAAATAAGCAAAACAGAAATGATAATAACAGACCAATATCCAGGACTCAACTCAAAAGAATTCAAAACTTTTTTAAAAGGACAAGATATTAAACTCATTTACACAGCTTTAAATGCACCATTTTCAAATGGCCTAAATGAAAGATTAAACCAAACAATAGTTAATAAAATAAGATGTAAAATTAATGAATCTAAAGAAAAGAAAGCTTGGACAACGATAGCAAGAGAATGTGTTGATAAATATAACATAACAGAACAATCAGTTACAGGTTTTACACCAAAATATTTATTAGATGGTACCAACACAAGTCTGTTACCTGAAGAATTAAAAGAATACAAAAATGCAGAAAATTGGAAAAAGGATAGAAAAGTAGCTCTACAAAACACCATAAAATCGCATGAATACAACAAAAAACTATTTGACAAAAACATAAAAGAGATTGAGTTCAATACAGGTGATTTAGTATACATTGAAAACGGTAATAAACTAAATAGAAGAAAATTAGATGAACTGGACCATATGAAATAATAGAGAAAATATCAAACACAATATTTAAAATAAAAACTGGAAAAAGAAATGAAGAAGCAGGATTATTCCACATAACGAAATTAATACCAATAGAAGACAACAGATAAAAAAATCCTCAAGAGAATTTTCACGGCGGGAGGGGGAGATGTAAAGAAAGTAAACTTTCTTCATTATCAATACGTGCCCCTTTTTTAAATAACTCCCGCTAGATGGAATGATAGAGAGTATGATGACAAGCAGATTTGGAAGAATAGAAAATAATTACCAAAGAAATTGAAGAGAATTATTTTATGGAGTTAAGGGTTTAGGGAGTAAACCAAAGAAGGGATAATAATAAACTTTAATTGTCGTTTCTTTGTTTTACAGGTATTTCGTAAATATACTTTTGTAAATATTGTAATATAATTTAATAAAATAATCTTTGTTTTACAGAGAAACTGAACTGTTTATTATTATTTTAAATAAAGAATAAATATTCTTTATATATATGATATTGTAAGTCATTTAAGATGGAATTGAAGATGTTATGTTAAATACATTTGTTTGTGTATAATATCAAGCTTAACCATGCAGCCCATAATTGAAATTATTGGCAAAAATCTATAATTTTAAACATAACGTATAAAGTTGGACTTAGACAGAAAAATTACGATTAATTTAGATTGTCATTTTATATATAGGTAAGTATACATATGATATTGTAAAGCATTTAAGATAGATGATATTATGTTGAATATATTAGTTTGTGTATAATATCAAGCTTAACCATGCAACCCATAATTGCATATATTGCCTATAGTTGCAGACGATAGATTTATCACCTTTCTTGTAGACTGGTGTAATTGGTGTTTGTTTCCAAAGTAACGGTAATGTAGACGTTTTAATAGCTAAATTAATAATTATGAATAAAGGAGCGGAAAGGTTGAAACGACAGTATTTAATAAAAAACTCAGGTATTTTATCTACTCCACAATTATTTTAATTATGTAATTTAGATATTAAAGAAATTAAATCATTTTCAGTGATATAGCCCATGGAAAATGAAGGGTAATTATTATGCAACTTGTCGTTATTAACGTCAAAAATTGAGCTGTTAATAAAAAAACCAGAAAAAACAGTGGCAAAAGCATTAACTATGTCTTGTGGTTTGTTGTAGGTGACATCATTGGCAATAACTGTACCTGGAATACGAGAGCAACCTTGTTTTAAGTTAACATATTTCCAAAATTCACTCGGATTAGATTTGATGTTGTTCTCTACTTTATATATACACTTTTCGTAAGCTACTTTGATTTTATTTTTAATTAATGTTCGCAATCTTCTGAATTCATTATAATAAGTAAGTTGCCTTGTTTTTATCAATTTTCTCCTGAAGTACTCTTTTGTTTTAAGGTAACCTTTAATCTCGAAAGTGAACCAAAGTGAAAAATGCATGTACAGCACCTAGAAGTTGGGACAAATTTGTCTAAGGCTTCATATAGAATGCGGTAGAATTCATTTAGCGCTTCATCAACTTGAACGAAATTGTTTATATGAGAGCAGTCAACGTTGCATACTCATATAAATTATTGAATTCCGCTTTCTTAAAGTTATAACGATAGTTATTGGCTGTAGGAAAATTTATATGTCGTTCAGTAGTGACGAGATCGCAATTAATTTTTAAGGCAGGGTGATAGTTATCTTCAGGAACCAATGGAGAATCAAATATCACTGTATTTGTAGGTAAAAAATTAGCAAAAACAAGGTATAGCATATTGTTATATTTATTACTTACAGAATTATATTGTTTCAGATTTAATACCTCACAGAGATTACGGAAAGAAGCTGATTTTACACATGTGGCAGTAGTACTATAAAAATTGGGAAGATTGAAGTCCCCTACCAATATAATTTTTTCATTAAGGAATAAAAGTGAAAGAACATCAGTAAAAGTTTCTATTTCATTTACGTGTACATCAGGTGGTATGTAGACAGCACATAAAATGAATCTGTGATTAGTGAAAAAAACACTTGCAGGCTACGAGATCAATCAGTAGAACAGAATTTTTTATATACTTAGTATTAATTGTTTTGAAACTGATAGAGTCTTTTAGAGCAATTAACACACCACCACCTTTAGAACGTCCGGTAAGAGAAAATAATCTATCATCACGAATAAAATTTAATTAGATGGAAACATTTCAGAATTAAGAACAGATTCATTCAACCAAGATTCCGATACAACAATCATATCATGAAACGAAGAACAACAATTAACATAAAATATATTACATTTAGAATTTAAACCCCTAGTGTTTTGATAGTAAATGTTAAGAAAGATTGGTGAACTGTTGGGCGGAATTAGTTTAAAGAAGACACAACTTTTGGAATATTACTAACATATTTAATAGTTAAGTTACTCTCACCAGCAGCAATACGATTGTTTAGTTCCTGCTTAATAGTTTTAAAATCTCTTTGCATTTTTGTTCGGTCATGACAAATAGATATGTGTTTTCATTTATCAATAGTTTTTAGAGTTTTTGATTTTTTTATTACCTGAATGACTTTATCAGAAGAAGATAGCTGCACTTTTAAAAGAGGAGATATAGGTTTTGAATTGTCAAAGCGACCGACACGTGAAAATTTTACTATGAGATATTTTGCACCTATATCAAAAATTATACTGTTAATCATCACAGAATCTTGTGCAAGCGATTGTTCTTTATTTAGAGAACTATCCTCTGGTGATACATATATCATGATGTTGCAGGAACACTTCTGTCGCTCAAAAACTTCTTGTATGATACTTTCCGTCAATAAAGGAATGGATTGAGGAACATGCAGGTCATTTATTGATTTCTTCATTTCATCCAGATTTTTCTGCAGGGTAATTATTGTTAATTTGAGACTATCTATATCATTAACGGCAGTTTGACAATTAGAGCAATTCCATTTTAAACCTGATTTAGCATTGTTTATGGATCGAGCAATAGACGCATGAACATCAACGCAGTCTATTTTAAAGTTGTTTTTACAGAAGGAACATGTTACAAATCTGTGAGGTTCAACATCTTTCATGCAACAATGGCATTGCATGGCCATAATGAACGAGATAAAAACAAAAATACAAAAAATAAAATAACATCCTGTATACAGAATTTGGATGGAACATCCTGGATACTGTTACACCTGAGACAGGTAGCAACGAACACGTTAATGAACTTTTATGGATAGAAAAGAATAAGCAAAACTATCAACCACGCTTTTTTTAAATCAAAAAGTAATTAAAAATTGAAGAAAACTCACCCCTAGTAATATGTGTCTCAACAATTCACTAATACACAGAGAGCCAATAACTTAATCTTGAATTTGATACCATAATTAGGTGAAGATCACAAAATAAACCACAAAAAAAACAATAAATACGCAGAGCAAAAGATATACATCTACTCTCCTCTTACAATAAATTTACATTTAGCACAGACAGACGAAAGTAAGTTAAGTATTTGATTTTACTAAAATTACTGCACCTAGTTGTACTGAGCCGTAGGAAGTGAGAGAAAGTGATAAACTAACCGCCGTTCTACTCAGCCGTCGACGGAGTTCGCGGTGGGAGCCACCAACGGGGTTTCTCCGACAACTACGGAATTAGCAATGAAAAACCTACTAAGTTAACAAGCGGTTCTGCCCAACAGCCGTAGAAGTACGCGGTGGGAACCACCAACGGAGCTTTCCTTTAGGCGTGGAATGCAGCGAGCTGAAGGCTCTGAGGAACGGCGGTGGAAGCCACCAACCTGTATCCTCTGATAGCAACGGAATTCAAGAAAATACAAAAATAAACAAGCAACTTACGAAAAGGACGGTGCGGATACGGAGTGCTACTCTTCTCGGCTGGCTGTTAGACGTTATAGTCGTGGGAGACTGAGTCGTCGTAGACTGAGTCGTCGTTGACTAAGTCGTCGTAGACTGAAGAAATACGGCCCCAGCGGTCGTATTTATACCCGAAAATTAATTAAACCTGCAGCTACTGATTTTAAAGTGAGACAGATTGATTTTTTGTATTGTTATTTTCGTTTAATAAATTGAGTTTCATTTTAAAAATTCGCAAAATCACTTCCCTTGGCTTCACAGAGTTCTGTATTTGATTTGATCTGATTTACATATTTTTTAAAAAATGTATCATGGGAATTCTGTCTCCCGAAGCGTTGTGTTCGAAGTTGGCAGAAGTGCGGCCGTGCGCACGCGCTGACTCAGCGAACATATATATATATATATATATATATATATATATATATATATATATATATATATATATATATATATATGAATTATAATTCGATCTCAACACTTATTAAAAAAAAAAAATAATTTTAATATTTGTTTATTATAAAGTTTATTTATTATAAAGTTTGTTTATTACAATAATACAGATGTTGCTACTAGCCAGGATGTTACAAAGTAATTCAACTACATGTGTTTCTTACATCTACTTATAACATGTTATTCTTATCTTCTAAGTATCGGGTGAAATGACGTTATTTATCATATTAGATTCTGAAACTGCAGCGTTTCATGAATTATAATTCCTCCCTTCAGAAACAACGTTATTTCAACGGATTTAATTCTAAATCTTTATTATTTGTTTTTGTAATTCTTTTTTGTTTACATTTCATAACTAGGGTATATATTCTATTCTTACATAATATTAAAATGATAATAATTACTATAACAAAGAGAATTATATAAAATGTTGGTATATGTTGATTGTTTATTTGTTCAACGGATTCAATTTGTTCTAAATGCGTAGCATTTAATTTTATTTCATTAATTTTAATAATTTGGGGTACTTTCTTTAATTCCGTGAATTTTATACTATCGAAAATATGTTCTTGATAGATTGGTTTATATTTCTGAGATTGCCAATTCTTAATAGCACATGAATCTTGATCGTTAATGAATATACCTTGTAATTGTTTATACTTATAATTATTTCCGCAATTAAATTCGAAACTTTGTAAATTTGGTGAGAAAATGATTATTTTGTTCGTGAACGGTATTTGAGAGATGTAATTTTTCATGGTGATTTGCTCGCTTAAACAATCATTATATACTTGTTTATTTAGTATATTGCTAATACAATTATTTATAGGATTATAATTAGATATACAATATTTGTTATTTATAAATTTACGGATGGATACATGTTTATTGTTGTGTGTAATATACATTCTGTTATCTTCCATTATTGGTTTATAAGAGAAATCATAATACGGTGTAGGTGTAAATTGTTGTACTTTGTATAAGTTTTTTGTGTAATTTGGGACAGCTAAGAGGAAGTGTATTTTATTGTTTTGTAGTGTGCATGTGACATATATTGTTTCAATCGTCTGAAAGATATTTGGGTTCCGTGTAATGTTTAAAATGCTGTTAAGATCTATAATTGTAATGTCTAATTGGTTTAATGAGCAGAATTCTTGTGATTTTGTAACATTATCAACTGTGTGTCTAAGTTGTTGAATGTAAATTAATATTTTATTAATCTGTATTTCTGCGTGTGTGAGTGTTTTCCAATTTTGTTCTGTTTTAAGTGTGTTTAAAATTTCATTAAGTGAATTTCGTAGTTTATTTTCGTTAAGAAAATATTTTGTAAATCTTTGTTCAATTTATCAGTCAGTGTTTTCTGTTGGTGTACGATTTCGTTTGCGTGTGATTGTAGTAGTTTTTGATTATTACTGAGTGTTTCTAATATTGAATTGTAACGTTCTTCATCAGCCGAATCTAGGTTTCCGGTTATTGATTTTATTATGGATCCAAATCCGTTAATGAGCCCTCTTTTATTTCTTTTATTATATAATTTGGCTACATTTCGTTCTAATTCTTCGAACATGTAATTTACAATTTTAGTATTTTCGATTAAAAATGTTTCATTTACTAACTGTCTTATTTCCGTGTTGATAATTTGTTTTAATTTCAAATATTCGTCGTATATGGGGCTTATATCATTGTAAAAATAATGTAATTGTTCGTTTTCTTTTAAGTGACACTCACCAATGTCGTGTAGTAAAAAACCGGGGTTGTTTGTGATATTTTTGACATCTGTGAATCTGTGGTGGATTCTGAAACAGTTAAATTTTGATTCTGTCAATTTTTACTTTTCGTTCTCTCAATTTGTCTTTAGCGTTTATTGTTTTATATTTGTCATTGTAATTTCTAATTTTGGTTTTTATATATAAAGGTTTTTTAAATTTCGTTATTAAACGGGGATTTTGTTTTAATAGGCTTCTGTAGAATTTTTTAATTTATTAATCTTTTTGTTTTCTTTGGGGGTTTTATAACGTTTTAGTTTTTCGTTACAAATATTTGTTTTTACTTGTTCTATTTCTTCGTGTCGTCTTGTCATGTACTTTTGTAATTTGTTTTGTTCGTTCTCTTTGGGCCTCAAATATGTGTAATCTTTACCGTAGAGTATTTCATTTGGGGTCACGTTTGTAATAGAGTGGACTGAATTATTATATGCGAAGATACAGTCGTCTACTGTTTCTTTTAGAGGTTTTAAATGACAAGTTCGTGTTTTTATTCTCAGATGTTCGATAAGGCTTGAGTGAAATCTTTCCATGGCATTTGATTTTGGATTCTGAGCTGATATTATGTGTAATTTAATATCATTATTGGGACAAAATGTTCGTAAAGATATATTATTAAATTCACAACCTTGATCACATATTATTTTTTTTGGTGGGATTTTTATTCTGATAAATGTTTCTAAAATTTTGACTATGTTTTTACTATCTTTTGTTTCAACAGGGTATGCTTGAGCATATTTTTAGAATTGGTCGTATATTGTTAAATAATATTGTTCCCTGAGGGTTAATAAGTCAATATTTAATATTTCGAAAGGTCGTTCGGGTGTCTCGGTAAGATTATCGATAAGTTGTATGGGTTGTCTGTCGTATTTGCATTCTTTGCATGTTTGGCAATTATTTATAAGTGACGTGATGGTATCTATCATTTTAGGCCAGTAATATTTTTCTTTTATTTTTTTATATGTTTCCATAATTTCGCGGTGGTTTGTTTTCCCGGTGTGATATAAATAAACAATTTCATTTTGTTCGTCTGGTTGTTCTATATCCTTTACTTCTTTATTAACTCTAATAATATTAATACTGTTTGTTTTGAAATCTTTTTGAATTATTTGATTTAAAATTTTGAATATTTTATCATTGCATATGCAGTAATATCTGACATTGGGTATGATATAGTTTTTTTATAAATTCTCGCAGTTGATTTTCGGCATTTTTTTCTTCTATAGTGACTATGACGCGTTGCTTTTATTTCCAAAAAGTTTTGTGATTTTTAGATCCTGTTTTTCATCAAAAGAGAATATAATTTGATTATCAGCGGTGTTTATTCTATTTTCTAATATTTTTAAACCATTGACGGGGTGTTCTTGGGCACTATATACGGTTTCAATATCGTCTTCTATGTTAATTATGTTTCTTATAGAGTCGTCATCTTGTTCTGTAATTTTTTCTAGTTCGATCCTTGATTCCAGTTCGTCGCTTATTGCAAAATTTTGAGGTAATGAATAAATATTAATCTGTATACAAGTATTTTCAAGTATAGAGGTTAAAATTCTGATTAATTCTTTTTTTTGTAATTTATCGTAGCCACATGATAAATACGGGATGTTAATTTCGTGTATATCATTTTTTATCAAATAATCACGTAGTTGGATTAATTGTTTTAGTAATTTTGGGTAACAAGTATCGTTGAATGATTCTTTTGAAAATAAATGGAAAATTTGTTTATTGTGTTCATTTTGAATTATAATTTTGTTTGGTAATTTATCCGTACATAAACTTTTGCTATTGAATTGATCGTCGATTTATTTTGCTAATCCCTGACCTAATTTGTAATCTATTGTTAAAGGGTAATTATTTTCAAGCATTAGATAACAACTTACTTCACTCCCAATCTTTCTTAATTGAATTAATTAGTTACAATGTGTTTGATAACACAGAGTTTATAACATGCAGTTATTGTTTATTTGAATCAGTACTCTATTGGCAGTCGTGAGATAAGTGTCAGAGGTGTTTGGTTTAATAGGTGAGACACAATACTTATGAGTTACTGAGTGTGAGACAGTATATTTACTGTAGTGTGATGTTGATTTTATCCTATCCCTATCCGCGGCGCGTAAACCCGTTAACACTGCATTGACAGGAGGGTGAAGCCGAGGCGCGACGCACCAGGGTACCCTGGTGCCAACGGTGCCCTGCTAGAACAGGTGCCTTAGTTTCGCTTGCATCTCGGTGGGGAGGTGGAGTATGGGTTTGTACTCGGCTTTCACTCATACTCCTGAAGCCTTGGTATAACTCACTGTGGGAGATGTCAAGTTGCTCGATGGATTTCGAGTGTTCTTCTGCTACCGTGGATTCGGTAGCCGGCATATCGTGGATTCGATATGTGACACTCCTTTCGAGGAGTATCCTTTTCAATTTTACCCGTCTTACCTGGTTTGTTGTTGAGTGTGAGTGTTGTTGTGTGTGCGAATGATATATAGTTGTGTGCAATGTGTTTCACTAAGCATTAGCTTACTCTTTGACTTTCCTTTTCAGGGTGTTCCAAATTAGAAGACGTGATTGGCGTATTATATATTTATTGTTATTTTCGTATCAGAGTGTACAATTATTTAATTAATTATATTGATTGCAATTATTTCAGACTTTTATTTTAGCTACTCTACCTCATTAAAATATATTCATAACACTATTGAAATACAGTGTGCAAAGATAGGGGTTGAAGTTACGTCACCTATTTTGTAATTAATTTTGAACTCGTTTTTAATTCTACTTAAAAAATCCGCAATTTTATTTGTTTTGCCAGGGATGTATTCTATCTCAAAGTTATACTCCTTTAATTCAATTTTCCATCGCATCACCTTCTGGTTGGCATTTTTCATATTGAAAAGCCACACTAATGGTCGATGATCTATTCGTAATAAAAATTTTCTTCTGTAGAGGTATGGTTTAAAATTTTGAATGGCCCATATAATTGCTTTCAGTTCTTTTTCGACGGTAGAGTAATTTTGTTCTTGTGAGTTAAATGTTTTTGATGCGTAGGCAAGTGGTTTTTCTTGTGAATCTTTATTTTGGGAGAGTACTGCGCCCATTGCGAAGTCAGAAGCGTCAGTAGTTAATATAAAAATTTGGTTAAAGTCTGGATATGCCAGTATCGGTGGGTTTGTAATTAGTTCTTTTACTTTTGTGAAGCATTCTTGGTATTCTTTATTGTGAATATCTATTATTGATCCTTTTCGTAAGCAATTTGTAAATGGTTTCGTCAATTTGGAAAAATTTGGGATGAATCTACGATACCAGGAAAGTTTCCCTAGGAATGATTTTATTTCTTTTATTGATTTTGGAATTGGGAGATTTTGTATTACTTCTTTTTTTTTTGTGTTTGGCTTAAGGCCGTCTTTTGAAATTATAAAACCTAAATATTCCGTTTTGAAAAATTCTGACTTGTCTATCTGTATTTTAAGATTCGCATTTTTCAAACGTTCAAAGACTGTTTTAATATTTTCTAAGTGTTCTTGTTTAGTGTTGCCAAAAATTATGATGTCATCTAAATATACAAGGCATATTTTACCAATTAAATTTTGTAGTATTTCGTTCATACATCTTTGGAATGTCGCGGGGGCGTTAATGAGGCCAAAGGACATTCGTAGAAATTCATAATGTCCGGAAGCGGTGCTGCAGGCTGTTTTTTCTCTATCATTTTTGTCAACGAGTATTTGGTGGAATCCGGAATGTAAGTTAAGGGTAGTGAAATATTTCGGTTTATTTATTTGATCGAAAAGTGTGTCAATGTTTGGTATAGGAAATTTGTCTTCTTTCGTTTTTTGGTTTAATTTTCTAAAATCAATTACTAGTCGGGTTTTTTGTTTACCTGAGGCATCCATTTTTTTGGGTACGATCCATATTGGCGAATTATATGGACTTTTTGATTTTTGTATGATTCCTGATTTTAACATAGTCTGAACATGTTCTTCAATATCTTTTTCAAATACATGCGGGAGTCAGTCAATAAATTATATAGTTCATTTTTTTTGTTTGGTTGTAAGTGTTCATCTCGGATTTGTACGTGACTTTCTTTCCTATGTTTACTCAAGTTCTGAATATCAAATTTCATTTGTTTCATTTGGATGGAATTTTCCGCAAAATTTATAATGGTATTTGTGTCGCGAAGTATGGCTGTTCCAAATAAAAAATTACATTCTGAATGAAAATTTAGAATAAAAAATTTGTAATTTTTGTTGAATATTCTGATTTCGACATATTCATTGCATTTTACTGTTTTTGTTGCGGTTCTGAATGTTAAATATTCTTTTAATATTTTCATATTGTTTTGTTTTACGGTTTTTTCTGTTATTAGGTTAACGTCTGATCCTGAGTCGATGAGAATTTTGAAATTTTTAAATGTAATGATTGGGATTGTTTTTGTGTTAGAGAGCATTACGTATTTTCTTCTTCTATCAGTTCTGGGTCGTACTCTAAAAAAGATTGGGTTTCAAAGTTCTCTTTGTTTAGTTCTTGTTCGTATGTATTTTCTTGATTATTGCTTTCTACATCGTCTTCTGTTTCTGGCGTAATTCTGCCTTATAGTTTGTGTGGACATTGGTATTGTTCTTTTTGTTATGCCTGACATTGGGGTTGGTTTAAAAGTGCGTTTTGTGTCAATAATTTTTTTTATATTTTGTCTAGCGAATGTGTGTGGTCCAGTAGTGAGTCTTGGGGGTTGAATGGACGTGAGGGAAATTGTTGTCCTGGGAATTTGTGTGGTGGAATAATAGGGAATTTTTGTGGTTTTTGTGTGTTTTGAGGTGTTCCTCTGTGCATGGGTGATCTGTGTTATATTTGCATACAGTTATACTCATTTGCAAAAAGTTGTTCGCAGGCGTCGAGTGTCTGCGGATTTTTACTTATGAATGAGGCTCTAAAGTTCATAGGTAATAATGAAATGAAATGAGTAACTATTGTTTTTTTGAGTTTCAGTTCTCATTTGGTGTATATTGTAATAATTGAATTTTGGAAACCATTCTCTGATAAAGGTCTTTGAATTTCTTTAGAGTGTCATTTACATTATTATCTATTTGTGTGATTTTAATTGTTGTCAATAATAATGTGTTATATGTACTTTTATCTTCGAAGTTTGTTTGTAGGTATGATTTTATTTCAGACCAAGATGTGAATTCTTGGCTATCTAACATGTCTTTGGCTTTATCTACGAATTTTTTTTGTAACATAGAAAAGCAATATGTTTTCTGTATTGGTGTTAGATTTAAAGAATTCATTACTGTATAAAAGTTATCGGCTTCTTTTATAAATCTAGGGAGGGATTTGATCTCTCCATTGTACTCGGGTACAGCATCGATAAAATTCCGAATATCAGCGATTGTTACGGTTGCCATGGTTAATTCAAATTGTCAGTTATTTAATTCTTGTGTTGAATATATTAAGAGTGTATTTTCGGTAGATAATTGTTTGATTCTACTACCGTTACCTAATTTACTTGGTTTAATTGTAATCGGTATTTTATTAAATTGATTACTTAATAAATCAGTTTCTTCGTCTGAAGACATGTATTGGCATTAATACAATGTGTAGATTTGTGTAAATATGTGTAACAGTATTTTTTTTTGTAGACCGATTGTTACTACCGGCAAAAAATATATTTACAATGAAAGTAAACTTACAGCAGGAATATCGTGAAGTAGGTTACTCTTTTCATTGCAGTGTAGGTCTTGATACGCTTCAAGTGGGCGGGAACTTGTATCTTGTCACGCCCTTGTAGAATCAATTGGATTGATGGTCCTGATTGGAAAGTGGGTGAATGTTCTCGGCTTTTAAAGATGGGCCGTGGTTAGGCCCTGGTGCGACCACTGTTTAGGTCGTTTGAAGATCGTGGATGATGTTTGTGTAGCACTTGTGCAACCACTGTTTAGGTTGTTTAGAGATCGTAGATAGTGTTCGGATAGCTCTTGTGAAAATTTGAAAATTTTCGACAAGCGTTTCACATGTTTACGAGGAATTGTGCACTCACTGGATTCTTGTCGGCTATCCTACCGACTGCGCCAATTATAATTCGATCTCAACACTTATTAAAAAAAAAAACAAATTTTAATTTTAATATTTGTTTCTTACAAAGTTTATTTAGTATAAAGTTTGTTCATTACAATAATACAGATGTTGCTACTAGCCAGGATGATACAAAGTAATTCAACTACATGTGTTTCTTACATCTACTTATAACATGTTATTCTTATCTTCTAAGTATCGGGTGAAATGACGTTGTTTATCATATTAGATTCTGAAACTGCAGCGTTTCATGAATTATAATTTATATATATATATATATATGTATATATATATATATATATATATATATATATATATGATATTGTAAGGCATTTAAGATGGAATTAAAGATATTATGTTAAATACATTTGTTTGTGTATAATATCAAGCTTAACCATACAACTCTTATTTGAACAACTCTATAATTATAGGCATTAAGTTGGACTTAGACAGAAAAACTTATATATATATATATATATATATATATATATGTATATATATATATATATATATATATATATATATATATATTATGTTATTCAACTTTAAAAAATTGTTTTTAAAAAGTTTTTATTTCTGAGATACAACTATCTAGCTTGATTACAATATGAGAACTAGCCTGTCTACAGGGGTTACATTACATTTTATACTCATTTTGTGGAAAGTTTATAACTTAACTCTAAGTCAGCATTCTTATAGTAGTTACGTTTTATAATTCCTGCCCAGCAAGTTTAAATTTTACACAAGATTTACAAATTTTCTGTTATTCTTTGTAAATCACTTCATTCTATATTACTCCATAATTGTTTAGTTTTATAATTCTTACAATATTTAATTACAAATCTTATAATTAATACAAATATTATTACAATAAATATGATATAAATTACATAATAATGATGCGTGTGATTTTCGTAGTTATTTATATCTTTTATTTTCTGAAGTTGAGGGAATGAAATATTTAATCCTTGTTATGGTTTCAGATTGACTTTATCTATTTTTGTATCAAATTTTTGAAATTGGACATTGCTTAATTCTATTTCTTTATAATCTTTTGATATTCTATTGAATGTCCATTGGTTTATTTACAATTTCCGTCATTAACAAGTCTGAAGATTCCTTGAAAATTTTTCTTTATATTTTTATGTTTGCAATTTATTACTAATTCTTGGTTAATTGGGAAAATAATTATTATATTATTGGTATTTGGAATTTGTATGACATTATTTTTATTATATTTCTCCTTTATGTCACAGTCATCATTATTCTCGTGTTTTACTATATTATTAATACAATTACTTACTTCTATGCCTTTCGTTTGACAATAATTTATGTTATTAGTTTTGTCTACTGAATCTTTCTATTAATATGTTTTTATTATTTTTATAAATGTAATGAGTAGGTGGTTCTGTATAATTTTTTGTTGTGAATAAAGGGAATTGGGTACAATTGATACAAAGGGTAGAGATTCTGAGAAAGTTCTGGTTCTATTAGTAATATCTGGATTTCTTCGTCTTCATATCTACAATATGTAACAATTTCATTTACTTGTGACTAAATGTCTTTTTTGCCTGTAATTCGGATCAAGTCATCGTGGTTTATAATAGTGGTGTCAAATATATTTAAGGAACAAATTACTAACATTAGTTCTATATGTTTACAAAAGTCTATTAAATTTTGAATAATAATTAATAATTCATTGATTTTTACTTCCGTGTCGATTAGACTTTTCCAATTTTGTTCTTTGTTTAGTGTGAATGCTATGGCGTTAAGCTTTTCTGATATTTTATTTTCGTTTACCCGTATTTGTTCTAATTTTGAATTAAATTTATCGGTGAGATGTTTTTCGTTTTTTATTATTTGATCATTTTGATCTTGAAGAATCTTTTGATTATTTTTTAATTGCTCTATCAGAGTGTCATATTTTCCTGCATCACATTGATCTAGGTTAGCTGTGATTAACTTGATGATATTCCCTAACTCATTTATTAAACCTCGTTTATTTCTTTTATTAAACAGTTTTTGAATTTGTTGTGTTAGATCATTAAGAAAGTAAGATAAAGCTTTACTTTGTTCTTCTAGCTGATGTTTATTTTCTATTTGTTTTATGACATTTATTGTGATATTATTTCATTTTGAATATTCTTTAAATAATGGAGTGATATTATAATTAAAATAGTGTATGATTTCTCCTTCTTTTATTTTACAGTTACCGATTCCAAATAAAAGGAATCCATTGTTGTTACAGATGTTTATTAGTTGACCGGTAGTAAAAGCCCTGGAATCAGAATTTTATTTTATCTAACTTGAATTTCCGAATGTGCCTTTTATTTTTTATTTCTACTGTTTCTAATATTAGGTTATAATTTTCTACAGTAACTCTTTTGAATATGGGTTTTTATATTTGTGCATTAATCTATTATTTTGTTTAACATAGACTTTCTCCGGAATTTTTAATGGTAGTTCGTTTTCTTTTGTTCTTTTTGCTTTATCTTTATGAATTAATTATATTTATTATTTTATTTGTTTCTGATTTATTAATAAAATAATCGTTTATTACTTCTTCTTCGGATTTTTGTTTTTGAAAATATTTATTTTGTTCATCCTGTCCAAAAATTATTTCACAAGGGGTCATTTTTGTTATTGAGTGTTTGGTGTTATTGTATGCTATTATTGCTTTATTTATGTTTGTTTGTAAATCTTTATTTTTGTTTGTTGAGTTTAATATCCGAAGATGTTCTATTAATACAGAGTGAAACCGTTCTACGGCATTTGACTTTGGGTTTGATATACTGATTAAGTGTAATTTTATATCGTGATTATTACAATAATTTTTTACTAAAGCATTGTTAAATTCTAGTCCATGATCTGCGATGATTATATTTGGTTTTTTGTAAGTTTTTATAAATTCTTCGATTATTAACATTGTTTCTTTTCCAGTTTTATTGAAGGTAGGATAGATGAATCCAAATTTCGGAAACGGTCAAATATAGTGATGAAATATTCTTTATTTAATGTGAGAAGGTCTATATTTATAATTTGAAAAAGAGTTTTTGGTGTAGGGGTTAGATTGTCATTTAGTTGTATAGGGTGTCGATCATATTTGTTTTCTTTACATATTCTGCATTGATTAATAATATATGTAATGTCTTTAAGCATGTTGGGCCAGAAATATTTTTCTTTGAGTTCATTATAAGTTGCCATTATTCCTCGATGATTTAAATATCCGTTATGATTGTCAAAAATTATTTGAGTTTGTCTTTTCTCGTTCTCAACGTCTTCCACAAATTTATTGCATTTTATTAAATTTATTGTATTTGATTCGAATTTGTTTTGAATTATTTCATTTAGGGTTTGTTCGTATTGTTTGGGAATTAATATCAAGTATTTGATTTTTGGCACTATATAATTTTTTAATGTTTCTAATAATTGTTCTTCCATTTTATCTATGTTAATATTTATTATAAATCTTTGTTTTTGATGGTTAAATATTTTTTTTATTTCTATTTCAAATGGTTTATTAGAAAAGTAAAATATAATTTGGGTTTCTGCTAAATTTATTCTATTGTCTACAAATTTTATTCCGTTAACTGGGTTCTCATTCGAACTATGAATTGTGTTTCCGGATTCTGATTGATTCACGTCTATGCTTTGGTTTTCATCTCTGTTATTTCCATAAATTGAGGCTACTGATTCATTTATTATGTGCTCTAATTCGTCTGATTCCAAACTATAATTTTGTAATTGTTCGTACAAATTTATTTGTATTTCAGTGTTATTAAATATTTGTTCTAAGATTTTTATTAATTCTGCTTTTTCTAATCTGCTATATCCACATGATAAATATGGAATATTAATTTCATATAAATCGTTTTTTATTAAATAGTCTCGTAATTCAGTAAGTGTTTTCTTAAAGTATTTTCGGTTTACGTTTTCTAAATAAATATCTTTTGTAATTAGATAGAAAATTATTTTATTTTCTGTATTTTGAATTATAATATTTTTATTGTTGTCATTTGTTTCACAATCATTTTTAGTGTAATATTTTAAATCTATTTGTCTGGCAAGACCTATTAGAAAATTTGAAGTCTTTTGATATGCAGTGTGCGAATATGTCAGAGTTAGTTACGTCTCTATATTTTTTATGATTTTAAATGGTTCTCTTTGTCTTGATAAGAAATCTGCAATTTTGTTTGTTTTTCTTGGCAAATACTCGATGTCAAAATTGTATTCACCTAATTCTACTTTCCATCGCATAAGTTTTTGATCTGCGTTTTTCATTGACAACAACCAAGTAAGGGGTTTTGTGATCCGTGTGAATAGTAAATTTTTTGCCAAATAGATATGGTTTAAAATTATTTACAGACCAGATAAATGATTTTAATTCTTTTTCGACAGTGCTATAATTTTGTTCTGCTGAATTGAATGTTTTTGATGCGTAGGCGATAGGTTTCTCTTGTCCGTTTATAACTTGTGAAATAACTGATCCCATTGCGTAATCAAAGGCGTCCGTGGTGACAATATTTTTTTTTTCCGAAAATCTGGGAATTCTAATATTGGGGGGTTACTTATCAATTCTTTGGTAGTTGTAAATGAATCTTGATACTCTTTATTTGTAATATCTATTTGTTTATTCTTTCTTAGGCATTCTGTAAAAGGTTTAGTGAGTTTTGCAAAATTTGGAATAAAGCGTCTGTATCATGAAAGTTTTCCGAGCAAAGATTTGATTTCTTTAATTGTTTTAGGGATCATAATTTTTTTAATTGCGTCAATTTTCTTTTTATTTGGTTTAAGTCCTTCCTGAGATATTATAAATCCTAAATATTCGGTTTCGGTCTTCAAAAATTCGGATTTATCGATCTGTATTTTTAGATTTGCATCTTGTAACTTTTTAAATATTTTTTCAATGTTTTCTAAGAGTTCTTGTAATGTATTTCCAAATATGATTATGTCGTCCATGTAGACTAAGCAATTTTTTTTAATATATTCTGCGAGTATTTCGTTCATCATCCTCTGAAATGTTGCCGGTGCGTTGATTAACCCGAAAATTTGTAATGGCCTGAGGATGTCGAGAAAGCTGTTTTTCCCTATCATTTTTATCTATTGGTTTTTTTTTTATTTGGTGAAAGGCATCGGCTGCCAGGGCCATTAGCCTGTTTAACTGGTACAGAATAAAGTATTCTACACAGGTAAGGACAATCACAGATAAAAGATTTGATAAAGTATTATAATTATTTTCAGACGACCACAACATGTTAAAAGAAATCAGGTAAATTTTGTCAATACAGTATCACAGTAAGTATCACAGGTTAGTGCCTTGAGAGAGGTGCAATTAAAACACAAGTTAAAATATTATTATTATTATTATGTTTCAGGACAGTCACAACATATTAAAATGATTAGTTAAAAACTTTCAGGTAAGTACCTTCGTCATTTTTTGTTATAAAATAATAAATAAATAACAAATAAAAACAGACACATAGATAAATAAAAAAATCTCAAGAAATTACACACTGCCATATAGGCCAATTGCCTTTAAAAACCTGAGTACATTTCTCAGTTTCCTAGGATCTTGAAGTAGACTTGAAATATCAGGATCTATTTCGTATATCCTACGGATTGGGTCATACTGTTGACACGCTACCAAGATATGATGGACGGTAAGTGTAACTCCACAGTTAAAGCACAGAGGAGCATTATTCCGACTGAGTCGGTACCCGTGTGTCAAATATGTATGACCCATCCTCAGACGATGGATATTGACGAGATCCCGTCTTTCAAGATCACTAGGTAACAAGATAGGTGCAACAGACGGCTTAATGGTTCTCATATGGTTCTGAACTGCATCCCAGTGTCCTTGCCATAACTTGGTCACCTCTCTCTTTAGCTTCACGGCAATGTCTGAAGCTGGAACTTCTTCTACATTAGCAGAGTCGTTGTTAGCAGCAAAACAGGCTGCCTTATCAGCTATCTCAATACCTTTAATTCCAACGTGACTTGGAACCCAGAGAAAAGAGACATCCTTCGCCACATCATGAAGATGTTTCATGAGGGACAGGATGCTTTGTATTATTGGGTCAACGGAAAAGGTATTTCAGATGGCCTGAAGAACGCTCAAAGAGTCGCTAACTACGAGGAAGCGTGAAGTGGATGCTTCAAACTCGCAGAAGCGTAGTGCCTGCAGAACTGCATATGACTCTGCTGAATAAACTGAATAGAGAGGGGGTAGTGACCAAGAGTTTGCGGTGTTATTCACGGCAAATGCGCAACCGACACCTAGATGAGTTTTTGAACCATCTGTGTAAATCACAACAGTTTCCCTATACTTGTCCAGAATGTCGAGGAAATGTGATCGTATGAGAACAGGTGGCGTGTTCTCTTTATCGAACCTTGTCAGAGCAAGCTTCGATTGGTGCTCTGGTATGAGCCATGGCGGTACTTCACATTCCCCGACTGAGTTCGTAGGAGGAAAACGAAACTCAATGGCATCTAGAATTTCTCTAGCCCGGACAAATAAGGGTTTGGTAGTGATTTGTCTTCTGTTGCACCTGTCACCGAAAAGTACTAGATGATTTTTATTACCTGGCAACGAGTGTATTTTGTTAACATATAGCAGTGTGAATTTCTTTCAAGAGCGTACCTAAGAGCTTGGTTGTGTATGGGGTCTAGCCTGCTAAGGGTTGTTCGCTTAACGGACGCATACAGTACACACCCATAATCAATCTTTGATAGTATTAGAGATTGATATAACCTAATAAGCATCTTAGGTTCTGCCCCCCATCTAGTACCCGCTAACATTTTTAAAATATTGAGCGCTTTAAGGCAGCTTGCCCTGAGCTGCTCTATGTGCGGTTTCCAGGTGGGTCTGGGGTCGAAAGTTAAACCAAGGAATCTAACGCTATTGACATCCCGGATTGGAGAACCCCTGATAAACAGGAGTGGCCCGTAGTGTGGTCGATTGAGTCGACAGAAGTGCATGCATTGGGTTTTAGGTTGTGAAAACTTAAACCCTAGTTCATGAGCATTGCGGGTGATGGTGTTGATGGCAGTTTGCAGCGTTCTGTTGATGACTCCCATTTTACTGGCAGAGCAGAATATGGTGAGATCATCAACGTAGAGACAGATTCTCACACTGTCACTAACTGCTGAAACTAGGGCATTTACCGCTATGGCAAAAAGTGTAACGCTTAGAGTCGAGCCTTGTGGTACTCCGTTCTCCTGTACTCGGAGAGAGGACATGGACGTACCGACCCGAACTCTAAAGCTGCGGTTACAGAGAAAAGATTTCACAACCTGTGGTAGAGAACCGCGGAAACCCCAATCATGCAACTTCTTTAAGATTGCATACCGCTAAGTCATATCGTAAGCCTTCTCGAGGTCGAAGAACACCGCGACCAGGTGTTCTTTTTTGTTAAAAGCCGCTTGTACTGCGTCTTCTAGATAAACAAGATGGTCAATTGTGGATCTGAATTTGCGAAAGCCGGCCTGGTGCTCCGAAAGTAGATTTCTGCTTTCCAGAATCCACATCAACCGGTTATTGACCATTCTCTCGAATATCTTTCCAACGCAGGATGTGAGGCTTATAGGTCTATGACTTGACGGTAGTACTGGATCTTTTCCGACCTTTGATATCGGAACAATGATGGCTTCCTTCCAATTCTCTGGGTAAATACCTTCTTCGTACAACTTATTGTACACTGAGAGTAAGTATAGCTTGAAATCAGGGGTTAGGTGTTTAAGCATGTCGATAGTGACCCTATCTGGTCCTGAAGAAGAATATTTAGCTTGATTGAGCGCATGGTCCAGTTCGAAGAGCTGAAATTTTTCATTGTACGGAAGAGTACAAACAGTGCAGAAGTTTAAGGGTATCTCCCTTTCAGCTTTATTATTGAGAAAAGCAGGCACGTAGTTCGCTGAACTACTCGCCTCTTCGAACTGGTTTGCCATGATTTCGGTGATCGTGAGAGGATCACGCGTATAATTTTCTTCATCCAGCTTCAGACAGGTCACGCCTGACAGGCCACCATGCCCTGCGACACGTTTAACCCTTGACCAGCATTCTTGCGTTGTAGTGGTAGAGGATATTCCAGACACATACTCATTCCACGACCTACGCTTACTCTCAAGTATACTACGTCGGGCTGTTGCCCTTGCTTTTTTCAAAGCAATCAAGTTGTCTTGCGAAGGATACCTTTTGAATCGGTTAAAAGCCATCTTTTTCCTACGGACCAGCTCCTGAATCTCGGTGTTCCACCAGGGAACTGAGATTTTGTGGGTAGCCTGCCTAATCGTAGGGATGGCAGCGGAGGCTGCCGATAGAATAGCAGATGTCAGTTCTTCTACATTTAGACTATTATCATTCCACAGTGTTGGTACATTATGGGATTGCTTAAACCTCAGCCAGTCGGCTTTTGACGTGAGCCACCTAGCAGGAAACACTTGTTCGGATTTCGGAGAATCCATAGTTATGACCAAAGGAAAATGGTCACTGCCATAAAGACTATCAAGTGCCTGCCAGGAATAGCGTGTGGCTAAACAAGAAGACAGAATAGTGAGATCGATGTGTGAAAAATCCCTTGAGCGGGCATTAAAGTAGGTGGGTGACCCCGTGTTCATAAGAACAAGAGCGGGGTCATCCAGGAGGTTTTCCAAGATCTTTCCTCTTTGATCCGCACGACAGGAACCTCACAGGGGACTGTGCGCATTGAAGTCGCCCATGAGGATAAAGCGTCTTGGAAGCTGGCGAATGATATCAAGAATGTCAGTCAAGTCCCAATTACATATTGGGAGGTAGATGTTACACACTGTAACGTTGAAAGGGACTGACATTCTGACCGCAACAGCTTGAAAGTTGGAGTTGAGAAGAACCTGCTCGTAGCTTATGTCTTGCCTTATGAAGATATCCACACCACCGTTGACCCGGATGAGAGGGTCGGCATCTTTTCTCACTACACCGTAGTTCTTGAGTGCGTAAGGTTGGCTGGGTCTAAAGTGCGTTTCCTGAAGACACACGCATATCGGGTTGAATTCCGATAGCAGCATCTTCAGGTCGCAGTAGTGGTAAACGCATCCCTTAATGTTCCACTGAATGATACAGTCACTGTCTCGGAATGTAGAAGAACTAGACATCTTGTATTAACGTTTCTTTCGACTTCCTCGCCATAACTTTCGGCCATCTCGGACCTCGCTTTTTAGGGCGTTTGGGGTTCTGGGATGTTTGAGATGTTTGTGAGGTGGTGGAATAGACGGATGTGTCTCCGTCAGAAAGAGAATCTTCCCCTCCTTTAGTCCTCTTTCTTTTGTCCACCTCAGAGGGTGTTGGACTGGGTGCCCTTTTCGGGAAGGCACGAGATAACTCTGCTCTTGGAAGAACAAAGTTGTCTCTGGTTTGAAATACGGATTTCAAAGCAGAGACTAACTGCGGCAAAAGTTCCTTCACTAGCGAAGATGTTATGGAAGTATTTAGGGCTGGTTCTTTACTAGCTGCTGCCGCATAGCTCACTCCTTGGTTAGGAGTTCGCACTACTACTTTGTTCCGTGCTTCGAAGTAAGAAATTTTTACCCTCGTTTTAACTTCCTGTATTGCTGCTTCCTGTTTGAAAACAGGGCAATTTCGAGAGCGGGCAGAGTGGTTACCTTTACAGTTTATGCACCGTAAAGGTTCTTCACACTCACCCTCATGCAGATCTTTTCCGCAGGCACAGATCTGCGGATTGTTACATGTTCGTGTCGTATGTCCAAAGCGCTAGCACTGGAAACACCGCATTGGTGCAGGGATGTACATACGAACTTTGAGGTTGTAATATGCAACGGTTATATTAGTCGGCAGCTTGGGGGTGATAAAAGTGAGAACGTGAGTTGGCGTGTCCACCAACAAACCAGGGTTCTCACGCCTCTTAATTCTCCGGACTTCAATTACGCCTTGGTCGCCTAAGTTTTCACAGATATCCTCAACGGTACAATTGAGGAGATCATGACAGAAAATGACACCTTTACAGGAATTTAAGGTCTTGTGCGGTGTCACCTCTACCTCAAATGTACCTATTTTTTTGGTTTCAAGAAGCCGGTTTGCCTGAGCAGACGATACTGTCTCTATAAAAAGACCTTCTCTTGTTTTTCTAACATTTTCCACGTTACCAACTATTCCAAATAGAGCTTTTTGAATAACAAAAGGACTAACTTTCTCGAATGACCCACTAAGAGTTTTGACGGCCAGGAATCGAGGTGTGGACGACTTTTCCTGGCTCGTACCTACTTTTGCTGTCATTGCCTCGATGGCAGCCTGAACTCTAGCAGCAGTGTTGTCGAGAGTAGACTCTTTCTGCCCACTTGTTCCCGGTTGGGGAGTCTTGTTTGGTGACGAGGTTTTCTCCCCGGGAGCTTTTGACGTGGCCCCTGACGCACCGTTTTTTGCCGGACGGAGAACCGGTGGGCGGCTTTGGTTTACCCATACTCATATTAACAGAAGTTCGGTCTCGGGTATCCCCACCCTCCACGGAGCCTCAAAAGGGACGCTAACGCCGCAAGCCGACGTAGCGCCAGGGCTTCCCCGAGACTATAGCCATCCCAGGGGGCAGCAGGGCCGGTCCACGGGAGAGATCATGAGAGCCGCCGCAAGACTCCACTCACGCCCGCTTTCCGGTGATCCCACCACGTCCCCAAGAAAACTCACCCCTCAGCCTCAAACGGGATGGGAACCGATTGGCCACAGTTGGGTTAGACTGCGACCTCCCGTTTAGGTGAATCATGGACCAAAGTAGTGTGTTGGGGCTTCCTCAACTACCAGGATTCCACTCTCTACCGACACGGGTCACCGGGCACGGTCAACACCCAGGTAGGTATTGAAGAACACATCTCGATACGATCGCCTACTAATCGCACGGTATGGAACAGTATGGCCCGTTAGTTCCCCCTCTGCAACAGAGGGGTACTAAGCCCCCCCACCACGACAAGGTGGGCCCACGGGGGGATTTATCTATTGGTATTTGGTGAAAACCCAAGTGCAAATCTAACGTGGTAAAGAATTTTGGTTTGTCAATGTGATCTAATAATGAGTCGATATTGGGTAAAGGAAATTTATCTTTAATTGTTTTTTGATTTAGTTTGAGAAAGTCTATTACTAATCTTGTTTTGCGTTTGCCTGACGCATCACTCTTTTTTGACACTATCCATATCGGTGAATTATATGGGCTTTTTGATTTTTGAATTACTTTAGTTTTTAATAAATTTTGAATGTTCCTCAATATCTTTTTCGTATATTTGTGGGAATCTATAATTTTTTGAAAAACCGCTGAGTCGTCTGTTGTTCTGATTTAATGTGTAGTAGTGTTTGTGATGGATAGTTCGTCGGGGTTTGGAAATAAATCTGAATATTTTTCTAATAAAGATTTAATTTTTTCTTTTTGTTTGTAAGTGAGATGCTCGTGTCTGAATTGTATAAAAGAGTTATTTAATGTTTGTGAAGATAATAATTTAAATTTCTTATTTCCGAATGTTATAATTTTATTTTTAAAGTCCATTAAAACATTACAATGTTCTAATATTTTTACGCCAAATAACATTACTTTCCTTATGAAATTCATGTAAAAGAATTCAAAAATTTTGCCTTCAATTTTTATTTTGACACAATTTTTACATTTTACTTTTCCTTGGGCTGTTTTGAAAGTAATTTGTTTCTGAATAATTTTTAAATTTCTTTGTTTAACAATGGCTGGGGAAATTAAATTTATATCGGAACCAGAATCAATTAATATAAGGTAATCGTTAAATCTTATTAAAGGAATAGATTTTAATTTGGAAGTCATTACGTATTTTGTTCTAGTGTTTCTGGGCTTTCCTCTAAAAAAGAGTCTTCATCGATAATTTCTTCTTCGTATTCTTCAAGATTTTGTTGTTCAGGGTTGACATTTTCATTTTCGATTTCAGTATTAAAATTTTGTTTAATTGTTGAAGTTGTCATAGGTTGCGTATTCCGTGTTTGTAACGACATTGGTTGAGGTTGGAATTTGCGTGTTTCGTTACCATTTACTAAATTTTGTCTTGAGAACCGATTAGTAGCTGGGGTTGGTTGTTTGTAGACATTGACTGATTTTGAAGGGAAATATTGACCAGGAAATTGTCTGGGTGGAGGAGTAAAGGTGAAATTTAAATTTTTTGAAGTGTTTGTATTTGGTTTGTTGTCGTTTCTTGTCATTGTGTAACCCTTCCTCGGTGAGGATAGGATTGACAAAAATATTTAATATGGGGTTCTTTGTCAGACTGGAGACGGAACAAGTACTAGGAGATGGAGATTGAATTAAACAGAAATACTCACGTTGGAATATATAAACAAATAAATATAATGTATATTGTTGACTGTACACTTTTGATGATAATGTATATTGTTGACTGTACACTTTCGATGTTACTCACACTTCTATTGCCGTTTATCACTACTGTCTCCTATTCATTACCTTACTCTATATATACAAAAGACACAAGTGCTAAATCAGCAAATATTAGCTTTACTTTACTCAATATTATTTATGTATTACATCCATTTCCTATTTACTTAATTGGTGCCACTAGAATGTGCTGACTTAGACTTGTTACATTCCTCCCGACTTCGAGAAATTTGCTTCCTGTAAGGAGCACAATTTCCAGAAGCACTTACTTATCCTAAACTTAATGTTTAATGCAGTTGTCTGCATCGTAGCACAACACCACACATATAGATTGTTCACTTTGGAGTCCACTTCCCGTCTTGAATGATACTGAAATGCCGCGCTGTGCCACTTGACCTTGCCGTGCAATTTTTTTTTTTTTGTGTATATGATGACAACAGACTTTTTGCTGACCCCGGGTATCCATCGCTTTTCTGATCTGTAGCTCCTTGGTCTTCGTGCTGGTTGTGCTAGGACGTGATCAGTCTTAATCTAAGCTAACTAACGTTGGTGAAACCATCCTGGTTGTGTGCTTGGTTCTCTAGGGGGCGCACTAGGTGTTACAACCCCAGGTATACCCACATCTTTATCGCGGTTTATATTTAATACTTCAAACTCTTGTCCTTGGTTGTGTTGACGCGTTCTGCGGTGGTGATTATTCAGAACTAGGTGCGTCAACGCGTTCCAGAGACAAGCAACTATACTAATAGTGCATCCCATTGTTCTATATAAATTAGATCCACTTATTATGGCGTCCAACAAATATTTAAAAATTTTGAAAATTGTATAAACCCCAATAAAGTTTGACATAAACATACCTATACTGGAGAACCAACCCCACATTTGTTTAGCCGTAGACACTGCCAAGCTTCTGAGATCACCTTTTGAGATAAGGTCTAGAGTTGATAGGCCCTGGTCTACCGTATCTCGTCCTACTACCTTTCTCGTTATTATATTTGCTATGGCTTGTCGTTCTAGCCCGAAAATTAACGCATCTTGAGCCGATTTTATCTCTTTTTTTGAGTAGATGCCGGCGTTCCCTATGTCGTACAGAGGTTTGAATGTGAACTTTGGTTCTTGCTGTACCTCCAACATTTCTGGCTCGATACCCTGCGTTAGATGCGGGCTGAACCCAAGCCACTTATCTTCCACGAAGTACAGGGCTGGTGCTAGATGACTGCAATCTATCTGCTCGGCTTTGTCTTGCAGGATGTGTGTTAATGGAGTCATGAACATTTCTTCCTCATTCGCAAATATGGGTAGTTCGTTATAGCATTCTTCTACTCTCCAAATTTTCACTACCCTTGGTGTACATTGCATAATGTGGATGACTTCGCCCATGACTCATCCTACGTACCCTAACTTATTTTTAATAAGGGTGCTTACTGCATTAGGAGCTAAGGGAGCTAGTAACAGTCGATTTCGCAACATGTCTCGCTCGAGTAGACAATGCCTGTGAATTAGGTCACTGTACATGTCTCTCATTTCTCTTTTGAAGGATTGTTCAACGTAAAGGAATTTAGTATTCAGATATGCTAATAAATTTACATTTTTTGGATTTGGAACCCCGTTGACTAAATATTTAATACCAAAGTCTTTTTTAAATGCAACTAATAATTTTGGGTGTTCGGTGAGCCAAACTTCGTTTTCACAAATGTTTGTTCTCTCCAATAATCTTACTGCGAAAATCTTTTCTCCTTCCTCGACTACCACATACCTTTTACTGTCCCCAAATTTTGATTTTTCTGTGGATACTAGGCTCACATCTCCTTCAAAAATTAGCGACATACTGCTGCCATCGCACTGCCCTGTCGCGACTCGTTCCCACACTGTTTCTCCTATTTCAGTATCCATGCACTAACCACTTAAAAACTTACACACTACACCACCTTTTAAACTAATCTCATCAGATTCTAATTTGACAGTCGCCGAGTAATCCTTTAGTGTGATTTTTACAGTTGCTTGTACCGCAACACCTTCCCATGATACTCCATTTTCAATAAACGATCCTCCGGTGCATTTCCCGGAAATATCTAACCTCCCTGCCAAAGTTAGTGAGGCTGAGATTGTCCCATTACTTATGAGTTTGTTTATAACTGAGTTTCCCAGCCCCTTATACATTTTTGTACGATGCATCAGGCGACATTCTTCCGGACCAACCTCATGGATGTATGTAAGAAGCCCTTGTTGAACTGAAGACGTGTGACTGTGCATCCCGCAGTGCTGAATTAACCGTGTAACCTCTACCAGACAAGTGTACACTTGGACGTTGCGAAATTCGTCTTCTTGTAATATCTGGACGTTGGCGCGAGATTCATTGTACCCTTTATCTAAATCTGGGCATTCGGCTACGTCTTTTAGCGAGAGGTCGTTATATTTGTATTCGGTCGCCTGCAGTCGAATCCGATTAGCGCGTATGCCGCACTAATAAGACTGCAAATTATCCACACAACCGGGATGGACTGCATCTGTAATTTAAAAACATTATCGTCCTGATGGTTGTATCCAGGGATAGTATGGTGCTGGACCCTTGCTACGTGTATGATATGGGGTGGTGGGAGTTTGTGGTAGAGCTGGCTGTTGTTCTTCAATTCGGCTTAATTCCTGTAATAAAAGTTCATAATGGTGAAGGTTATTATTTGGATTCGCTACTCTTGCTTTCTCCGGTTCCTTTGGTAGAGTTGGAGTTGTCTCTTTGTTATCCTCGTCCTTTGGAACTTCTGCTTTATAATGTTTCAGGCGATTAACGTGAACTTTGAGAGTTTTGCCTGATTTATTATCTTTAATTTTATAATTTACGGGACCCAGTACTTCAATTATAAAGTACGGCCCTGTCCATGGTTTGGCTAGCTTGCGTGACGTTCCTACCTGTATTGCTGCGTCATGTAAATATACTGCCTCTCCAACATTAAATTTTGTTGACATCGTGTTTTTATTAAATTGCCTATGTACTGTCTCAGTCGCTTGTGCTAAATGTTGTTTTACTTTTGTGAATGCGAACTGTAATCTTTGTCTTAGTTCTGATGCGTAATTGTCCTCGTAGTCGTAACGTAATGTCTGTGGTCTGGTTATATAATCGTATGGTAACTCAATGTCTCGTCCGTGCATTAAAAAAAATGGCGTCTCTTTCGTGCTGTTATGAACGCTACTTCTGTACGCTAATAAAACATATGGTAACCAATCGTCCCAGTCAGTTTGATCGTGCTTAACAAAATGTGACAAAATATCTTTAAATACGCGGTGACTTCGTTCTAGCACTCCATTTGTTTGAGGTCTATAGGCAGTTGTTTGAATTTTTTCGGTTCCGAAAATAGTGCATACTTCTTTAAATACTTGTGACGTAAAATTTGCTCCTAAATCTGTTAATAATTGTCTTGGGGCTCCGTGTCTTGCTATAATTTCTTGTGCTAAAATTTTTGCGATTGTACTAGCTTTCTGATCTTTTATCGCGAATGCTTCCGGGTATTTTGTGAAATGATCCTGGAATGTTAAGATATATTTATTACCTTTCAAAGTAGTCGTTAATGGACCTACAACATCCATTGATACTCTTTGCATTGGGACCGAAATTTCTTGAAACTTTTGTAGTGGTGCTGGTTTGTGATGCGGAGATGTTTTTCTTTCATTGCATGAGTGACATTTGCTGCAGAAATTTTCAATGTCCTTGCTCATGTTGTTCCAGTAAAATTTTTCTTTGATTCTTTTGTTCGTCTTTTCGTAGCCCTGATGTCCGGCGTATGGTAGGTTATGATAATCGTGCATCACTTGGAATTTCATTGACGTTGGTACCACGAGTTTATGATGTCTCTCGTCTCCGGTTTTTTCTTTAAACAACAAGCCCTCGGTGTCCGTAAAAAATCCATCTTTGGTCTTCATTTGCTTTATATCTTTATCTGTCTGTTGTTTGGAAGTATAGTATGTCTGTCCCATACGGGTTCGTAGCTTTGAATTTCGGTATGAATCATATTTACTGGTATTCGTGATAATACGTCAGCATTTTTTTCCCGGTCTATGTATAACTTCGAAATCGGGTTCACTTAAGGTTAGTGCCCACCTGGCTAGCCGTGCATTGTCACCCTTAAATGTCATCAACCATTTCAGTGGCTTGTGGTCCGTTATGACAGTAAATTTGCGGCCATATAGATAACATCGGTAGTGCTTTACACCCCAACATACTGCTAGACATTCCCATTCTGATGTTGTATAGTTTCTTTCGGCAGACTGAAATTGTCGACTAGCGAATGCTATCGGTCTCTCGTACCCTCCAATCTTTTGACTTAGAATAGCACTAATTGCTGTGCCACTGGCATCCGTTGACAAGATAAATTCTTTTGAAAAATCTGGATGAGCTAACACTGAATCTAAGCATAGGGCATTTTTTAATTTTTCATACGCTTGCTGACACTTTTCGTTCCAATTAAATTCTTTATCTTTCTTTGTTAATTCGGTTAAAGGTTTCGCGGTTTCCGCGAAATTATGAATAAAACGTCTGTAAAATCCCACAAGCCCTTACTTCTTTTACATTTCTAGGTTTTGGATAATTTTAAATAATTGAAATTTTGTCGTTATCTGGTTTTATCCCTTCTCCTGTTATAATGTGACCTAAATATTTTGTTTCTGACTTCAAAAATTTACATTTGCTTGGTTGTAATTTCAAATTTGCTTGACGTAATTTATCAAAAATTTCTCTTAATCGATGTAAATGCTCTTGTATTCCTTCCCCATTAAATACAATGATATCATCCAGATAAATCAAACATTTCTCACCTTGCAACCCTGCTAAGATACTATTCATCAGTCTCTGGAATGTGCTGGGTGCATTCGCTAGACCAAACGCCATTTTTGTAAACTGATAATGTCCTCCGTCAGTTGTGAACGCTGTTTTTTCTTTGTCCTGCTCATCTAATTGTACTTGCCAGTATCCAGAAGCCAAATCTAATATGGTAAACATATTAGCATTCCCTAATTGATCCAAAGTCTCCTGCATATTGGCAACAGGGAAATAGTCCCTTTTTGTTACCTTATTTAACCCTCTGAAATCTATACACACTCTAATTTTCTTTCCGCCATTCTCTGATTTCTTAGGTACCATGACAACTGGCGCTGACCATGGCGAATCCGATGGCTCTATTACCCCTGCATCCAGCATTTTCCTTATTTTCTTCTATAGTGGTTCTTTTTGGCTAAAAGGAACCCGGTATGGTGCTTTTGCAATCGGTTGCACGTCCCCTGTAATTATTTTGTGTTTCACCTTATGTGTGCACCCCAATTTCGTATCTTCCCAGTGAAATATATCTTCGTACTCTTCTAATAACATCAACAATTCCTGTTGCACCTCGTGAGGCAGGTAATCTAACTCTAGTTGATCTTCGATCCTTTTCCTATCACTATTTCTTTGAACTGCGTTTATCTGAACCTTGTATGACTCATTGTCTAATCCTCGTTCCGGTTCATTGAGCCATACTTTCGCTTTACCTATGATCGTATTTTTACGAATTATGATCTCTTTGCTTGTTACGTTAATTAATTTTACGGGTATCTCTTTTTCTGCCTTTGTAAGGATTCTTGCCGCCATTAACCAGTGAATTTTGATTTCTTCTGGTTCTATTATGATCTCGCCCCCAGGGTAAATTAAGTTCTGTATGGCAGTACACATAAATTCGCAATTAGGTAAAATTCTTTCTGTGTACTTTAATCTAACTATCCCAATTTTCCGTGTAGGTGATCTTCCTTGTTTCAATGTACCAATCTCTACTTTGCAACTTTCTGCGTTTACCTTTAATGACGTTGCTTTATCTCGTCTATTTTTAAAAGCGTTATCCACATCGCCCTGACCTACATTTACTATGTCATGCGGCCTTGTAGCGATATTGTTTGTTGTTGACATTACCTTTGCTGTTGTCAGCATTTCTTTTGCTTTGCTGTCTGTTATCAATGGAATACTTGTGTTACCTCTTATAACTTCGTTAGAGTAATAATTTATACTAGCCTCATACTGTTTGAGAAAATCACGGCCTAAAATACCGTTGGCTTCTAATTTTAATTTTTCCGAACAAACAACACACTTGAACTTAATATTTACCTTATTAAAATTAAATTTTACATCCGTTACTCCAAAATAATCTAATTCACCGCCCGAGATAGAAGTTAATGTTCCGATGCTTTCTGATTTTATTTGTTGCCCCTTAACAACTCTACTTTTAACTAATGAAACTGCCGATCCCGTATCTACTAAAAGTTTTACTGATTTATTATTTACTGACGCTAATACCAAATTTGGAATATAATTATTATTTTTTTCGATTTGAGTGATTACTATGGGTTTATTTTGATTGGAGTTATCTAGTACCTCCCGCGGTGGGGCGTGTGCGAGAGGGGCTACTCGTTTAAATGATGACTGTTATTTGTTTGATAGCGTGAATTTTGTTCATACCTTTGTTGATTTTCCTTAAATCTGTTCTTGTCGTAGTATCTCGTATCTTGGTTTGGCGGTTGATTCCTATATCTGTTTAGGTAACCGCTATTACTTCTATGAAACTGGTATTGACGGCTGTTATTGTATATTTTCTCTCTGCACCCTATAGTAATATGGCCTGGTTTTCCACACTTCCAACATGTCCCTCTTTCTCTTTGCTTGCAGTCTCTTTTAAAATGGTCAGTGGCCCCACAAGTGTAACATTTTTTTTTTCTATTTTTGGTGGATTCTTGTTTACAGCTCCGATTTCTATTTGTCCTATTCTTTCACGAAGGATTTCCATTTCTTCTCTTTCTGCCATCATCACGGCGTCGTCAAATAACAAGTTTTCCTGTGCGTCCATTATTGCCCGTATATATCTTTTTATTTCCATTTTTAACCCTGTTTTAAATTGATGCATACATAGTTTATCTACGAAATTCTGTTCCACGCCTCCTTGTTGCAATAATTCTCTGTTTAGTTGCCGTAACCTCTGAGCGAATTGTTGTACAGTTTCGTTAGGTGTTTGTGTACAGTTAGATAAGTCATTGTAAATTTGTCCCGGTAATCGTTTTTTTGAAAATCTGTCTAGAAAATGTTGCGCGAATTCTTTCAGTGATAGAGTTTTACTGTGAAGTTCTGGTTTGTTCATGTACAGTTCGAAAGCCTGGCCCGTTAGTCTTATTCGCACCAGATCAACTGTGTCCTGGTCTGTCCATTCCTCAATGTCTTTTCGTATTTTAACTTTTGCAAAATATTCTTCTGGTTTTTCCCCGCAAAATTCATCCAAAACATTTGCTGCCGTACTGAACTTTATTTTTGATACGTTGAAGCGACTCTCTAACTCTTTGATTACCTTTCCCGAATTTTCCCCGTTTGCCATATTTTGTTTATGATGTTAACTGACAACTTCTAATACTTGTCGTTCCACGAGTGAACCCCAAAAGGTTACTCTAATCTGACAAAAAAATTCCCGAACCGCTGCCACCAATTTGTAACCCTTCCTCGGTGAGGATAGGATTGACAAAAATATTTAATATGGGGTTCTTTGTCAGACTGGAGACGGAACAAGTACTAGGAGATGGAGATTGAATTAAACAGAAATACTCACGTTGGAATATATAAACAAATAAATATAATGTATATTGTTGACTGTACACTTTTGATGATAATGTATATTGTTGACTGTACACTTTCGATGTTACTCACACTTCTATTGCCGTTTATCACTACTGTCTCCTATTCATTACCTTACTCTATATATACAAAAGACACAAGTGCTAAGTCAGCAAATATTAGCTTTACCTTACTCAATATTAGTTATGTATTACATCCATTTCCTATTTACTTAATTGGTGCCACTAGAATGTGCTGACTTAGACTTGTTACAATTGGGCTATTATAAAAAGAATTTGCGTAGCTAAATTAATTTTTTAATAATAAATCGCATTGCTCTAAGGTTGAAGGTTGTTTCACTATAAAAGATCCTTTTATAATAGGCGGTAATAATGATATGAATTTGTTTACGATCGCTTTTTGGTTTTCTTGAACAATCGCGTTCATTTGTTCTAAACTGTAATCTTTTGCAAGTATTTTTGATTTATATATTTCAAATTTGTCTAACATTACTTTCAGTGTGGCTTCTGTACTTTGCTTGTATTTAGTTTCAAATAATTCTCCTAATAATGTTTCGGCAGTTGTTCTGTCTGAGAAGTTAGCAGCCAAGTAAATTTTTAATTCTTCCAAATTTGTGAATTTATTTTATGAAACAATCTTTTTCGCATTGTTTATTAATCTATTTTTTATTAAATTAAAAGCGAACACTTTTTCTGCTGCTGTCTTTGATAACGTATTTAGGATGATATAAATAAATTTATTAAGGGTTGTTATGTCCCCTTCATATATTGGTATCATTTCGACATAACATTTAATGTCTTGTAAAGAAGTCATATTGGTTTCGGTAAAATTAAGTCTTACTGGATTTAGTATAATTCTTTTAATACTATTTTGAATAGTATTTACAAATTCTTCGTTATCGGAATCTGACATGAATTATTGTCTCGTGTTGGGACTTATATTCTTTATTACTAATAATTGTTAAAAGAGTGTCCTGTGAGTGAGAGAAAAATAATTTTTTACTTACAATAGTAAACTTATGACTATCGTTTTCATTGCAAAGAGTTCTCTCATGGGGTACTCGAACTGCTTCTCGTAGACTCAGAGGTAGACGAGATGTGAAGTTCTTGAAGCTTGTAGTTTGGATTCTTGTGGTCGATCGTCGATCGGACACCAAAGAAGGTCTCCGATGGGACGTATGAATAGTCCTCTGATGGGACGTATGAATAGTCCTCTGATGGGCACTGTTTAGCCGTGAGATAAAGCATTTTTTTTCTTAGATGTGGAGTTGCTAATTAGCCAATTTGCGTATAGAAATACGCCAATTAGATGAGTAACTTTGATTTGTTTATCTGTTACAAACTGATTGTTGGCTAATCCTACCGACTGCGCCAATTATGTTATTCAACTTTTAAAAGTTGTTTTTTAAAAAGTGTTTCAACAGTACGCTACGAACTCCCATAGTGAATAGACGTATACAACAAGCTCTCTGTAGTAGTTATTACACAACCCAATTTACAAAGATAATTAATTATATTGAAACATCTAAAAGAATTACACAACTAAACGGCTGGTTTTCGTACACTAAAGGGCGAATTCCAGCCAACTTCCGCTCAAAATGAGTGCCACTCCAAATAATTCCACCCAATCAAACTCATACGCCGCTCGAACCGCACAAAACAATACCAAAAAAACTTCAAATGGACAATACAACAAAGAAATTAGCCCAAAGAAGGATCAAGCCATCATTATCAATTCCACAAGTGAAATACCAATAAAAGACTACATTCTGACAATTGGAGAAATCACCGGACCAGAGAATATCACCCACGTCTCCAGGTTATCCCACCAACGAATATGTGTCTATTTCAAAGACATAACAACTGTCAACAACCTTCTGAAACACCACCATAAAATATCAGTGCAAAATACAATAACAGAAATTAGACGGTACGTAACACCAGCTACACGAGTTATAATAACGAATGTATGTCCATCCATACCGAACGAAATTATAAACGAAGTGCTAAAAAACCTCAACATTAAAACACTATCTCCCATAAATAGTTTAAAAGCAGGTTTCCAAGACCCAAAGTATGCACACATTCTTAGCTTCAGAAGGCAGGTTTATATTTCAAAAAATGATAAACAAAAGGTGCTTGAATCCATAGTTATATCACACGATAACACTGAGCACAGAATATACTTGTCAATTAACATCCCAACATGTAAAAAATGCAACACCATAGGACACGCGGAAAACAAATGTAAAAGCAGCAACATTCCAGAAATAAATAACCAAAAAACACCTGAACACCAAATCAATCCAGAAAGTCACACTTTTACTCCCCAGGCAATAGAAACTACCCAAGATAATAATGACATAATAAATACAAATACTGACGTCATACAATTGAACCCGTCTTTAACCACCCAACCAAATACACAAAGTCAAGAACCACTTAACACACATCCTCAACAATCCATCACAACCCCACCACACAAAGAAATAATTAACCAAAACACACGAAATAACACCCCTGCCTAAACATCCACAAACACGAACAAAAGAATATCCCAGAAAAGACTCCCTTCTACTAGCTCAGAAAACGAAAAAGATAATGGAATATTAAATCAAGAATTTATAACACTCAAGAAAAAGAAAACTTCAGAAAACAAAAAAGAAGATGAATATACTGCAGCATTACGAACTATAGAAAAAATAATTGAGGAAGAACAAACAAAATATGTATTAAATTTTGAGCAATTGAAAGACATTTTAATTAACTCACATGGAACAAACGCAATCCAAACACAAAATATTATTCAAGAACACACACAAGAAACCTCAAAGGTAATTGAAATGATCAAAGATATACATGGTAAAATATAAGGGCGTAAGATAAAATACAGATTATCCAAAATCATAAAAAAACTCCAAAAACAAGAACCCAATCCCAAATTCAGCGACTCATTAGACAATCTTTCTCAACTAACATCTCTTTCAGAATCATCCTTTGTAGATGAATATTAGGACTCAGCATGTCAGTAATACAATGGAACTGCAATGGACTTTTCTCGCACCTCCCTGAAATACAGAAACTAATTTCAGACAATAACCCGACATATATCTGCATACAAGAAACAAGACTACGTCCGGACCAACCTTTTAAACATAAAAATTATACAATCATAAGAAAAGATCGAATAAATGAAAGAAATGCAAGTGGAGGTGTTGCTATACTTATAAACAACACACAAATAGCACAAGAAATCAATATCCAAACCGAATTAGAAGTCGTCGCCATCACCACATACTTTCCAAACAAACTAACAATCTGCAACATCTACATCGCTCCAGATCAAAAAATAACCAAAGAAAATATTGAACATATAATTCACCAGCTACCAACACCGTACATAATAACCGGAGACTTTAATAGCCACAACCCTATATGGGGGAGTGAATACACAAACCAACGTGGAAGAATCTTAGAAGAATTACTGGAAAACGATATAACGCTTCTGAATGATGGATCACCAACCCACCTATGTCTGAGATCAGGAACATTTACCAGTATAGACCTCACCTTTTGTCACCCAAGATTAACCTCCACATTATCCTGGCAAGTCATACTACCCCCACATACCACCGGACACTTCCCGATTAAAATATCTAAACCAGATCCACAACACAACCAATCACAAGAGATTCACCCCGTATACAACAAATGGAACGAAGAAAATGCAGATTGGAAATCATTCTCACAATCCCTCGAAAATACTCAGTTTACACTAAATGATGACATCAACATCACAGTAACAAATTTTACACAAATGATAATAAATGCAGCAGAAAATTCCATTGGACAAATAAAAGCAAAACCAAAAAAGAAATCAGTCCCATGGTGGGATGAAGATTGTCAAACAGCAGTCAAAAATAACAAAAGAGCGTTTTATAAATATAAAAAGTACCGAACCATTGAAAACTATATAAATCTGAAGAAAACTAGAGCAGTAGCAAGAAGAACCATTTTAAAAGCTAAAAAACAATCATGGCAAAACTATATCTCTACAATTAACGAGGCAACGAACCCGAAAGAAATTTGGGACAAAATTAAAAAAATAAGAGGGCATCGAAGCTATCAACAAACACCAAACCTAAAAGTAAATGAAACTGTGTACACAGCGCCAAAAGAAATAGCGAACATACTCGCAGAAACATATGAATATAACACTAGTGATAAAATATACAACAGAGAATTTTTAAAACATAAAGAAGAGGAAGAAAAAACCCAACTACCCATAAACAATGAAAACGAACTGGATATCAACAAACCAATAACCAAAATGGAATTAGTAACAGCTATAGAATATTTAAAAAGCAGCAGCAACCCAGGGCCTGACAGTATCACATACAACATCATAAAACACTTCCCACCAAACACAATCAACCAATTAATACTTATTTACAACAAAATATGGAATGAAAACTGCTACCCGGACTCGTGGAGAGAAGTAATAATCGTCCCGATCCCGAAACCTAATAAAGATACCTCGAACCCGAACAATTATGTATACATTTCAGCAAAAACAGAAAACCACAACCTAATCCCAAATTAAAAATCCATAACACAGAAATAGAATATGTAGACACAATCAAATTCTTAGGAATCACATTTGACAAAAAAATAATCTGGCACAAACATATACAAAACCTAAAACAGGAATGCAATCTACGAATTAACTTACTAAAATGCCTACAACACTATAAATGGGGCGCCCAGAAAGAAACCATCTTAAAACTCTATCGCTCATTAATAAGATCTAAACTAGACTACGGAGCTATAGCTTATGTAAATGCCAGCAAAACCCAATTACAAAAAATAGATCGAATAATACACCAGGCAATTAGAACCGCAACAGGAGCTTTTCGAACCAGCCCAACCCAATCATTATTAATAGAAGCAGGCGAAATACCACATCATTATCGAAGAAAACAAATGATCCTAACATATATAACAAAACTATCCAATAATCCCACTAATCCAGCGTTCCCTCAAATATTTACCAATTTTAATAATCAAATTCATCTAAAAAATATTATCCCACTTCACCAATTTATAAACGACGCCCTTCAAGAAATAAACCACTCCCTCCCAAAAATCATAAAATCAAGATATAGTCAAATACCACCCTGGTATATAAATCAACACACCTATAATCTATCACTCCTCAGACATCCCAAAAACGAAACCCTACCATTAATATATCAGAACGAATTCAAACTGTTAAAAAATAGACTTCTCCAATTCAAATTCTTGTATGTAGATGGATCAAAAGTAGAAAATAATGCAGGAGGAGCAGTAATTACAGAAAATACCGCCATAAAATTTAAACTACCCGACAAAGCAAGCAGCTATACAGCAGAACTCATTGCTATACATGAGGCCTGTAAACACATCAATAGCACCTTACCACAAAATTCAAAAGTTGCAATTTGCACCGACTCAATTAATAGCCTCCATAGAATTAAGAAATTATTCCCACAAGATCCTATCACACAGAAAATCCAGGAAGAAGTATATAAAGCAGGAAAAAATAACAAGAAAATTACCTTTATATGGACACTATCGCATGTAGGCATACATGGGAATGAACTAGCAGACGATGCAGCAAAACAAGCAGCCCAAGATAGCATACAAATATTAGATGATATACCTATATGGGACGCCATAAGTGAAATTAAAAGAAAATATAAAGAAAAATGGAAATCAGACTGGACAAACACCGTAAATAACAAACTTAGAGAAATTAAGGACGACACGACTAACTGGAACACCAACACAACGAGAAGAGAACAAGTTATTCTAACAAGACTCCGAATAGGCCACACATTAGCAACCCACAAACACATACTTGAAAAAACCCCACAACCCATGTGCTGCAACGATCCCCTAACCGTCAAGCACATACTAGTAGAATGTGCAAACCATATCGAAGCGATACAACACCATCAAATACCCATAAACCTTAAAGAGGCACTAGCCAACACTACCCAGGCAACTACAAATATCATGAATTACCTTAAAGAAATAAATTTTGTGAAACTATTATAAATTGTAATATACTTAATAACCAATATCGTATGTAAAAATATATTGTAACTTACTAATGTACAGGTTCTAATAGCCATAGTAGCTGAAGGACCTTTAATTTAAATAAAAAAAAAAAAAAGTATTTATTTCTGAGATACATCTATCTAGCTTGATTACAATATGAGAATTAGCCTGTCTACAGGGGTTACATTACATTTTATACTCATCTTGTGGAAAGTTTATAACTTAACTCTAAGTCAGCATTCTTATAGTAGTTACGTTTTATATATATATATATATATATATATATATATATATATATATATATATATATATATATATATATATATATATAGGTAAGTATGCATATGATATTGTAAGGCATTTAAGATAGAATTGATATTATGTTAAATATATTAGTTTGTGTATAGAATCAAGCTTAACCATGCAACCTATATTTGAAATTATTGCCGACCACTCTATAATTATAACGACAAAATATAACGTTGGACTAAAAATTATTAATTTAGATTGTCATTATATATATATATAGGTAACTGGATGTAGCTTTTGACTATTTTCTAGCATCTTCATCAATTATTTTAATACATACTTTCCATTTAAAATTCTGAATTCCAGCTCAAATAAAACTGGGTTAACAAATTAAAATGTATATTTAACATGAAATCCAGCTATCCACAACTAGAGCCATTATATAAGGTAAAGAAAAAAGCTCATAAACTACTTATGTCTAACATCAAAAGAGAATTCTATCAAAACAAGATCTGCAAAGCAGACAATCCTTCAAAAAGTGCATGGACTACAAAAAACGAAGCAGGTAACAAAACCACTTTTACAAATAATATAATTATTTCACATAATGACACGATTATAAATGAACCAGTAGAAGTAACAAACAGCTTCAACCGTTTTTTCAGGGACGCTCTACGGAACATCCTTGAACGTATACCCAAAAATACAAATTCTTACTCGTGTAAAACACCTGAGAATAATAAAAATTTCTATTTGTTCCCTTTTTGTGAGACGGAAGTCAAGAATATTATACATAAAAAAAATAAAAATAAATATTCCAGTGGGTCCGACTCGGTGCCAAATTTTTTAATAAAAGCAGTCTCATCAGAAATTTGTAAAACCCTGACTTATCTGATTAATTTATCTTTTGAGTCAGGAACTTTTCCTGAAAAATTAAAGGAAAATAAAATAACTCCGCTTCAGAAAAAGGGAGACAAGAACATCATGGATAATTATAGACCAATTGCCTTATCATCAGTATTCTCTAAAGTTTTTGAATACTGCTTTCTAAGATTAGAATGTTTTGTAAATAATTCTAAACTTCTTCATAAAGATCAGTTTGGTTTCCTTCCAAATTTGTCTACTCATGACGCACTACATTATTTTTACGAAAAATTAGTATCATGCATGGAGTAGGAGTGTTTTGTGACATGAGCAAAGCTTTCGACTGTGTAAATCACGATCAACTACTTTACAAATTAGAGCGTATGGGTATTCGTGGAGCGCCCCTGGAATGGCTAAAAAGTTTTCTTAAAAATAGGCGACAGTTTGTGACAGTCAGGCATACTTATACACGGAAAACTAATGCTTTTTTATCCGATTATCTCACAACGAACGTAGGCGTTTCTCAGGGAGCAATTCTTGCCCCAATCTTGTTCATTGTGTATACAAATGATTTAAATAATGTACTTGATGATAAAAGCGCGGTATCATTGCACGCTGATGATACCTCAGTTTTAATCTCAGATAAGGTTAAAGAAAATCTACAGTCTAAGTGTAATAATTGTGTACAAAAAATTTCGCAATGATGCAATGACAATTCTCTATTTCTTAACAAGATTAAAACTATGTTTATTCATATTCATAATTATCAAAATAGAAATATTCAAAAACTTGAAATATTTATATCTCACACATCTCTACAATAAACCAACAAAATTAAATCTTTAGATTTAATCATGGATGAAAATTTTAATTAGAAATTTCAATGCAAAGAAATCATTGCCCATCTAAATAGTTATTGCTATCAGATTAGACATTTAAAATGCGAAAGACAATTAATTATGTACTATTACGCTGTAGTTGAGTCTAAAATAAGATACAGTGTTTGTTTTTGGGGAAATTCGTCAACAAGTAATGAGGTTTTTGTAGCCCAAAAAAGATTAGTAAGATGCCTGGCTGGTGCAACTCCACGGAGTAGCTGTAGAGAATAATTTAAAAAATTATATATTCTTCCACTCTCATGTCTTTTTATTATTGATTTATGTGTTTTGATACATAAAAAAAAGGAAAATTTATGTTAAATAAAAATTACCACCAATTCAACACAAGAACTAAAAATGACTTTCATACGCTATTAATAAAAACCAAAATTGGAGAACATTTGCCTTACGTACTTGGATTGCACATCTACATCTGCTTACCTTTTAACATTAAAAAATTAAAAAATATTACAACCTTCAAAAGACATCTTAAAATGTTTTTGACTGAACATTCTTTTTATAACTTAGAAGAATTTTATCTATTTTGTAAAAAATAAAAATAGTTCTCTTTGCCTTGTTTTCAAGATTATTATTATTATTATAAATATGATATTGTAAGGCATTTAAGATGGAATTGAAGATAATATTTCAAATACATCTGTTTGTGTTTATTATTAAGTTTAACCGTACAACCCATATTTGAAATTATTGCCAACTACTCTATAATTATTAGCATTAACCCTGCGTTAGTGTGGTGGAATAAAATCACACCATTAGTGTGGTGGGGTCTCATAGACCCCAAAAGTTTTTTTATTATTTATGAAATGTAAAATCATAAAAAAAAATATAAAATTTTTTTTTGTAATGTTGTAGGGTTTAGAAACAAATACAAAATAAAAATTTTGTTTATTACGTTTAATACAAAAAATATTTACAATAACTTAAAAATAGGCAACATTAACACTTTAAAGCACAACGATGCATTTAAACTTAAAAAAAATAATTAACAAACATAAACAAAATAATCAGTATTGTTTATATATAAATAAAAGATCATTCAATAAAATAAAAAAACAGATTAAATTTATCGTAAAAACTTAAAAAATTATTCATCAACAAATTCATTGCAATTTTTGCATTTGAAATATGCGTGCTCAAGGCAGAGTGGTACGTTACACTACGTACAAGTATACGAAGTTTTTCGATCTTGATTTCTCGGACACACGGAACATCTGCTTATAATTTTTAATCGTTTAGTAGGATTCTCAGAAGTTGAAATACTAGAACGCGAATTTCGTGGCAATCGAGGATTTTCAATTCTACTGTTTTTCGAGTCAACAATTAGTTGCATTCCCAATGTTTTTAGATAAGATCTTCTCTTTAAATTTAATTGATTTTTATTTGTATTTTGTTGAACATCTACCATAAAATATGCAGAAAGTTGTACAAATACAGTCGTGAAGAAAATAATCATTATTACTCACCTAAACACGAAAAGTTACAGCTTTAGTGTGGTGGGGTATTACAGACCCCAGCCAACTTTAACGAATGCCGACAAGTAACTGATGTATTATAAATGGTTAATTTTACCAAATATAATATTACAAATATAAACTGTACAGCTACTAAAAATTACATGGCAATATGATAAATAGTTTTAAACATACAATACGTTTTATTACTACTGGGGTCTATCAGACCCCACCACACTAACGGAGGGTTAAGCATAAAGTTGGACTTAGAAAGAAAAAGAATGATTAATTTAGATTGTCTTTTTATTTATTTATTTATTTATATATTTATTTATTTATATATTTAGGAAGCCAACAGATTACCCAATTAAAGGCTTCCAAGAACTAACAAAACAATTTACATAGAGTATACTATCAAAGTGTTACAAATACAATTAGAAAATAATAAAAAACATTCAAAGTTAAAGCACAGAAAGAATTACATAAAGAGAGATTTACATTTTTTTTTTAGTGCACCCTTAAATTGAATTAATGTTGAATTGAAGATGTCAATATGACTGTATGAGTTGTTATATGTTGACATAATTCTATTTAAGGGTGAGTTTTTATAACTGTTTGTGTTACATTTAATGACATAAAACAGGTTCTTGTTTCGTATATTAACACAGGGACATGGAAATTAATATAATCTACAATTCTAAAGTTATCAATATGATTATTTAATACCTTGAACAAAAAAGTCATATCGTGATTGGTTCTTCTTTGCTCAAGTGATTCTAGATTAAAAAGTAGTGTTAATTGATCATAGTTAAGTCTATTCAAAGAAAATTTATATTTTAATAAAGAAATAAATTTTCGTTGTACAGACTCTATTAGAATTGTATTTGTGTTGTATACTGGATTCCACACAAGAGAGGCATATTCAACTAATGGTCGAACTAAACAGTTATATAATAGGATAAGGGACTCTTTATGATTATATAATTTAGAGATTCGAAAAATGTAGCCTAAAGTTCTATAAGCTATTTTGACTATATTTAAAATATGTTCATTGAACAATAATTTGGAGTCATATAGCACACCTAAATCTCTAGTGTTTAACTTGCATTCCAAATGAATACCATTTAAACTATACGGGTAAGTGATGACATTTGTGTTTCTGGTGAATCTTATGAAATGACATTTATTAATGTTTAATGTTAAGTCGTTCAAGTCACAATAGTCCTGCAACCGTTCCAAATCTTCTTGAAGTTTTATGCAGTCGATAATTGAAGTTATAGGTTTCAAGATTTTTAGATCGTCAGCATATAGCAAATATTCGCAGTATTTAAAGCACTCCCCAATGGAATTAATGTATAAAATAAATAAAAGTGGGCCTAAGTGTGATCCTTGGGGAACGCTTGAAGTTACTGCAATTTTTCTCGATTTAAAACTTATGCAAGAAACTATTTATGACCGATTTTTTATGTAAGATTTAACCCACCGTAATAAAGTGCCGTGAATACCACTGCTGTATAACTTTTTTAATAATTTTATGTGATTAACACGATCAAAAGCTTTCATAAAATCTATATACACTACGTCAACCTGTATTCTTTTGTCCATTTGCCCACTAATAAATTCGGTGAATGGGACTAGATTATTAAGTACAGATTTTCTACTACAGAAACCTGCCTGGTGCGGTATTATTAAGTTTTGTAGTTCAAATTTTATTTTGCTAGTCACTATTGATTCAAAAATTTTCCCAAACACCGAAAGTATTGATATTGGGCGATAGTTCTTGACGTCACTTTTGTCGCCGGATTTATGAATAGGAGTAACATATGAACATTTCCATAAATCAGGGAAAACTCCGCTATTTAGAGATTTGTTAAATATCAAGTGTAGAGGATAAACTAAATAATGAGCAGAGGATTTTATAAATAATGGATGTATTAAGTCTGGACCACAACCTTTTTTGATATCTAAATTCAGTAGTGTATTTAAAATGTCATTCTCAGAAATAGCTACACAACTTATTGAAACGGTAGAATTATCAATAAAGTTTATATCGTTTGTGTCTGAACTTGCAGCGTCAGACGTAGTGTATACAGATTCGAAATATTGTGCGAAAAGGTTACAAATGTCCTCACCAGTATAAGCATTGTTTTTGTTAAAATGCATTGAATTTGGAATGCTGTTATCATTTCTAAGTTTTCTGGTGTGATTCCAGAAGTACATTACATTTGATTTAAGATTTGCCTGTAAGTAAGTAATATAATTTTTATAATCACTAGCTAACTTATTTTTAACTCTTTGTCGCAACATAGAAAATGTGTTGTAGGCAGTAATGTCACCGTATGCTTTCCACTTTTTATGAAATTTATTTTTTTCTCTTATGATTTTAAGTAAAGATTTTGAGAACCAGATGGGATATTTATTATTATGTTTTTTGTAAGTGGGACAATAACAATCTAACAAGTAATATAAAATTTCATAAAATAATTTTACATTGTGATTAACGTCAGTATTTTTAAATTTTAATTCCCAGTTAATAGCTGATAATTTATAAATCAAGTTCTCGTAATCACATTTCTTAAGGTTGTATTTGGGTTCATACTTGGTGTGAAGTGCCTTAAAATCATTAAGGAGAACATCAATTTCAAGAGCAGGGTGATAAGTGTCTAGAGTGCTAATTGGTAGTGTACAATGTGTTACTGTAATATCTGATATGCAAAAAATTAAATCAAGGATTTTGTTGAGGTGATTCCGAACGTTATTAAACTGTTTTAGGTTACACAAAGATACATTGTTTATAAAATTAATGTATAAGTTCGATCTACGATATTGAGCTTGTAGGTTACTATTATCAGTAGGTACCCACTCAAAATCGGGAAGATTGTAGTCTCCAACCACTAAAACGGTATTGTTGTCAGCCAAATGGAGGGAGATATCACTAATTTTATTAAAATGACTGTTGTAGATGTCTATATCAGATTTTGGGGGAATATAAACACAGCACAGATGTATTTTTTTGAAATTGGAGCTGGTTCTGGTCACCCAAATGTCCTCTGCTGATGAGCACCACTCTAAATGAACCTGGGAGTAAAATTTCTTGGACACCAACACTAATACACCACCACCTTGTTTTGTTAGAGGATTGTCACGATCGCGTCTATATATACAGTAATTATTCAAATCACAAATTTCACTGTCAGACACGGTGTTGTTAAGCCAAGTCTCAGTTAGACACACCACATCGTAATCTCTAGAAGATAAGTCGTTGTACACGTTAGTTAGTTTGGTTTTTAAACCTCGGACATTTTGGTAATATACGCTTATCATTCAAGAACAGTGAACTTAGTAGGTATAGTGTGCTGTGTTTAATTTATTTCATCTTGACAAAATCATTTTCGGAATTTATTAAAATGATTGGTGAATTATCCTGCTTACGTGCAAAAATTTTGCTATTGCGTATCCAAATGTATTTGAACTTTTTCTCACGTGCACATTCTTTAGTTCTAAAAATATGTGATTTGTTTTTAGGGCTAAGATGGTCATTCACAAAAATTTTGGATTTTTCTGCAAAATCAAGATGGCTTGAATTTATATCTTTGTTTTGACGAGCCAATGCAATAAAATTATCACGTTTCAAGCGTGACACGAATCGTACGATGATTTGTTTTGGTTTATTCGCAATATGACGGAAAGGTGAGACCCTGTGGATAGCATCAATGTCGTTTTGGGTAAGCGGACATTGAATGACGTTACCAAGATTGCAAATTATATCGATTACATTTTCATTAGGTTTTTCGGGGACACCAGCTATCTCTAAATTGTTAGCCCTTGATCGTTGCTCCAGATCATCCACTTTAGCTCTTAAAGCTTCACATTCTGCTTGCAGAGGCTCAATCATTTTAATTTTTTCGGACCAACTATCAATTTTCAATTGGAAGTCGTCGATTTTACTGCAGCAGTAATCCACCGATTTTTTTAGAGCAGCTAAGGTGTTGACCACATCAGACATAGTCGCATTGTCAAGAATCGGACCATCGGGGTTGGAAAGTTTTAAAGGTGAGCGAGCTTGGCTTTTGCAATTATCGCAGATCCAGCATAGAAATTTACTGGTAGTCAAAAAATTTCTTTCTGCAACCGGAATTGAGAGACAGTTGATATGGTAGCCTTGTTGAGAGGCGCCAGCACATGTTATAAACGAGTCGTTCCTTTTTAGTTTATTTTTGCAAGTATTGCACGACCCTGCCATATTTAAGTAAATTTCTGACCTTGGAGAAACTAATTAACTTGTTGAGAGTTGATAAGTTCTTGTAAATATCAGAAAGAAATGAAACACTAAATATGATACACTTTTTCGACTATAATTGCTCTAGATTATTAGATAATATAAAATAAACTTCACTGTACTCTGCGCTTAACATAAACACACAATTCGGTATAAAGTTCACTTTTTACCAATAAATTTTAACGAAAATTTTATTAAAAAATACGAGATGATAAAAAACACGTCTGCACTTTGAAAGTTATTATATATATATATATATATATATATATATATATATATATATATATATATATATATATATATATAGGTAAGTATAAATATGATATTGTAAGGCATTTAAGATGGAATTGAAGAAATTATGTTAAATACATTTGTTTCTGTATAATATAAAACTTAACCATACAACCTATATTTGAAGTTATTGCCAATCACTCTATAATTATAAGCATAAAGTATAAAGTTGAACTTAGACAGAAAAAGTATTTATATTGTCATTTTATATATAGGTAATTATACATATTATATTGTAAGGCATTTAAGATGCAATTGAAGATATTATGTTAAATATATTTGTTTGTGTATTATATCAAGTTTTACTGTACAACCCATATTTGAATTATTGCCAACATTCTATAATTTTAAGCATAAAGTATAAAATTGCTCTTAGACAAAAAATGATAAATAATTTAGATTGTCATTTTATATATAGGTAAGTATACATATGATATTGTAAGGCATTTAAGATGAAATTGAAGATATTATGTTAAATATATTTGTTTGCGTATAATATCAAGCTTAACCATGCAACCCATATTTGAAATTATTGCCATCAATCTATAGTTTTAAGCATAAAGTATAAAGGTGGACGTAGACAGAAAAATGATTAATTTAAATTGTCATTTTATATATAGGTAAGTATACATATGATATTGTAAGACATTTAGGATGAAATTGAAGATATTATGTCAAATACATTATTTTCTGTTTAATTTTAAGTTTAACCATACAACCCACATTTGAAATTAGAGCCATCAATCTATAAATTTAAGCATTAAGTATAAAGTTGGACTTAGACAGAAAAATTATGATTATTTTAGATTGTCATTTTATATATAGGTAAGTATACATATGATATTTTGAGACATTTAAGATGAAATTGAAGATATTACGTTAAATAGATTTGTTTGTGTATAATATCAAGCTTTAAATTTAACTCATATTTAAAATGATTGCCAACAATCTATAATTTTAAGCATAAAGTAAAAAGTTGGACTTAGACAGAAAAAGTATGAATAATTTAGATTGTCATTTATATACAGGTAAGTATACATATGATATTGTAAGACATTTAAGATGAAATTGAATATATTATGTCAAATACATTAGTTTGTGTTTAATATTAAGTTTAACCATACAACCTACATTTAAAATTATTGCCATCAATCTATAAATTTAAGCATTAAGTTTAAAGTTGGACAGAAAAATTATGACTACTTTAGATTGTCATTTTATTTATAGGTAAGTATGCATATGATATTCTAAATCATTTAAGATGGAATTTTAGATATTATGTTAAATATATTAGTTTGTGTATAATATCAAACTTAACCGTACAACCCACATTTGAAGTTATTGCAAACCACTCTATAATTATAAGCATAAAGTATAAAGTGACACTTAAAAAAAAAATAAAGATTAATTTAGATTGTCATTTTATATATAGGTAAGTATACATATGATATTGTAAGGCATTTAAGAAATAATTGAAGATATAATGTCAAATACATTTGTTTGTGTTTAATATTAAATTTACCCTTACGTCCCATATTTAAAATTATTGCCAATCACTCTATAATTTTAAGCATAAAGTATGAAGTTGGACTTAGACAGAAAAATTATGATTAATTTAGATTGCCATTTTACATATAGACAGAAAAATGATGATTAATTTAGATTGCCATTTTACATATAGACAGAAAAATGATGATTAATTTAGATTGCCATTTTATATATAGGTAAGTATACATACGATATTGTAAGGCATTTAAGATGAGATTGAAAATATTATGTTAAATATATTTCTTTGTGTATAATATCAAGCATAACTATACAACCCATATTTAAAATTATTGTCGACCACTATATAATAATAAGCATAAAGCGTAAAGTTACACTTAGACAGAAAAATGATGATTAATTTAAATTGTCATATTATAAATTTGAATTTAGACAGAAAAATTATTATTAATTTAGATTTTCATTTTATATATTGGTAAGTATGCATATGATATTGAGACATTTAAGATGGAATTGAAAATAGTATTTAAATACATTTGTTTGTGTTTAATATCAAGCTAAACCATACAACCAATATTTGAAGTTATTGCCAACCACTCTATTATTATAAGCATGAAGTAAAAAGTGAGACTTAGACAGAAAAATGATGAGTAATTTAGATTGTCATTTTACATATAGGTTAGTATACATATGATATTGTAAGGCAATTAAGATGGAATTAAAGATATTATGTTAAATTCATTTGTTTGTGTATAATATCAAGCTTAACCATACAACCAATATTTAAAATAATTGCCAACCACTCTATAATTATATGCATAAAGTATAAAGTTACACTTAGACAGAAAAATGATGATTAATTTAAATTGTTATATTAAATTTAGGTAACTATACAAATGAAATTGTAAGGTATTTAAGATGGAATTGAAGATACTATGTTAAATACATTTGTTTGTGTATATTATCAAGCTTAACCATACAACCAATATTTTAAATTATTAAGTATAAAGTTGGACATAGGCAGAAAAATGATGAATAATTTAGATTGTCATTTTATATATAGGTTAGTATACATATGATAATGTAAGGCATTTAAGATGGAATTGAAGATATTATGTTAAATATAATATTGTGTAATGTAGTGATCCGAAAATATATGTTGTAGAAAATTGTTTGGCGAAGGATCAGAAGAAACGTGATGACCAGCGTCATCTTCAGCTCAGAAGGTTGCGTCGAAACGTCCTCGATGAAAATAAAAATTGTTTAAAACCATTCATCACGTTTCTTCTGATCCTTCGCCACACAATTTCCTACAAAATTAAATCTATTAGTTTATTTATAATATCAAGCTTAACAATACAACCCACATTTGAAATAATTGCCAACCACTCTATAATTATAAGCATAAAGTTAAAAGTTGCACTTAGACAGAAAAATGATGATAATAGGTAATTATACAAATTATATTTTAAGATATTTAAGATGGAATTAAAGATATTATGTTAAATACATCTGTTTGTTTATAATATCAAGTTTATCTATACAACCTATATTTGAAATTGTTGTCAAGAATCTATAATTTTAAACATTAAGTATAAAGCCAGACATAGACAAAAAAATTATGATTAATTTAGATTGTCTTTTTATATATAGGTACGTATACATATAATATTGTAAGGCATTTAAGATGGAATTGAAAATATTATGTTAAATACATTTGTTTGTGTATAATATGAACCTTAACAATAAAACCCATAATTGAATTTATTGCCAACAATCTATAATTTTAAACATAAAGTATGAAGTTGGACTTAGACAAAAAAATTATGATTAATTTAGATTGTCTTTTTATATATAGGTACGTATACATATAATATTGTAAGGCATTTAAGATGGAATTGAAAATATTATGTTAAATACATTTGTTTGTGTATAATATGAACCTTAACAATAAAACCCATAATTGAAATTATTGCCAACAATCTATAATTTTAAACATAAAGTATGAAATTGGACACAGAAAAATCATAATTAATATAGATTGTTATTTTATATATAGGTAAGTAAACATATGATATTGTAAGGCATTTAAGATAGAATTGAAGATATTATTTTAAATAAGACAGAAGAATGATGATTAATTTAGATTTTCATTATATATATATATATATATATATATATATATATATATATATATAAGTTAGTATACATATGGTATTCTAAGGCATATAAGATGGAATTGAAGATATTATGTTAAATATAGTAGTTTGAGTATAATATCAGGCTTAACCACGCAACCCATATTTCAAGTTATTGCCAACCACTCTATAACTATAAGCATAAAGTATAAAATTGCACATAGACAGAAAAATGATGATTAATTAAGAATGTCATTTTACATATAGGTTAGTATCCATATGATATTGTAAGGCATTTAAGATGGAATTGGAGATATTATGTTAAATACATATGTTTGCATATAATATTGTTACGAACCTACTTGATCACAAATACGCAACCCGGGAATAATGGTGCTAAGGTGGCTTGAAAATAGTAGAAAATATTGACGTTGACAGATAAATATAAAAGAAATATTATAAACACGAATAATAGTGATAATTATAAAATAAGTAAGTCTCGACCATTGTAAATAAATAAACTCTTCCAAATCAGTTGTATTTAATTGTGATTTACCCTGAACCCCGAATCATAACAAATGGTGTCAGGTGTGGGGTATTTTGTAAAGCAGTAATCCTTGGTGAATCACAAATCTGTATTAAGAAGATAGCTACTAGAAAAGTATCCTTATTTGAATTAAAAGTAGCAGACCTTAAGAGGGAACTTGAAGACCGGGATTTAGAAATTTCTGGGAGTAAGTCATCCTTGCAGCTGCGTCTCAAAGAAGCATTGATACAAGCTGGAGAAAATATGGATAATTATAGTTTTGGGATAGCAGGCAACGTTTCTGATGCGCTAATGAAATTAGAAGAAAAAATGATAGAACATTCGAGAACCATGTTAGAAAGTTCCAGAAATTAAGAAGAAAAATTGTTAGCGAACTTAGAATAAAATTCCAAAAATTTCAAAGAAGAATTGAATTAACTATCTCAAAATTTAGAAGATAAAGTTCATACAAAAATTTCGAACGTAGAAAAGAAGATTTTGAAACAGTTTGAGGAACAGATTCAAGAAGTAAGGGCTGAAATCTTTGCTGCGCGTTCTACACATCTGAATATTCCCTCTTCAGACTCTTTTAGACAAGCGGAAATAAATGACAATAATAATACAAAAACGCGTGTCAAACCACCCACTTTCGATGCAAAATCCTTTTGAGAAAACTATTTAAAGTAATTTGAAGCCGCAGCTAGGGCAAACGGCTGGTCCTCTATCGAAAAAGCAACGTTATTAATTATTTCTCTACGTGGGGAAGCTACAAATATTTTACAAACAATACCTTCTGAAGATCAAGAGGATTACAGCAAGATTGTAAAACGGCTAGAAATGCGGTATGGGCATGTGCATTTAGAAGAGGTTTACGTGACTCAGCTGAAGAACCACATTCAGAAAGCAAGGAAAAATCTCCAGGAATTTAAAACTAATGTCGCGCGTCTGGTTCGAATTGCCTATCCGACCGCACAAGGAGAGCTTTTGGAGCGTTTGGCTGTCCGAACATTTATAGATGGACTACTTGATGAAGATACCCTGCTGGCGTCGCGATTAGCTAGACCAAAAGCTTTGAGTAATCTCATGCCCTTGAATTTGACGCAGCTAAGCAAGCATCAAAAAGATTTAGCCATACCAAATTTCAATGTGGTAGGGCCCAAAAACTAGCTTACAACGAGAATCCGGAAGACTAAAACGAGTTGATGCGAGGGGGCAACCATTGACTCATAACATTCCAGCCCCATACACCAGTCGAGTAGCTTCCATTTGTCATTCAGAAAGTGGAGTTTATGTAGATGGTCTTCTAAATGGTAATCCACTAGCTCTTTTATTAGATACGGGAGCAACGAAAACCATCGTCAGGCGGAATACAATCAGAAAATGTGATCGTCTTTCACCGACTAATTGGAGGCTTCGAACTGCTACTGGCGATCCAGGGAAAGTATTCGGGGAAATGAATGTCAACCTAACCATTGGAAACACTTTCATCAAACATCGAGTACTGATGTCCGACAAGGAAGAGGACGTGATACTTGACATCGATTTTATGCAGAAACACGAGTATGAAATAGACCTCAAGAACGGTGTGTTAAGAACTAATGGTGAAGAAGTTACCCGTATAGTCATCCCTTATGATATTACAATACTACAACGACGCGAAACAATAATAGAGACAAACCTCGATTGTGAAGTTCCTGAAGGAAATGTCGTTATAGTGGATCCGAGGTATTACGATGAAGATATTGGTCGAGGCATCTTGATCGGAAAGACTCTAATAAAAACGGGGAAGGTCGTACCAGTCCGGGTAATGAACCTCAACTGTTACCCAGTTACCTTGAAGAAAGGTACGATTATTGGCCATTGTTCCTCCGTGTCTTCAATTGTCTGACAAGTAAATAGTCTATGTGAAATACCGAAGAAGATTCCAGAACGACTTAAAGGTTTGATTGCGACTACATGTGAAGGGTTTACAGCGAAACAGAGTAATTGCGTAAAAGAACTGTTTACTAAATATCAGGACTTATTTGATTGTGAAAGTTCTAAAGGGAGAACGAATGTTGTCAAACACAAAATTAACGCGGATAATGCTGCACCCATGCGGCAAATGGCCAGAAGATTACCCTTAGCCAAACGTGAAGATGCAGATAAAATCATACACGACATGGAGCAAGAAGGTGTGATTGAACTGTCAAATAGTCCGTGGGCTTCGCCTTTAGTCCTCGTGAAAAAGAAAGATGGGTCAACACGGTTTTGCGTGGACTACAGGTAACTTAACAAGGTAACAAAGAAGGATAGTTACCCGCTGCCACGTATCGACGACACCTTGGATACATTGGCCGAAGCGAAAATATTTTACACTCTGGACCTTAAGAGTGGTTACTGGCAGGTGAAGTAAGATCACAAAGATAGAGAGAAAACCGCTTTTACAATTGGTGCAGGCTTTTGGCAGTTTACAGTAATGCCGTTTGTTTTATGCAACGCTCCCGCAACCTTCGAGCGATTGATGGAGTCTGTACTAAAAGGAATATTATGGAATACATGTTTAGTATACTTGGACGATATTATTGTTATCGAAAATTTTTTTCATGAACATTTGCTAAATTTAGAACAAGTATTACAACGATTAAAGGGGGCAAATCTGAAACTGAATGTAAAAAAATATCATCTTTTCCGAAGGAGGTTAATTATCTTGGACATGTTGTATCTAATTAAGGAATTGCTGTTGACCCAGAGAAAGTCAGATCCGTGAAAGAATGGCCAAGTTTTCTTGGACTATGCACCTACTATCGTCGCTACGTTTTTAGATTTGCAAACATTGCAAAACCCTTAACCCGGCTCACGGAAACGGAACTTCGAATGGGGTCAAGATTGCCAGGACGCTTTTGAAAAGTTGAAGAGCATTCTAACGAATACGCGTGTGCTTAGTTACCCTCTCCCACAAGAGAAATTCATTCTTGACACTGATGCCAGTAACTTTGGAATCTGGGGTGTGCTTTCACAGATACAGGACAGACACGAAAAGGTGACTGGATACTTTAGCAAAACCCTTTCGAAACCAGAGCGTAACTATTGCGTTACGCGTAAAGATCTTCTTGCAGTGGTCAAGTCTGTAGAGCATGTCTACAAATATCTCTAGGACAAAAGATTTCTATTGCGTACAGATCATGCTGCATTAATATGGTTGTTAAATTTAAAAAACCCTGAAGGTCAGGTGGCGCGTTAAATAGAGAAGCTCCAGGAGTATGATTTTAAGTACAACATAGAGCTGGATCAAGCCATCGCAATGCAGACGCCCTTTCTAGAAGACCATGTCCAGAAGATTGTACTTACTGCAGCCGAGCGGAAGAAAATATGGTAGTCACTTTGAGAACCACGGTGACCGATTACATGTGGCAAGATAATGAACTCAACCGTCATCAGAAAGAAGATCCGAACATAAAATTCATTTGGGAATAGAAGAATTCAGGACAGAAACCGACGTGGCAAGAAGTAGCACTATATTCATCGACAATAAAAACTTATTGGGCACAATGAGACTCTTTAGTCTTGCATAATGGACTGTTAAAACGTGTTGTAGAAATTGAAATTGGTTCTCAGCGAAACTTACAGGTACTGTTACCAAAGAAGAAGATACCTGAAGTGCTGAGGCAGCTTCATGACGGTGTTTCTGAGGGACATATGGGTATCTCCAGGACATTAGAGAGGGTGCGGGATCGATTTTACTGAGTGAATTATAAAGAAGATGTGAAAGATTGGTGCCGAAAATGCAATGTCTGCGCAACCAATAATGGGCCCCATAGGAAGAGGAAAGCCCCGATGAGGCAATACAATGTTGGAAGACCATTCAAGAGAATTTCCGTGGATATAGCTGGCCCGTTTCCAGTCACAGAAAATGGCAACAAGTACATTTTAGTTGCCATAGATTACTTTAGCAAGTGGGCAGAAGCCTATGCTCTACCTAATCAAGAGGCCGTTACAATAACTGACAAGCTGGTCAAAGAATTGGTAAGCCGATTCGGAGTACCAATGGAACTTTATTCTGACCAAGGACGAAATTTCGAGTCAACAGTTTTCCAAGATGTCTGTAAGCTGCTAGGCATCCGTAAAACCAGAACGACTGCTCTCCACCCTTAATCAGACGGAATGGTTAAACGAATGAATCGAACAATAGTTAATTATTTATCTAAAACTGTCTCAAGTCACCAGAGAGACTGGGACCTCTTTTTAATGGCATACCGGTCCTCTGTTCACCAAACTACCGGTCAGACTCCTGCTAATATGCTCGTTGGCCGCGACATTCAACTGCCATGTGACCTAAAATTTGGAATTGAGCCCGATGAAGACGTTGCATGAGAAGATTATATTACCAAGTTAAAGAAGATGATGGACGTCATTCATGAGCAGGTTCGTTCTAATACCAACGCCTCTAGCAACAACAAAGGATAAATATGACGTGGGCGCTTGAGACACAAACTATCAGCCAGGAAACTATATGTGGCTTTTTAACCCACTAAGAAGACGTGGTTTGTATCCGAAACTCCAGCGCTCTTAGGACCGACCGTACATGGTGATAAAACAGATTATTGGTGTTATCTATCGAATTCGGAAACCACCGAATAGGAAACTGAAAGTCGTTCACTTCAATCGACGAATACCTTTCGCTGGTAACAACGCAAAAAAGCAAAATGAAGAAGTTGTTGCTCGAACTTGCGAAATTCAGGGAAGCGAAACTACTTTTGAGGACTGCTCGTCACGGTACAGTGGAACCCGAAAGGTACGCTACGGTGTTACCAAATAAGTGCAACAGGATTTATTTACTGTTCCTGCAGAATATGCACTGGCACACTGCGTAGCAAGCGATTTATGGATGTCGAGAGGGATAGCTGTCGTCTTTAGAAAGAAATTCGGAGGAGTAAAAAAACTAAAGAGATAGCATCCGGCTGTAGGGAAGGTAATAAGCCTGTTACGAAATGGTAGGCGGCTGTATTATCTGATGACAAAAGAAAAATCGCAACAAAAATATTCCTATCGTGCTTTATGGGAATAATTACTAGAGCTACGATGTATCTTGCTAGAACAAAACATTAGTAAGGTAGCTCTTCCTAAACTTGGGTGTGGTCTCAATGGGTTTAACTAGAGATTTGTTAATAACATGATTGAAAAACTATTTCGCTTTACGGGCATCGAAATTCTAGTATGTAACTATAATATATAGAAACTTAAAAAAAATTGTAGATTACTACTTCTTCCGAACTTCTAATTGTCGCAGAGGAGCTGTATGCTCATTTCGTCATGATTTTTCAACAAGCAATGCTAATGACGAGTTCTCGGAGAGAACAGATCTAAGGATGGGACAGTGTTACGCGCCTACTTAATCACAAATACATAACCCGGAGAATAATGGTGGTGAGGTGGTTTGGAAATAGTAGAAAATACTGACGTTGACAGATAAATATAAAATAAAAATTATAAACACGAATAGTAGTGATAAATATAAAATAAGTAAGTCTCCATTGTAAATAAATAAACTCTTCCAAATTAGTTGTATTTAATTGTGATTTACCCTGAACCCCGAAACATAACAATATCAAGCTTAACCATACAACCCATATTTGAAGTTATTGCCAACCGCTCTATAATTATAAGCATAAAGTATAAATTTGCACTTAGGTAAGCATACATATGATATTGTAAGTCATTTGAGATGGATTTGAAGATCTTATTTCAAATACATTTGTTTGTGTTTAATATTAAGTTTAACCATACAACCCATATTTGAAATTATTGCCAACCACTCTATAATTATAAGCATAAAAAAAAACTTGGACTAAGACAGAAAAATTATGATTAATTTAGATTGTCATTTTATATATAGGTAATTATACATATTATATTGTAAGGCATTTAAGATGCAATTGAAGATAGTATGTTAAATATATTTGTTTGTGTATTATATTAAGTTTTACTGCACAACCCATATTTGAATTATTACCAACATTCTAAAATTTTAAGCATAAAGTATAAAATTGCTCTTAGACAGAAAAATAAAGATTAATTTAGATTGTCATTTTACATATAGGTTAGTATACATATGATATTGTAAAGCATTTAAGATGAAATTGAAGATATTATATTAAATACATTTGTTTTTGTATAATATCAAGCTTAACCATACTACCTATATTTAAAATTATAGCCAACAATCTATAATTTTAAGCATAAAGTATAAAATTGCACTTAGACAGAAAATGATGAATAATTTAGACTGTCATTTTATATATAGGTGAGTATACATATAATATTGTAAGGCATTTAAGATGGAATTAAAGATATTATGTGAAATACATTTGTTTGTGTATAATATCAAGCTTAACCATACAACCCATATTTGAAATAATTGCCAACAATTTATACTTTTAAGCATAAAGTATAAAGTTGCACTTAGACAGAAAAATGATGATTAATTTAGATTGTTCTTTTATAGATAGGTAAATATACATATGATATTGTAAGGCATTTAAGATGGAATTGAAGAGATTATGTTAAGTACATTTGTTTGTGTATAATATCAAGCTTAACCATTCAATCCATATTTAAAATTATTGCCATCAATCTTTAATTTGAAGCATAAAGTATAAAGTTGGACTTAGACAGAAAAATGATTATTAATTTAGATTGTCATTTTATATATACGTAAACATACATATAATATTCTAAGGCATTTAAGATGGAATTAAAGATATTATGTTAAATACATTTCTTTGTGTATAATATCAAGCTTATACATACAACCAATTTTTGAAGTTTTCGTCAACCACTCTATAATTATAAGCATAAAATAAAAAGTTGGACTTAGACAGATAAATTATGGTTAATTGAATTGTCATTTTACATATACGTTAATATACATATGATATTTTAAGGCACTTAATAGGGAGTTGAATATATTATGTTAAATATATTTGTTTGTGTATAATATCAAGCTTAACAATTCAAACAATATTTAAAATTTTTGCTAACCACTCTATAATTATAAGCATAAAATATGAAGTTGGACTTAAACAGAAAAATGATGATTAATTTAGATTGTCATTTTATATATAGGTATGTATACGTATAATTAATTAAACTTATCCAATTTCAATGAAATTATGAAGCCTGAAAGATGACCCACTGGTGCATACATCTCTAGGAAAAATATAACGTCCCATACCACCTTTCATGATTAACATGTCCTCAGCCACTCAGTTGTTAATTCGCAGTCACTAAGCATTGTCCATCAGAACATTCAGTGCCTAAGGCACAAAGTGGAAGAGCTTGAAATTTTTTTAGATTCATTATCGTGCGACATTTTATGTCTTTCTGAACACTGGCTCTTTGAACATAAACCCCCTTCCTACAATATTAAAGGTTTTGAGCTTGCATGTTCATTCACCCGAAGTTGTCATATACATGGAGGTGTTATAATGTATTGTAAAAAACAACTCAATTTTCAAAACATTGATTTAATAAAAGACTTTAATATTGAATTCGTTTTTGAATGCTGTGGAGTAAAATTTAAACAAAGTAATATGTTGCATTACGTATTAGTGGTATATAGGTCACCTGATTCAAATTTAAACTTATTTTTAAAACAATTAGATATTTGCCTGTCAAAAATTTTAGTAAAAGACCAAGACGCAAATATATTTATTTTAGGAGACTTTAACGTCAATGTCCTTTCAGAGAGTAACGAGAAAAAAACTTTCTTAGACACTTTGCATATACATAACTTATATCACACTATAAATGAACCAACGCGTATTACGGCAAATAGCAAAACTTGTGTTGATAATATTATCACAAATATCTCTCAAAATAAATGCTCTGTGAAAGTCATCCATAATAACATTTCTGATCATTCAGCCCAATGTATAACAGTAAATTACACAAATAATAACAATTTAAAAAATACTTCAAATATAGTTAATAAAAGAATATTTTCCGAAAGCCATATGTACCATTTTAAATTTTTACTTTCAAAGGAAACCTGGCACAATGTATTAAATGAAGATGATGTAAACCAATCCTTCAATAATTTTTTGGAGACTTTTCTGCATTACTTTGAACTATCCCACCCAAAAACAATAATAAAAAATAATCACCATAAAAATAAATCCTGGATAACCCATGATATTAAATTATACTCTCAAAAACGTAAACAGTTATACGACTTTTATAAATTAGGACTCATTAACAAACAAAAATATAATACATATAAACACGAATATCGTACCCATATACTCAATGCAAAAAGAGATTTCAATAAGAACAATATAAAAAACAGTGGTAATAATACTAAACAAATATGGAACATTATAAATAACATCTTAAACGACAAGCCTACTTGTAATAAATAAATTAGTAATCTTACTGATGGCACAAAAACAGTTGTTAGTCCAGTAGATATTGCTAACATGTGTAATAATCATTTCATAAATCTTCCACAGAACATTAAACACGATTTACCCACAAATTCTCATCAAAACTCAAATTGCAATGTAGCAAAATGTACAGCATCTATTTTCGTAGAACCTATTACTAAACCCGAGCTCATTTCTTTAATTAAATCACTAAAAAATTCTTCTGCAGGAATTGATGAGATTTCTAGTAACGTAAGTAGTAAGATAACCCACTTTCTGCGTTTTGGAATGCAGACCAATATGGCGGCCGGTTTTGGAATGCAGACCAATATGGCGGCCCGAATATTATTATAGCTAGTGTTTGTGGTTATAAATAGAAGTTTTGTTTTCGAGAGTTTATTCTGTTAGAAGAGAAGTTGTCGAAAACACCTAGCTTATTCAGGTACGATTATTTCAAAATACTGTATGTATTTGTTAGATTCTATAATTTGTTTTAATATTTATTTACAGAAATGGATTTTACGAAGTTGAATCAGAAAGGACAATTAACCGATGTAAAACCTCGAGTGAGAGTTATCGACTTGGAAAAGGGAAAGAAATACAAGCTAGTCGACATTAAAGCAGTTAAAACAAGCTATGGAAGAAAAATAATTGCGGAGTGTGAAGAATTTATAACGTATCTCCCTGCTAGATTCGATGATTTAACTGACGAAGACATTTCTGATTTGAAAAAATCTGTTGCAAGATGGTCTATTAAATATACCGGAATAAAAGCCTATGGCACAGGAAAACAAGCTAGGTTAATAGAATTTGTTGAACATAAAATGTAATTGTATAATTTACTATACTCAATAAAAATAAATAAATTATATTACATGTTTCATTATTTCCTTACATACCTTTTATCTTATAAATGAAACACTAAATAAAAATATGTTAGTGTTATTCTTAATTTCCAATTGTAAACATGTGTACAAAATTCAAACATCCTTTCTCGGCTATAATTGCTGGCCCCTCAGGCAGTGGAAAGTCGTATTTTGTAAACAGCTTTGTTTCTAATCTAAATAATACGAGTGATACTGAGTTTACTAAAATTTATTGGCATTATGGAACATGGCAAAATTTATATAATACTATAAAAGGTGTGGAATTTGTCGAAGGATTACCAGACATCGAAAATATTAACGGAAAAGATCCTCAACTTATGATAATCGATGATTTAATGAGAGAGGCAGACGAACGAGTTGTAGATATATTTACTAAATGGTCTCATCATAAAAATTTATCCGTATTTTTTCTTACGCAAAATTTATTTCATCAAGGAAAAGGCCAAAGAGATATATCTTTAAATGCAAATTATATAATTAATTTCAAAAATCCTCGAGACAAAGCGCAAATTTTACATTTATCAAGACAAATATGCCCAGAAAATGTTAAATTCGTGCAGGATGCATACAATGATGCAACATCTGAACCGCATGGGTACATAATTTTTGATCTCAAACAAAGCACTCCCGATTGGCTGCGATATCGCACATCACGTGATAATCTGACATACGTTTATTTGCCCAAAAAATCGCATAAATACGGGAGTACAAATTTACCAGAGATTATTTCATGAAAATGAGTAAAACTGTCATTAACAATGCAGAGCTCTTGCGTGCCCTGCACAGATTGAGACCGAAGGATAGATTAGCTCTGTTAAAAAACGCTGATTGTAATTCAGTTAGATGTATTTGTGAATGTATTTATAATATTTTACATGGTAAAATTCCTCTCAGTCGAAAGCAGCAAGCTTCAATAGGACGTCATAAAAACATTTTAAGAAAACTAATAAAACGCGGTGATAGCTGGAAAACTAAAAAGCGTGTGTTAGTTCAATCAGGTGGAGCATTCTTACCTTTTTTGTTAGCACCCCTTTTAACCGGTGTTCTAAGTAGTTTATTTAAAAATTAAAAATGGAACACGCTAAGAAAATGATTTTAATATCTCCTGAAAATTTGAATCGCTTACGTAGCAACGTTAAAGAAGAAGAAGATTCTATAACTAGCCAGCTGGATAAAGATATGAAAAATATTTTAAGTTCCAAAATATCGGAATATGAAAAATGGATCAAGTATCAAGAAATTTTACAAAGATATTTATATTTTCAAAAACAAAGTAGAGAGCCTATAAAACTAGCTATCGAGCACGAGATTTCTTCAGATGCCCAAGTACCTGTAAAGAAGCAAGAAGATGATGATGATGATGGAAATATAATAAATATTATTCCTAAATCCCTTCAAGAAAAAGCTCGATTAATAGTACAAAAATTAAAACTAGATAGAACGGTTTCTTGGGATAAGAAGGGTGTTGTTTCAATTTATGAGAAACAAATTCCAAACTCAAACATATCAGACTTAGTTGCCGACATTGTTAGAAATAGAAAACGTAGTAATCCTACTGGCTGGGAAACATTTTTACATGCATTAAAAGAAATAAATTTTCCAACAGAATTAATAAATAATCCCCAAAGAAAAAAATATTTTCAGTCGAAGTCTGTTATTGACACTCCTAGAACAAAAAGTAAAAGAAGGCAATCTTTTTGGTACGACGACGCCGAAACCGACTACGAATCAGTGAAAGCCAAGTCTAGAAAAGAGTGGAAACGATATACATTTTAAAATGAATAAAATATTGTCTAATATTTATTTTGATACTTCTAATCCTGCCGGTTTTTCAGGAGTTCATAATCTTATAAATTCTGTAAAAAATAAATATAAACCAAAAGAAATACAAAAATGGATTAGTTCACAAGACGCATATACGTTACACAGACCTGTCCGAAAACATTTTATAAGAAATAAATATAAGGTTTCAAATATTAATGATATATTCCAGGCAGATCTTTGCGATATGCGCAAGCTAAGTCGCTTCAACGATAGTTACAAATACATTTTGACAGTCATTGATATATTCAGTAGATATGCGTGGGCATTTCCTTTAAAAGATAAGAAACCTGAGTCAGTCATACAAGCATTTAAAATCTTGTTTAATGAAAGAAAACCAATTTTCTTACAAACTGACAAAGGCTCAGAATTTATTGCTAAATCAGTAAGATCATTTTTAAAACAAAACGATATTAAATTTTATATGACTCAAAATTCAGATATTAAAGCCTGTTTTGTAGAAAGATTTAACAGAACATTGAAAACAAAAATGTATCGTTACTTTACATATAAAAATACATACAGATATGTGGATGTATTACAAAATCTGGTTACTGCTTACAATAAGACAAAACATCGTTCAATACAAATGGCTCCTTGTGAAGTAAATGAAAATAATGTATTGGAAGTATGGAGAAATCAAAATAAAGATAAACAAAACTTAACAAAGAAACAAGGAAAATATAAAATTGGAGATATTGTTAGAATATCTAAATACAAAAAAATTTTTGAAAAGGGTTATGAATCTAACTGGAGTGAAGAATTGTTCAAAATATATGCTATTAGCAACAGACTCCCAGTCGTTTATAAATTAAAAGATTTAAATAATGAAATTATAGAGGGCACTTTCTACGAGAATGAATTACAACGAGTGTATATTGAATCTGATACAACGTATAAAATAGATAAAATATTGGAGACCAAAGGCACTGGTAACAGAAAGAAATTGTACGTTAAGTGGAGAGGATATAGTGACAAGTTTAATTCCTGGATACCGGCAAATACTGTTCGTTTATTAAACAATGAATGATAAAGAATTTTTTATAACATTACCTAGTAATAGTTCAATGCAATATTTTCCTAATAACAAAACTACACGTTTTACGACTCAATTACCGCAAAACATTAAATTAGTCGGATCCTGGGAAGTAGCATTATCTGAAATTATATATCCTTGTTCTATTTACAATGTCAATGAACGCGAAAATACAGTAAATATTTCGATAAAAAATGATAAACAACAATCAGATGCATTTATTGGCAAAGTTCCTGCAAGAAATTATGAAAGCATTGATAGTGTATTACATGAAATGAATCACCACGCCGTGATAAATAAATATGTAGCATTTTCCTATGACACCAAAGAAAAACGAGTAGCAACAAGATTCAAAGTTGCAAACGTTTGTTGTATGAAATTATCTCACCGGCTAGCACTTCAACTAGGTTATCCACCGTTTACAGACATATATCAACAAAAAACTTCAATTAATATACCTAATTTAAAATTAGGTATACCATCTCAATTATATATTTACTGTGATATCATAGAACCTCAATTAGTAGGCGACGTTGTCACTCCATTGTTAAGAATTGTCCACGTTAAAAATGACACATATGTTTTTGGATCTAATGAAATGATTACATATCCTCAACCACATTTCATACCTGTTTTAAGAAGAGAATTTTCAAATATAGAAATTGATATAAGGACTCACGATGGATATGCAGCGCCATTTCAATTTGGGATTTTGAGTGTGAAACTTCATTTTCGACGAACATAATGAAAACTTGTCCGTATCAACAATATTATAATTTTCAAGCAGGTAGCGGTATAGGACCCGTATATAAAGGAAGTCAATTTCAACGTGGTCATGGAATAGGAAGTTTCTTCAGTGGATTGTTTAGAAATATTTTACCGTTAATACGGAAAGGTGTAGGAGCAATTGGTAAAGAAGCATTAAACACAAGAATTAATTTTTTGGGTGATTTGAGTGAGAATCAATCACCTAAAGAATCGTTTAAGAAACGCATTGGAGAGGCGGGGATTAATTTAAAACGAAAAGTTGATGATAAAATTGAAAAGCTAATGAGTGGCTCAGGTTATAAAAAGAAGCGTTTAATTAAGAAACCTATTCATTCTACAACTTCTCGCAGTACAGTAAAGAGCAAAAAACGTTCTACACAAGCAGATATATTTGATTAAAATGGCATTTTTACATGCCCAATCATGTGAATGTGTGAAAACTGAATTAGATTTATTTACCGTACCTCCTACACAAACTAGTATTGAAAGTGGTCAATGGGTAAATTACAGACCTTTGTCGTCAATTACTGAAGACGGACCCATAGAATTTGTAATTCCTGGCCATGGAGAAGATTATCTTGATTTATCACAAACTATGATTTATCTAAATGCAAAAATTGTTAAAGCTGATAATACTGCTTTGTTGGAACCAGATAATGTTGCCCCCGTTAATAATTGGCTACATTCTATTTTTAGTCAAGTTGACGTATATTTAAATCAAAAACTTGTTTCTCCACCAAATAACACGTACGCATACAGATCATATATAGAAACTCTATTAAACTATGGGAAAGATGCGAAAAAATCTCACCTCACTTCAACGTTATGGTACTCTGATGACGCCGGAAAAATGAACAATACGGAGGCTGCTGGAAATTCCGGCTACAATAAGCGTAAAAAGTTTGTAGAAAAAAGTAAAAATGTTGATATGATTGGTCACCTTCATGTTGATATTTTCAATCAAGAAAAATTTTTACTACATGGTGTTGAAATGAAATTGAGGCTGGTGAGATCGAGAGACAGCTTCCACTTAATGTCACCAGATTCTAATTATAAAGTACAAATTAATGAAGCTACATTACTTGTGCGGCGTGTCAAATTAAATCCAAGTATATTATTGGCACACAATAAAGCATTGGAAATGTCTAATGCTAAGTACGCCATTACCAGATCTATTGTAAAAGCAGTTACTATTCCGACCGGTATTCAAGGAAAATCATTAGATAACATATTCTTAGGACAGCTTCCGAAGAGATGCATAATCGGATTTGTCTCAAACAAAGCATTTAATGGCGATTATAAGTCAAACCCTTTTAATTTTGAAAATTTTAAAATAAATTATTTGTCGTTATGTGTAAATGGGCAACAATTACCATCGAAACCATTACAACCGTCATTCAGTGGCAAAAAATCCTACATACAAATGTACAATACATTGTTTTCTGGCACAGGTATTCATTTTGGTAACAGTGGCAACGAAATCGACAGGGACAGTTACCCGAATGGTTACTGTTTATCTGCATTTGATCTCACGCCTGACTTGGCTGCAAATTCTATGTTACACTGCAATTTAACACGACATGGTTCTTTCAGAATTGAAGTTGGTTTTGAAACTGCCCTTACCGAAACAGTAAATTGTGTTATTTACGCAGAATTTGACAATATTATTGAAATTGATAAAAATAGAAATGTAATTGTTGATTATGGTAGTTAGTTTATAAAAATATATCAATTATAAAACTCGTATATATATCTTGTAAAATATAACCACAGAAATTAGTTTGGCTGTGACACTCATACAGACATGGATGCTACATTTATACGTACCGTACTTCAAAAATATTTTAAGAAAAACACAAGTCACTATGGAGTGTATGCTGCGAACAAATTGCCGCAGCATGTAAATTTTCCATGTACAATAATTATAAATACTGACCCTAATACGATGCCTGGTACTCATTGGGTAGCAGTATTTATTGATCGCTCAGGACATGGAACCTACTTTGACAGTTACGGACGACCACCTTTAGTAAAGGAACACAATGAATTTTTAGGAAGAAATACACGCACATGGACATACAATACAGCCTCATTGCAAGATTATTCAACTTCAGTTTGTGGTTATTATTGTTTAGTGTATTTGTTATTTAGAATTAATTGTTATACAAATAATGATTTTGTGAAATTATTTAATAAATATTGTAAATCTGAAAATGATGAATTTATAAGATATATGTTTAATTATTACTTTAATAAAAAATGATGAATTTATAATGTATACGTTTAACTATTACTTTAATAAAAAAAATATTTTTAATTATTTGTTTTATTTCATTCGTTTTTATTTTCTATCATACAGATATATATGTTCATTAGGTAGGTACTAGGTAGGTATACATACGTTGTAGAAAATATTATATTACAAACATTGAATTAAAATTTTCTAGTGATATTTTATTAAATTTACGCAATGAAATACATTTTTATTGAAATATATGATTATGTAATACATAAAAAGTACCTATATTTAAAATATTTATACACATTTAGTTTTCTTTAAATTATTTACATACATTTCATTATTATTATTATTACAAATTAATATAATTAAAAATAAACTAATCTAATTTCATTCTTTTCACGTCATAGGAAATACTATTTACATCTTTAAATTATTTACATAGGTACATTTCATTATTATCATTATTACAAATTAATATAATTAAAAATAACCTAATCTAATTTCATTCTTTTCACGCCATAGGGGATACTATTTACATTATCTATTAGTCTACGTTTCATAAATTTTATACTAAATTTTTTTGTTTCATGTTTTGTGACAACATTGTGAGTAGATGTACATCGAATATTGTCAAAAGAAATTACTGGGCCTTTAATATTACTATTAAAAATCAAATTCTTCAAACATTCAAAATTAATGACTTGGGAATTTTTATAATTTAATGTGAAGCCTTTAACTTTACATACTTCTGTAATCTTTTCACTAGTTGGCGAATAAACTTTGTATGCATAATTCTTCGGTCCACCACACACAAATTCAGTTATATAGCTGCCTAACCCATAACAAGATAACTCATCAGTAAGATCACCCAAAAAGTTACCTGTCGGGGGCTCCCGCTGTCCTGGCGAGTGGCAGTATATAATGGAATCAGTGTCGTAGTATAATACCCTATTACCTAGCTCTTGTAAAAATTTATGGAGTTGTAAACGAGCTTGTGCCGTTGTGTAGGCTGCTATGACCACATTCACAGTTCGAAGTTGTTCGATGGCTTCATTTGCGTGAACCCAGTGTACGTACAGCATCTGGTCACCTGCTGGGATAATCCTCTGAACTTCAATTGCTGGATTCGACAATAATTCATAAAGTTCTTCAGCAGATGATACAGTTGATGTACAAGGTCTATTTTGTGTTTGTGCAAATTTACCTATTAACAAATTAAATGAATATTATAATAAAATTTATATTAATTTTTAAATAAGTTATTTATATTACCCCAGAAAGAATTCAGCATAAGTTTGGCAATTGATCTTTTTCCAGCGTTCTTCTCAATCTTATTTGGATCTAGATGAATTCCTTCATTGATGTAATAGTTCTGAATGTACTCATTCCTAGTTTCATTATCGGAACAGTCGTCGGGATAACCAGAAGCCTCTTGCTTCATTTTTAGAAATGTATTAATGTATTCGACGAATAATCCTCCTGTTTTAGTATCTTTATTGTAAACAGTAACATTGTATTGCCAAATTTCGTGCACTTGTAAAATTTTGTAGCCAAGAGAAACCGCATACTGGACCTCGTCAGAAATGTATGTCCCAATAAATTGTCTCTCATCATCACTGTGATTGCAGTCATTTTGCTCTAAATTATCACAACATGTACGACATAATACAAACATAAGTTTCCCATGGATTTTTCGTGGTAAGACAGGATGAAATAATTCACTGGGCGGTAAAACTGTGCATTTAATTAAGCCTTCAACATGGCTAATATCGTTATTAGGACATAACGATTCGCATTCTGTTCCGATAAAAATTTTTGGATGGCCTACTGGATATTTTCCATACTTACATACAAATGGATAAAGAGAACAGACATCTACATATTTTATTTTTTCATCATTTTTAATTTTTTTATATAAACTGGTATTGCCTGTTCTTCCGCCAAAAAATGCATCTCGCGGTTGTAATGGCATATTGTTTAAAATTTCATGCTTTTCAAGTTGACAATTTAAATTTTTATCTTCTTTTAATAATTTTCTGAATTCGCACTCCCAAATGCTAATTACTTTATATCCTAATTTTTTAATTTTATTTAATTTTGATATTGTTCGTTCGTATCTTTCATCTAAAGTTTCTTTTGAATTACTAAATATTTTTTCATTTCTTTTCGTTCTGTAACATAATGTACACCCATGCCAAAAACACCCCAAAAATTCAAAAACTAATTTATCTAGAGAATAATAACCATCTACCTTAAAACAATTTTCAATGACTGCTTCATTACTACGTCCTGCATGTTGAATTTGTATTCCGCGTACGTTTTCTTCATGTATCAACCATTTCAGCGCAATTTTTGATTGGTTGTCTTTCATGCGATAACCTTTTTGTGGTATAATACCAATTGTATTCGGCTTCAAAAACAAACGTCGGAACACACGATTACAGGCTGAAGCGATAGTAATCCCTTCACTGAAGGGACATACTTTACAATCTTCAATGAAATTATTTCTAAATTTTTCGCATGCTCGACGCAAAATTTCAACGTCAGACACGCAATACTCGATAATTTCTTTATTCATATCAAATATCACATTATTCTCTATTTGTATATTATACCATTCCAAAAACTTTTGTCGTACAGAATGATTCATGCTATCTACAGCATAATATTCAGGGGCTGGTAACGGTCCTATGTAATTTTGATTTTCTACTTTATTAAATAAATGTGGGAAATATCCTTTTTTTAAAGAAGGTGGTAAATCCATTGCTTTAGGTAGAGCTGATAACGGCATTTGTAAATAATTTAGAGAATCTATAAATTTAATATGATTAATTTGTAATAGCATAATTTTTGAGCCATTCAAAATTAATTTTGGTTTAAGGTAGCGTTCTTCTACAAGATATTTTAAAATAAACTGACAATCAAACGATTTTGCATTATGTGCGATACAAATAACAGAAGAAAATGAAGTGCGCGGAAGTAAAACATATGTTAAAAAGTTTTGCAACGGGTCCTTTTTAAATATTTGTTGACGAATGCCACAGGAGTTACATATTTGTTTCAAATCATCTATGTTGCAACAGGTAGAGCATGACTGCTGTATGACACATAAATTTATTTCGTGCTCTTTATCATTACCGAGCATTTTTTCTTGATATGTCTCGAAATCATAATAAATAAATAAAGTATTACCTTTTAATACGGTTTTGTCCTTAATAATATAGCACATATGTCCCGGCTTTTTATAAGATTCACAAAAACTACAGTAAACTTCACCACATACATGTAGCCTGCCTTTTTTACACTTGTATATTTTTAAACATTGTTCACATTTTTTAACTCTTTTACACTCAAAATTTAAATGATTGTCCAAGCACTGCTGTCCACGGAATTCTCTTTGGCAATGTTCACATTTAATTAATTGAATAGTTATACTACATGCAGGAGAATATTTGCAATAAGAACAAATATTTTTACAAGAATGACCACCCCTTACATTGTAAGCAACGTGACATTGTTCGCAAAAATATTTGCACGAAAATGCTGCAGGTAAACTTTTTATAACAGAGTAATGGTTTTGATAGTACAAAAGATTCAGTCTCTTAAGATTTTTCCCCTTTGCACCTTCAAATATTACTTTTCCACGGCTATTAAACTCATATACACATATGTTATAATTAGAATAATAACGTTGGAATTCAGTTAATTCTGGAATACCTGCGCCATTAGTACCTATATTAACTCTTGCATTTCTTAAAAGTTCATTTGTTCTTGTAGTTTGTATTCCATGTGTATTTTTAACAATATATTTTAAACATGGATCATTTTTCACTAATGATTCTGCAACTACAAGTGCACGAGGTAAACAGAAATTATCTGTATTTTCTATTTCCAATATACCATGTTTCCGTCGACAAAATTCCGAATACATTAAGCCATGTCCTTTTAATTTTCCTGAACCAGAAGGCATTGATACCCTGGTCATCTCGACTGTGAATTGCCCTTCGGAAAATACTTCTTTATTGCTTTGCAATATTTTGGTCAATGCTTCCCACAAAACATCAACGTGAAGTTGATCTGCACGCCTGAAGCTGAGCCAAGCTGGTCCATGTTCCAGACATGGAGTTTGAAATATAAATCCGACATAATCTTGAGGATTCACTGATTGCAACACAAAATCTTTAACGTTTTTTATGCTATCGTAGAACCATATTATAGGATCTTCTTGTACAGGTGGATCATTCAAAGAAAATGTTATTTTTCTCCCAGTTAAATTAAACTGTTTTATGTGTTTTTCAATATCGGAAGTAATGTTGAAACGTTCCCGATTTACACCACCCACACCACCTCCACCAGTTTGTACACTTTCACTTATTAAGTTTCCACAAATTTCATAAAAAGCGTCATAATCTTCTTGTTGCATTTCTCCTTCTTCTTCTTCATTTAACGAAGAAATAATAATTTCCTCACAAATACGAAAAAAGTTATCGAAATTTATTTGATTTCCGCTGTCCATATTGACCCGAGTGATACTCAACGACTGAATTTTTTCCTTTGCTTTTTTTTGTTTATATGCAATCTTTTTACTACGTGATCAGGGTGGTATTAAAAAAATTTAACCAACCTGTATATTTTCAAGGGTACATTATCATAATGTTAGATTCGAACAAAATTTTTGTTACAACCCTGGGAAGAGTTTTATACCTGCGTTGAAGATGGGGATCTGAGATAAGATTTATAGCATTTAACAAATGCTTTTCTTTCTTTTAATTCCAATAGTTTAAATTTTTGTAATAACTAATGTTTGTTTGATGTTAATAAATAAATAAATAAAAGTATGCAATTTCTGCAGCGAATATTTGTAGGTACTCAGGCATCTATATAAAGTTATTTTATTATTTTATTTTATACCTTACCTTTTTACAAAATTAAACCCCCATTGGTTGACGACTCTACAAATTTTTCTCACTGGACTCTCTTATTGGAACAGGTGCAAACGGGAGGTAATTAAAAATACGAAACATGATTGTTCTTTATGTAATATATTTTTTTTCTTTTAAAATAAAAGTATTTACAGACTTTACATCCTTATATAATTTATTGTAATAATACGTATAATATTCTATAAATATTAATTTAAAATCTAAATTCTTAAAAAATAAATATTCATATAAACTATCTTTTATGTCTAACTGATTTCTTATACTAAATATTACTACATTTTGTAAAAAATTTTTATATACATAACAAAAATTTTTATATTTTACATTGTAACTATCTATTACGTTTACTATTATATTCTCTAACCTAATTAAATTCCTAACATGCTCCTTATTTAACACTATAAACTGATTCTTAAATCTACACTTCAATTGTTCCCGCGGTAATATACTGAAATCAGCCCAAACGAGACTGCATATTTTGTTCATATCTTTATCGCTACACTTACTTTTTAATTCAAGTTTTTTTAAATAATTCACTAATCTAACGTAATCTAAAATGTCTATATAAGTTTTTTTTATTACATTACCCACAAGCCTCACAATCACTCGCGGTACCGGATTTGGTTCTAAGCCGACCGTAATAAACACTTTCCGCGTACTATCTAGAGGAATCGGTGTTCCTCTCAGTAGACGGTCATTGTTGTCGGCTACATCTTTATTAGGCGGTAGAGTAAATCTTGCAGTTTCTGCATCTCCGGTGATGAGGTCCATATTCTCTATAACCCAGTCAGATACCAACGGGCAGTCTGGTATATCCGTGATGTCCGGGGTCTCATCATCTTCGCTGCACACTAGCTGCTGGGCGTACGGCTCTCCGATCTCCGATTCCGACGACGACGAGATCACTAGCGGCTCCAACTCCGGCGATGGTAATGAAAGGCGTTCCACACGCACCTTTTTACGAGGTACAATTTCTTCTTCATCACCAAAGTTCTCGTCGCACACTTCCTGAAGAGCCTTCTCGAAGTCTGCTGCCGTTACCGGTGATGGAGAAATACCGGAATCATAGTCACGATGCACCACATCAGCGTTCAACGAGTTTATATTTTTTATAAACTCATTAACGTTCGCCGTTGAAGTTGACGCGAATGGTTTTCTTAATACAATATTTTCAAGTATTCTAAATTTTTGTTTTGAAACAACTCCTGAAGGAGGTATAACAAAGTTATCAAAATTTTGTGAAGACATTTTCAAAATGAACCACACAGTCAGAAACTATAGGTATACTGAGAAAAAATATTTTCTAGCTCCTTATATAATAGAAAATAAGGTAAGAATAGGAATCAGATAAATATTTAGAAGTACCGTTAGGGCACCCTTATAGCATAAGCATATCCAGCCGCGATAAAATATTTCCTAACGACGGACTCTTTTTGTGTACCTGCACAAGGGTCAAATTTATTACCGTAGCCGCATGCAGGTGTTGTGTTAAGTACCATTTATATGCGGTCTATTATCTAGCCAGATTCAACCCCGTGCACATAGACGTACTCAAATAAATTTACCAAATTTTATTACATTTTTTCAAATTTCCAATGAAACAGCTTATTGTAATCCACATACTTCATTTTAAAATTATGTATCATTTATTTTACATCTAAATATGTACTTAAAATTCACATACCATTCAATTAAACCTATTAAAACTATTTATTAACCCCATTCACGAGTCGTTAATATTCCGGCCGCCATATTGGTCTGCATTCCAAAACGCAGAAAGTGGGTTATCTTACTACTAACGTACTGAAAAGTTGTCATGAACAGATTCTTACGCCATTACTGCATTGTTTAAATTTATCCATTTCAAATGGTATTTTCCCAAACAGGTTAAAACTGGTTAAAGTTATTGCTTTACACAAAAAAGGGGATAAATCAAATGTAGCAAATTATCGTCCTATTACTATAGTCTCTGCTTTTCATAAACTTTTTGAAAAAACTATGTTATTAAGAATTCTCACATTTCTGAGAAAGAATACAATCTTAATTGAAGAACAACATGGATTTAGAAAAGGCTGCAGCACAACAACTGCCTTGTTACATTTTTTAGATGAGATTTATAACGCAGTAGATAAAGGTAACAACATACATGGCATATTCTTAGATTTGTCGAAGGCCTTTGACTGCGTAAACCACGAAATGCTCTTGGATATTTTGGATAATTATGGTTTCAGAGGAATCTGTAATGATTGGTTCCGTTCATGTCTCAATAACAGAAAGCCAATTGTGTTTTACGAAAGTCAAAGGTCCGTGTCTCAACCAGTGGTGTACCGCAAGGCTCGATTTTGGGACCAATATTGTTTATTCTTTATATTAATGGAATAAAAAATATGCTCCCCTACCACCATTTCATCTTGTATGCAGATGATGTTGCTTTTTTATCGCCAATAGTACACGAAATATCTAATATTGTTGACAACTTATCTCTCTGGTTTGCATCTTTAAATCTTGGACTTAACATTAATAAATCGACAATAATTAGTTTTTCAAATTCTAAGAAAAATATATCTGTAAATTGTAGTGGGCAATCATTGGTACATGTTAACAATACTAAAGTTCTAGGATTACATATTCAAGAAAATTTAAAGTGGGATACACATGTCGACTCAATTTGTAGTACTTTGTCTTCGTTATGTTATGTAATTAAAAGACTAAAATGTATGACAGATGTTCATATAACTAAAACTTTTTACTTTTCCAAATTCTATTCCATATTATGTTACGGAATAATTTTTTGGGGAAATTCTTCCAGTGCTATTCGTGTTTTTAAACTTCAGAAACATGCGTTGAGAAACATATTTTCTTTGAACAAAAGATCATCCTGTAAAGATATTTTTAAAACAGAAGGTTTTTTAACTTTACCTTGTATTTATATTTATAATGTTGTTTACTTACTAAAACTAATATAAATAAATTGCCTACAAAAAGCGATATGCATGGATACGATACTCGTGGAAAACTAAATCTTCAAATACCCAAAATTAGACTAAATAAAACAAAAAGTAATCCAAATTATTATGGATTGGTCTTATACAATAAACTGCCTAATACTCTTAAAGATATTACTGATATTAATAAGTTTAAAAAAAATTAAAACACTATTTAATAAAAAAGCATATTATGATGTAAATGAATTCATAAATGATAACTCTTAATATATTGCATATTTTTTTCATGTGTTTATTATTGTACATTTTTCATGTATTTATTGTTGTACACTTTTTTCATGTATACTTTATATATTTTGACTTTTTCTATACGGCTGTATTATGGTCGCTGGAAATAAAAATTATTATATTATATTATTATTATTATATTGTAAGGCATTTAAGATGGAATTGAAGATATTATGTTAAATACATTTGTTTGTGTATAATATCAAGCATAACCATACCACCAATATTTGAACTTGCCAACCACTCTATAATTATAAGCATGAAGTATAAAGTTGGACTTAGACAAAAAAATGATGATTAATTTAGATTGTCATTTTACATGTAGGATAATATACATATGATATTGTAAGACATTTAAGATGGAATTGAAGATATTATGTTAAATTCATTTGTTTGTGTATAATATTAAGCTTAACCATTCAACCCATATTTAAAATTATTACCATCAATCTATAATTTTAAGCATAAGAATTAAAGTTGGACTTAGACAGAAAAATGATGATTAATTTAGATTGTCATTTTATATATAGGTAAGTATACGCATGATATTGTAAGGCATATAAGATGGATTTGAAGATATTATGTTAAATAAATTTGTTTGTTTATAATATCAAGCTTAACCATACAACCAGTATTCGAAGTTATTGCCAACCACTCTATAATTATAAGCATAAAGTATGAAGTTGGACCTAATCAGAAAAATGATGATTAATTTAGATTGTCATCTTATATATAGGTAAGTATACATATAATATTGTAATGCATTTAAGATGGAATTGAAGATATTATGTTAAATACATTTGCTTCTGTACAATATGAAGCTTAACCATACAACCAATATTTAAAGTTATTCCAAACACTCTATAATTATAAGCATAAAGTATAGAGTTGCACTTAGACAGAAAAATGATGATTAATTTTGATTGTCATTTTATATATAGGTAAGTAAGTATACATATGATATTCTAAGGCATTTAAGATGGAATTGAAGATATTATGTTAAATGCATTTGTTTGTGTATAATATCAAGCTTAACCATTCAACCCATATGTAAAATTATTTCCATCAATCTATAATTTTAAGCATAAAATATAAAGTTGGACTTACACAGAAAAATGATAATTAATTTAGATTGTTATTTTATATAAAGTTAAGTACACACATGATATTGTAATGTATATAAGATGGAATTGAAGATATTATGTTACATAAATTTGTTTGTGTATAATATCAAGCTTAACCATGCAACACATATTTAAAATTATTGCAAACCACTCTACAATTATAATCGTAAAGTATAAAGTTGGACTTGGACAGAAAAGTTATGATTAATTTAGATTGTCATTTTATATATATTTAAGTATACATATCATATTCTGAGGCATTTAGGATGGAATTAAAAATATTATGTTAAATACATTTGTTTGTGTATAATACAAAGTTAAACCATACATCCCATATTTGAAATTATTGCAAACCACTCTATAATTATAAGCTTAAAGTATAAAGTTGGTAGGATTTTTATTCTGATAAATGTTTCTAAAATTTTGACTATGTTTTTACTATCTTTTGTTTCAACAGGGTATGCTTCAGCATATTTTGAGAATTGGTCGTATATCGTAAAATAATGTTGTCCGCTGAGGGTTAATAAGTCAAAATTTAAAATTTCGAAAGGTCGTTCGGGTGTCTCGGTAAGATTATCGGTAAGTTGTATGGGGTGTCTGTCTTATTTGCATTCTTTGCATGTTTGGCAATTATTTATAAGTGACGTGATGGTATCTATCATTTTAGGCCAGTAATATTTTTCCTTTAGTTTTTTATATGTTTTGTTTCCCGGTGTGATATAAATAAACAATTTCATTTTGTTCGTCTGGTGGTTCTTTATCCTTTAGTTCTTTATTAACTCTAATAGTAGTATAGCTATCCACGTTCGGCCTCATTTCCGGTTATGTTTTCGCTCTCGATGACCGTGGTCATCAACATCTACTATTCTTCAGCTGAAGACATCCGGTGTGTTAGTTCTTCACGTACTTCTTGCATAACCCTCTCGAATCCGCACCCCTTTCATTTTACCCGGTTTTCGAACTCGATGATCGTGTTCATCCTCACCTACCTTTCTTCTTCGCCCGCACTTCTTGCACAACCCTTTCGAATTCGTCCATCCTGTATGCTCCGCCCCCTAGGGCCTGCACTCTGAACTTTAGCTACACGTACCCGCCGGGGTGCACTTTCTACATTAGCACGGAATACCCATTGGGTGCACTCTCCACTTCAGTTAGGAGTGTCTATGTGGGTGCACTCTCCACTTCAGTTAGGAGTGCCCATGGGGTTGCACTCTCCACTTTAGTTATGCGTGCACATGGAGTGCACTCTTCACTTCAGTTGTGAGTGCCTTTGTAGGGTGAACTTTCCACTTCAGTTAGGAGTGCCTTGTATGTAGTGCACTTTTCGTTTTAGTTAGGAGTGTCCTTTGGGGTGCACTCTCCACTTCGCTGCACTTTAGTTGGCAGTGCCCTCGCCACTTTAGTTAAGAATCAGGATCCGGGATCTATTTCGTCGCGCGCGAAGTATGAATTTCTGATCTATTTCTTGATCTGGGATCTGGATCTGGGATCTGGATCTAACTCCCATATCCTTCGTAATTTTTTTTTGGTTAGGGTGATTTGGGAGAACTGTGAGGTAAATAATTAACATATTTTATCTTTGATAATATTTATTGAAAATTATAACCCCATGAGTGTGTATCTGTACACAAGTAGTTTTTAATTCGTTTGTCGTCAAACGGACTTAAAGCTATCTTATTTTGTTGTATTGTATGTACAACATGTTTCTTAGATCTAACAAAACATTGATTTATATTTATTGTTTTATTATTAAATAAACAATTATAGTAATCACTAGAAGTTATAGTATTGAGTGCTGCTTTTGTTATTTCCTTTGCTTTTTTATTGATTTTTCCAATAAACTCTGTTATAATTTCACCATTATTTTCATCCTTCATGAGACCAATAATTTTTTTGTTAACAAGAGGTATGTTGAAAATATTATTATGTGGATAATCAGAAGTATCAAATTTATAAATATCTCGTTTTATTACGTTATAGATATCAATATTTTTTAATAAGTAAATAAGACTATCTGTGTCTGTGTACAATAATTTTGTATTGTTACAAACATTTTTTTTAATGTAATTGTAGTGAAAGTCATAAATGTAAGTTTTTGAAATGTCTAAAATAGAGAAACCAACATATATGGGCTTGTTAAAAGTAATATTTTTTTTACTCATTTCTATTAATATAATATCTTCATCTAATATGGTACAACTATGAAAATTTGGTTGTTGTATGTTAGATTTTGCACCGTATCTTCCCTCCCAATTTGAAACTATTTTTATATGTTTATATTTACGAACGTTCTCCATGGTTTTACCAAACACCGCATTATTCATTAATTTATAAAAATTCTTTTTAAATTCATTATTTGATTGTTTTCACATGTTTGTATTTATATCTATATATGTTTTTAACCATGCTCTTTGTTTAAATTTTAGAACTTTATGAATTTTAGATATTTTTAAACTCAATTTTAAACATTGTTTTAAATTTTGATAATGAATCACATAGTTTTTTTTATCATACAAATTTGTTACTAATTTTGGTAGTTTCGATTAAGGTGGTATAAAATGTTCAGGGCATAATGGTAAATCTCTATGATCATTGTGTAATTCTTTCGGATACTCTAAATCAACTTTAAAAATGTAGCCTATGGCAGATTCATTACTTAAATTCATCAAATCTATTTTGTATATGTCTAAAATATCAACCCACTCAAATTCTGAGTAGGGTAAATAATTACTCATGGCAGCACCATATAAGTTATTTACATCAAAATACATTAAATAAGAATCAAATTCATTACAATTATATTTCTCCCCCATATATTTATTATTTGCTTTTGTAACGTGCTTTAAATATATTTCTTAATAGAAATGTAATAAAGACTAATTATATTAAATATTTTAAAAAAAAGATTAATAAATACTTACTTGAAGTATTATTATATTCCTAATAAATTATTATAAAAAAAGACAAAAGGATAAAAGGATTAAAAGGTTTTGGGAGGTTTGAGAGGTTTTGGGTTCGTAGCCCTCCTAGGTAAATAATGGATTTTCTTAGCTCTACACACTAATTTATTCTTACAAACTACAATATTGTAAAATAATAAAAGTTTATACTTACAATTTAGTTCAGGGAGTTGTAGGAGAGACACTTGATGTTGGTTGATTGTAATTTAATAGGAATTTAGAATAGTTTTTAAAAAAACCGAACGATAGATAAAATTAATTACTGTTGAGACGCCTGCTTGCGAATGAATGCATTCTCCGAGAGCAAGAAGATTGAAAAAACTGACTTGCTCAGCCTTTTTACCCCACTAATAATGAATGACTATATCAGCTAATTATTTAAATTTTGGCGGTTTGTTACATTACCCCCTTCTTTAAGAAAGAATAATACTCTCAAGTGTCATTCCTTTACAAGTGTTAGTATGATATAAAATACAAAATTAAACTTAATAATACATTACATACGAAATTCACTCTGCACCTCCACATCAAAGTTCCTGGCACATATGAGGGCTGATCACTAAAGTCCCTGAGCACTCAATTCTCGTGGAAGGTGAGGTGGGTTACTACGAATACATCTGTAACAGTTCATATTTTTAACAACTATATCTATAATAAAATTAAAATGATTAAAAATAATAAAACAATACATAACTTAAGTATGATCCTGACGATTATCCGTCCAATGGGATGGGCTGTTGATCTCCGGGTAAAGGCGGGGAGGAGCTCCGGGAGTGGTTGTTGTCTCCGTATCACTGGTTGTATTCTACTTCTTTTGATTGATCAATATGTTTCAATGAAGGAGCCAGTTAGTTAAAGTACCCCATATACTAGTGATAAGGTACCAACCGCAACCAATTGTATGGTAAATAGTGATTGTTTGAAGCCCTACTCCGCATACATACTTTATAAGTAATATAGCATAATGAAATCCAATTTTACTGGAGCTAAATAGTCTCTGGTTTGTATTTTTACTGCAGCTGTAATAACGACGTTGTCCCAGGTGCGACCATTTTCATGATACTCGTACGTTGTTTATTTACAAGCCCCTTCGGGTGTTAGGCTGCCGTAGGCCACTAATGAGGCTGATGTTCATATTTATTTCTCCGATGATTTGTTGGTAAATTTTTAGTGTTTTGTATCTATGAATATTTCTTCATTCTTCGACTCCGATTTTGTATACATAATTTGCAATCCCATTTGTTACTGCAGAAGTGTGACTATGCATTCCACAGTAATATATAATTCGAGTTATTTCTACAAGACATGCTTGAACTGATACGAGTTTAACTTCATTTCTTTGAATAACTTTGGCCTGGATCTGTTCACTCTGGTAATCGGAGTCTGGATGTGGACACTCTTCGACATCCTTCAGAGAAATGGTGGTCATGTTGAGGATAGGTCCCTCGCAGTCATATGCAATAAATCCTCAGGAAAGGGTCAAAAATATTGTGACTATGAGTGCCTTAACAATTATAGTTGTACCTGAAACATTTCTCCCACAGTAACTGGTACTTATTTAGTTCTTAATCTAATGGTTGCTATAATCATCACACATATTTGCTTTTTTTTAACTTATATTTAATTTTAGTGAAAACTTAGTAAAAATAAATGATTATAACAAAGAATATATTATTTAATTAAAATTAACTTACATAACTAAACCTACGTGAAATACGTTAATTTTCCTCAAAGGAAAAATAACGCAGCTTTAACACTTTTTCTGTGTGAAGGGTCTATGACCGGCTCGAATTCCGGTAGGGCTCAGCTAGTCTCAACAATTTTGAATAGGCTTTCCAAAGGGCGTCACGTGAGATACTAGCCTCCCCGACTAAGTTAAACAAAAATCCAGAAGGGGTACTCGTGCTAAAGACGAATAGTGTACCTCAACTGGTGGATTCGAGCTATTAATTTTAATTTTCAAAAAAATTATCTTATTTCCTTGCCTTTTCGATCGGATACGAATTCAATAAAGTTGTGGTCACCAATGCGTAACCGGGAATTCACCACCTAGACAAACTCACGCAGGAGATTTGGTCAGGATGCGAGAACCCCAGAGCATTACTCACGGGTGAGCACAACAGATCTATTAGAAATTATTCGATCGAATATTAATAATTTAATTCTCAAATAATAAGTATATGTGAATTTTAATTGCAGAATTTTGAAAAACAAATTTTATCATTGATAAAACAATATCCCAATTTAAACGACCTAGTCCATAGCCAATTGTAGGCATTACTAAATTTTCAACGTTATTTTCTAAACAGAATTTTTTTTAATTTATCAAGCATTGGAAAACATTTTCATAAGTAGATTTTTGGAAATATTTACTTTTAGTAATTAAATAAAATACATAATTTTGTGGAAAAATTAAAGTAGCTACCTCACCTACATTTTTACTTTGATTTTTCAAATAATTTACTTGACCAAATTGTTTTTTAAATATTTTGGCAATTCCTTTACTCATATTAAAATCTTTTGACACACAATGGGCCAAAGAAAAATTTTCTGGTGCTGATAATAAGTCACCATATTTTATTAAAACGTTAGAAATATCTTTATTATTACTATAATTTTGAATATATTTAATAAAATCTTAAAAATTTTGCAAACATACATTATTTATCTCATACATTCGGCTTAGCGCGTCAGCATTACCGTGTTTTCTTCCAGGTCTGTATTTAATATCAAAGTCATATTCGCTTAACAGAAGTGACCATCTTGATAATCTAGAACTACAATCTTTTAATGTTAGAAGCCATTTTAATGACCTGTGATCTGTAATTATTGTAAAGTTTTTCCCGCATAAGTAACATCTAAATTGTTTAATTCCGAAGACAACTGCCAAACATTCTAATTCTGTTGTACTATAATTTTTCTCAGCCTTATTTAATTTTCTGCTTGCATAAGCGATTGGTTTTTCGAAACCTCCTCTAACCTGACTTAAAATAACTCCCAATCCTACGCCACTGGCGTCGGTAGATAAAATAAAGGGTTCATCAAAATTGGATAAATCAATACTGAATCTGATGTAATAGCTTCTTTCAATTTTGTAATAGACTGCTCGACTTCAGGAGTAATTTCAAATTTTACATCTTTTTTAGTTAAATTTGTGAGTGGTTCTGCTAATTCGGAAAATTTTGGAATAAATTTCCTATAACAACCGACTAGGCCTAAAAGTCCTGGAACATCTTTAACACATTTTGGAAGAGGATATGATTTAATTGATTCAATTTTACTTGGGTCTGGTTTCACTCCATTTTCAGATATTATATGGCCTAAATATTTGACTTCTTTCATCATAAAATTACATTTTGAAGCTTTTAATTTAATATTTGCATCTTTTAGTCGGTCAAAAACTAAACTTAATTTTTTAATATGATCCTCGATGCCTGAAGAATTAAAAATAATTATATCATCTAAATATACTATACAAATTTCATCAATTAGGGCGGAAAATGAAAAATTCATAAATCTTTGAAATGTAGCTGGAGCGTTACATAAACCAAAAGGCATTTTATTATATTCATAATTACCATCAGGTATGGAAAATGCAGTTTTTTCTCTGTCATTTTCATCCATATCTATTTGATGATAAGCAGCTTTTACATCGATCACACTAAATAAATTAGAATTATTAAATTGTTCTATTTGTTCATTTAAATTTGGAATTGGGAAATAATCTTTTTTTGTAATGGAATTTAACGCACAATAATCTATACACATTCGTATTTTATTTTCACCTGACTCAGTTCTTTTTGTAATAAATACAACAGATGCGGACTAAGGAGAATTTGATGGTCTTATAATTTTGGATTTTAACAATCTATCAATTTCATCTTTAATAACTTGTCTCTGATGGAATGGAACACGATACGGGCGTTTTGAGATTGGCGGTACATTTTCTGTTATAATTTTATGTTTAACTTTATTAGTACTCGTAAGTACAGAATCATTGTCAATAAAAATATCTTTGTACCTATTTAATAATTCTAGTAACAAATTTTTATTTTTTTCATCTAAATGTGATACATCTATGTCTTTAAAAATATCGCTTTTATTTTTCTGAATATTTCCTATTACCATGTCACTTCTTTTGTAGTTTTTATTATTTTCTTCAAAATTTTCTATAATTTTAAATTGATTAGTTGCTCTGCCCAATATAGTATTTTGTTTTAATTCAACTTCAAAAGTATTTAAATTACTAAAAAGGCCCTGACAATATTTTATATTGCTTACACAGTGAGCTACATATACGCCGCTTATCGGCAGCTCATAAGCTTCTATTAAAATATTATCATTATTATTTAAATTCTTTTTTAATTTAAATTTAAAATTTGCTTCACTGTGAGCAGGAATTTTTAAATTTTCACATAATGAAATATCAGAATAGTTATTATTAATTTTTGGTTTTACTTTTTCAGTGCAATTATTATTATTATTACTTAACCCTTGGACGACTTTATTATTAATAATTATATTATTTGTGTTTTCATTTGAAACACTTTTATTATTAATTGTGCCTTTATTTATTGCACTTTCTTTACTTTTATTTTTAATTTGATCTATGCTTCCATCAAAAATTTGTGACAAATTGCAAATATCAGATTGTTGACTGATATCAAGGGACCCCAGTTTACTGGCAAAAATCTCCTTCTAAGAGCGCTTTTGTATAATTTGAACGTAAGACGCGATCATTTATTGTTAAACAATTATTGTTATTGTTTATTAGAGGTTTGTCGTCAAGGTTTTTCCCACACGAAGATTTTGATTCGGTGTGCATTTCTATTGTGTGCTTCTCTGAGTCACACGGTATATTTTTGATAGATACTACTGCTTTATCTTTACAGTTGCACTGAATACAATAGGGCCTTTCTTTTAGAGTTAGACGTAATAATGATACGATTATATTAAAACCAAATTGACTTAATAAAATAATAAGAAAAAAAAATTGAATTATTATAATTATTATAGTTGGTTTAAAATTTAATTTATAATTATTATTGGGCAGGCATTCATTATTATTATTGTTGGTTTTTGTTTGGTTATCTAATTCTATGGTCTGAATTTCAATATTATTTAATTTTGATTCTAAATTTTTAATTTGGTATAGCAATTTTTTATTTATTTCATCTTGTACCTTACATTTTGTTTCTAAATTTTTGCTTTGTTTAGTTCGCCGTTCGTTTTCTATTAAAATATCAAAATTTTGTTGTATTGATTTGTTTGAAATTGTATAAATTTTTTCTTTAATAATACTAACATTTTGATTTTCCTGATACAAACATAATAATTTTATAGTAGTATTCCAAATATTAATTGATTGTTTATCAAAATAAATTTTTGCTCGCGTAAAATGAAGAAAATCTCTACCGATTATACCATCTGCTTCTAACGGTAGTTTATTACCACATATTAAGACATCAAAATATGACTTAAGTACGTTTGGTTCGAAACCAACTTCTACTCGAGCTGTGCCGATAATTGGTAATTTATGCCCTGTTACGCTGTTAAAATTATTTTTTGAAAATTTTGTTAACTTTTGTTCAATATTTTGTTCCGAAATAATTGTTACAGGAGAACCCGTGTCTATTAATAATGTTAATAATTTGGAATTTATGAATAAATTTATAAAACATGGAATATTTTCTAAATTATCATAATTGTTAAAATACATGTCGGATGATGATTCTTCATACTCTTTCTGAATAATGGGCGAAACTGACATTCCCCTATTTAATTCTGAATTTAATTCTCTCCGCTCCGGGGTTTGAACGGAGGACGATTTAAGTTTTTTGATTTTTTTGGAATTGCACCCGTTGATTTAGACGTAGAGGATGTTGTCAAATTGTTAGACCTATTTACTAATGTATTTTCAGACCTACAATTTTCATTCGATTTTAAAAGAAAACATCGTTCTATTGTGTGGCTTTTTCCCACAATTTGAACAATTATATTTAAAAGTATTCAATTTATTAAAATTTTTATTTTGCTTTCTAAACCAACAATTTTCTGTTATATGATTATTTCTGTTACAATTTTGACAATATAATTTATTATTTTTGATATTATTTTGATTTTGTTCATTATTATCCTGTTTAAAATTTGCATTAGGATAATTTTTAATTTGTTTAAAATTACTTACGGGCTTTTGATATTCCCGCTGTGCAATATTATTAAAATTTTTATATCTAATTTTCAAGGATAACTGATTTTGTTCTTCATAGCACGCAATTTCTTGTGCTATTTCTAAATTTAAATTCTTTTCCCTCATAAGTGCCAAACCTATTTTGTCTATAATTTCCCTTTTTAACCCTGATTTAAATTGATTTAATTAATTTTGAATTTTGTTTTTCAATTCCAGGCTTTTCTTCATTTGTAGCATTTAATAAATATTCGGCCAAAATATCAGCTCCAATTGCTTGAAGTCGTGTAACAAATTAAGACACAGTTTCGTCATGTCTCTGATAACATTTACTTAAATTATTTAATGCTAAACCTGGTGTTTTATGTATTAAGAATCGTTTAAACATTTCTTTTTTAAAATTTTCATAATCTAACGTATCTAAATTTGAATTAACTTCGAAAAATTTCAATGCATCCCCTGATAATCTATATTTGATTAAGTTTAGCGTCGTAGCCTGGTTCCAGTTATCTAATTTTGCTCTGCGCTCTATTTTCTGAAAATATGATTTTGGGTCTTTTCCTGAAAAACTATCTATAGTGTTTGCCATCATGACTAATGGTATGTTAAAAAAATTTAAAGGATTTTGATTTCCTGTTTCAGAAGTAGAGGGGGTATTTTCATTTCCTGTTTCAGAAGTAATGGGGGTATTTTCGTTGTTCGACATTATTATTATTTATACATATTCTTAAAATAAATAATCAGTCTGGAGAGCTAATAAAAAATCCCTTTTCGCTGCCACCAAATTTGTAACGTGCTTTAAATATATTTCTTAATAGAAATGTAATAAAGACTAATTATATTAAATATTTAAAAAAAAAGATTAATAAATACATACTTGAAGTATTATTATCTTCCTAATAATTTCTTATAAAAAAAGACAGAAGGATAAAGGATTCAAAGGTTTTGGGAGGTTTGAGAGGTTTTGGGTTCGTAGCCCTCGTAAATAATGGATTTTCTTAGCTCTACACACTAATTTTATACTTACAATTTAGTTTAGGGAGTTGTAGGAGAGACACTTGAGGTTGGTTGATTGTAATTTAATAGAAATTTAGAATAATTTTTAAAAAACCGAACGATAGATAAAATTAACTAATTACTGTTGAGACGCCTGCTTGCGAATCAATGAATGAATTCTCCGAGAGCAAGAAGATTGAAAAAACTAACTTGCTCAGCATTTTTCCCCACTAGTAATGAATGACTATATCAGCTAATTATTTAAATTTTCGCGGTTTGTTACACTTTCCCATATCTATTTGAACACTGTGACACTCCACCCCGAATTCCCTTTTCAATAAACAAAATTTTATCAATGTCTGTTAAAAGTTCCAATTGAATTTTACTGCATTCTAACATAGGACTAAATGCTAATCCGGGTGCAGTATAGTAATGTAATGCAGCTAACTGATATGTTTCTAAACAATTTTCACGAAAATTTTCAAATATGTCACTTAGTAATAAAATATAAGTTTTTAAATATAAATCAGCATATTGTCCTAAATTTTGAATTTCAAATAAATTCCAAACATTTATAGCATGCTGATAGTCTTTATTTGATATGTTTTCCCCTTTAAATGAACTGTAAAATTTTTCTATACTAGGTAGTTGTTTCTCATCTAGTTTTTCCCAACTATAAACTAATATAAATTTCTCTTCTAAATCAGTGTGAGCTCTTCTAAACTGCTTGTCATAAAGCGGAAAGAGTCTATAAATCTGAAATTAATTTTTGTATTTCTTACGTATTTTGTGAAGGATATATATCGTTCTTTGTTTATTAGTAATAACAATACAGAACGTAGGTGAAGTTGGCCCCCCCAAATCGAAATTAATAATAACTATTTGATATGACCAATTGGGCCCTTTATGCGCTTGTGTGCACCACCTTTACTTTTTTATACGCTCCTATAGTTTTTATTTTTTTTATTTTTTAAATGGGGCGACCAATTTAATGTGTAGCCCCCCCAAATTGGTAAATATGTATTTAATTGTTATGTATGGCTTCACGTTTAAGATATATATATTTTTGAAACTCGCGGGGGGCTACATTAATGCTGTTTTTTTTTTTAATTTTTAAAATTTTGAAAAAGCTATTGTTTTTGAATACGTATGCGCTGTTATGCGCTACCACAAATATTCATTGCGCTTTTTCCGTTGAAGAAATAGAATGATGGGGGGTCAAGATAATGATAAATTAAAAATTGAAAATTATTAATTTTCTAAATGAAATTTTATTATTAATATTATGCGCTATTATGCACCAATCAAATGTTTTGATGCGCTGATTTAGTTTTCTATAAAATAACACTATGAACGCGGGGGGGGGGGGGGGCAATTTAATACATTTTCATATTATTTTATTTTTTTAATTGGATACAAATAATGGTCATATATTTGTATGCTCTTTTATGCGCTATAACAAATTTCTTCTGCGCTCATATAGTTTTTAAATTATCAATGTACATTCTTCAATTTAAAGTCGAACTAAATCATAGACAAATTTCACATTTATTTTTTGTTAACTTCTGAACGTAAAAAGCCTACTTAGTTTCCATACAAACGAATTAAGACGGAAAATGTTAACTAGCACAATAATATGGTGGATACAGGCGATAAAATAGGGATGGAGAGGTAATTTTAGAAAATATTAAAATATTTTTTTATAAGTCTTACATTATATTTAATATAAAAATCTCAGTGTGCAGTACAAGTAAGTACTTTATAATTGTTTGTTTTCATTAGTATGGCAATATTTCAAAGTAATATCATTTCTATGTTCATACATATATGGGTTTCAGTAGGGCACGAGCGCGCTGTTGTCGCTTGGGCCCAAGCACATCAGTGGCCGTGGTCCAAATAAGAGCGGGAACTTCAACATAACAGCAATAATGTAGCCCCCCGCGAGTTTCAAAAATATATATATCCTAAACGTGATTGGCGCATTAATATTTTGCACTGGCGCATATTAGCGCATGTATTCATGAAGCCATACATAACAATTAAATACATATTTACCAATTTGGGGAGGGGGGGCTACACATTAAGCTGGCCGCCCCATTTAAAAAATAAAAAATAAAAAAACTATAGGAGCGCATAAAAAAGTAAAGGTGGTGCACACAAGCGCATAAAGGGCGCAATTCGTCATAACAAATAGTTATTATTAATTCCGACTTGGGGGGGCCAACTTCACCTACCTCAATACAGAGCCTGGAATTTTTGTAATTATTTCTTTTATATTAAAGTGTGCATCATACGAAGATAAATTATGAAATGCAACAGGTATAGCATGTGAATTTGTATAATTTAAATTGCAATTTTGATGAGCGGCTCCTCTGTATTCTCCAGTTAAATGTAAATGATCACGTACTTTTATGTTATGCAGAGTGAATACTTCATCGCAAATATGACATTTTTTACTATTTATAAAATTTATTTCTTCATTAGAAGTTAATTTCATCGGTTTAGTATCTTTCATTAAAATGTCAATTTGGTTCGCTATATTGTTAAGTTCTTCAACAAACCAGATGCAGTATCTTCCACGGTAAATATTAAATTTTGAATATGAGTTATTATATGACATTTCAGGTACGCAATACTAAACGGTACATGTTTCTGTGTATATAACGTATTTTTGCCATGTGCTTCTTCAACTTTTTCCAAAATTGATTCTATATCAGCATATATTACAAACGCTACTTTTTCTTTGCGATGAAAGTTTTTAAATTTCAATATTTTATTTTCTTCCGTGGGCACTGTTATTTTACATTAATTAACATTTCAACAGTTTTCTTTGTGTTTTTCTAAATTACACTCGCTACTAAAAAGATTTAAACATCTATAAAAAAGAAAGGCTTTATATGTGTTTGAAATTTGGCTTCTCAATAATCGTGAAAGATTTTTTATTCACATAAAATGATAATTTGCAGGAGATCTAAGTCTTCTAACATTCTCAGTGATGTCAACATCCATGTTGTCGTTATTTTGAATCTGATCTTCTTCTGCTTCTTTTTCCTCCTCCTCTTCCTCATCTCCGGCATAAATCATCAGTAAATGTATTGTTTTATCATATTTGCATTTGGTTAGACGTACTGGTACGACATCATTGTTTTTCTTGCCCACCTTTTCAAGTGTGTAGACATTTTTGTTAAGTCCATTCATTTCATCGAATTTCACAATATTTTTTAATTTTACTGGAAATTCTATTCCATCATATTTGAAAAAAATGTGGGTATGCAGATGTACGGTTAGAATTTTTACTTACTGGATAAAGTGCTGATGTAGCAGCCCAAAGAAAGCAATAATCGTCATCATTGTTAACATTAATAATTGCTCTTTTTAATTTTATGTCTGCAGGTAACGATACATAACCCTTTCTAGAAGCAGTGATGGGCGAATAATTGTTTATGTTTACTTTCAGGTGTAGAACATCATATAAAGCCCAGCCTGACTCTCGTTCTTGAAACTCTTCTAAATCGTTCATTATTTTATTTAATACATTTTCTTTATACCATTCTTTCATGTTTGTTGTATTGTCAATTATTTCGTTTCTTGTATTGAATGTTTTAATTTCACTTGTACCTGAACTTGGTAAAATGAAATATCCACTAAATATAACATTCACTTTCAATACTGATGACTGTAATGTTTTCTTTATTTTATTTTTAATTATTGTAATTGCATGTTGTAGAAATATTATAGGATTTTTAATTCCCGCTTTGTTTATTATTACACCCATTTTAATACGTTTCTGAAAAACAGATTTTATGTCGTGCCACAGTATGTTATGTTTTGATTTTCCGTTCTTAGATAATCCAGATCCAGTTTTAATTTCTAAGTTTTTTTTTCTTTATATGTTTTTAAAATTGTTAAATTTGCTTCAAGTTTTTAATAAATTTTCTTCTTTATTATTTTTATAGCTTTTCTTTTTTATATATTTATTGAGTAATGAAATCATTTTATTTAAATTTTTACGCCATCTATTAGTTTCATCATCAGTTTTAATAAACTTTATTGCTTTTCGAATATGAGTTATTGTTTGATCTCTAAGTGAAGATAGACTACTATTCATTGTTTAGCGGTACACAAAATAGTTATTCTTCAGAACAATGTTTTCAAACAATTGACGAAAACTGCGAGGTGTTTGTTTTTTATATTTATAAAATAATATCAGATAAGTTTTAATAATCTAACGTTAATTGCAGTTTTCCTCTAATCTTGAATTTGATGATTTTTGTTTATTCTTTGAACAGGTATCACATGCTAATAAGCAGAGAACACATCATTATATTATTTAATTATTATTATTATTATTAATATTATTACTAACATGAATACTTCTTGTATTTCGATTTTGGATAAGTTTTAAATGTTTGTATATATATAATGTATATATATTCTTTAGAATAATTGTTCTTGTTTACGAGAATTTACTGTGAATATCGTTCTATATAAGTTGTAAACAGGAATTTGTGGTTTTCATAATTTTATATCAACTTGTATGTGGTTCATTATTGATAAACATTATCAAAGTAAATATTTCATTAGTATACATCCGTAGTTAGAAATGGAAACTAGTATTTTATTTAAAAAAAAAAAAAACATATACATTTCAAATAATGGCTAAAATTCAAATTGTAAATGAATTACACAAGCCAGCTCGTCGAAATTATCCACGTACAGGTGTAATAGTGAAGATTTATGGCAAGCAGATCTCGTAGAAATGATTCTTTATGCTAAGGAAAAAAAAATCATAAATATTTATTAACAGTTATTGATGTATTTTCCAAATATGCTTGGGCTGAACCGATAAAATCAAAATCGTGTAATGATATTGTTCTGGCAATGAGTAAAATTTTTAAACAAGGTCGCATTCCAAAAAATTTACAAACAGATAATAGGAAAGAATTTTATAATACTTAGGGCGGGTTTACAGAAAGCAAATTAAATATTTAATTTCGATTAAATATTTAACGCGCGATTAATTTAATTTTTCTATGTAACTAATCTCGATTAAAATATTTAATTCGAATTAAATTAATACGTTGTTAAACGGCAATTGATCACAATTAAATCTGAAATCAGTTTATAGAAGCGAAATTAGCAGTTAATCGCGATTAATTTATTGATTAATGCGGAATTAAATTAATTGAAGGAGCTACTTGAATTAAATTATTAATTCGCTCGATTTTTATGTAAAAAAAAGTAAAATAGATACTATTACTATAAATAAAAATATAAATAAGGTAAATAATGGAACAATGTTGGATTCATATCAATTTTTATTTAAATAATGTATACATAACCACAATTTATAGATGTCTGATATATCAGAAGTGTCGCTGTCCTCTTCTAGTTCTTTAGATGAAGAAATTGAAAGAATTCCTCGAAGAAGTCGTGCCTTAAAAAACAGAATAAATCCGTTTGAATTATTTAATGATCAGGAATTTAAAATAAGATTTCGCTTCGAAAAGCAAACAATCAAATGGTTATGTGACTTAATTGGTCCTGAAATAGAGCCTGTTACTCGAAGAAGAAAACCTATTTCAGCGTTAAACCAGATATTATTAACAATGAGATTTCTAGCCACGGGTGCATTTCAACAATTGCTGGGTGACACGTTCGGTGTTCATAAATCCACAGCTTGTGTTGTAATCAAGCGTGTAGTACATAAAATTGCACAGCTAAAACCCCATTACATAAAAATGCCCTCCCTGGAAGAAGCTCAGACTGTAAAATTAAATTTTTATAAACTGAGAAGAATGCCTAGAGTAATAGGTGCAATAGATTGCATCCACATAAAGATTGAATCTCCTGGTGGTCCTAATGCTGAGATTTTTCGTAACCGAAAATCTTTTTTTTCTATAAATGTTCAGGCTGTATGTGATGCAGACCTAAAAATAAGAAATGTAATTGCGAGATGGCCAGGAAGTGTACACGATAGCACTATTTTTAATGACTCATCTTTGTGTGCTCATCTTGAAAATGGCCAGTACGAAGATTGTTTTTTGCTGGGTGACAGCGGATACGCTTGTCGTGCGTTTATTTTAACACCTTTATTAAATCCAAGAACGGCAGCAGAAGAGGCGTATAATAATTCTCACAGAGCCACAAGAAATCCCATTGAAAGGTGCTTTGGCGTTCTCAAACGACGATTTCCTTGTCTTGCTGTTGGTTTACGCACTAAAATGGAGACTACCCTTACAATCATTGTGGCTTGTTGTGTGTTACACAATATATCAATTCTGGCTAATGATGACGAACCACTAGTTGATCCAGAAGTTAACGTACCCCAGCAAGTTGAAGTAGAACCTGGTGATATTAGAAATAATAATGAAAACACTGCTGTGCGTACAGCTTTAATTAGAACACATTTTACTTAGAAAGATCAATTTTATTAATATAAATAATTATTTTTATTGTAATTTATCTAATTCTTTTTGTTTAATTTTTAATTCTAATTCATACATTTTTTTTTGAAATTAATTTCCATGTTCGCTAATTGAATTCGCTTGATATATAAAGTTCTTTTCAATTGAGCATTTGTTTTTTTTTGTTTTTTCTTTTTTTGTTGGGGAGGAATGTATATATTTTGTTGAACTTGGGGAACTGGTTCATTTGGTGGTGCAATGAGGATGTCAAGTTCTTCGATGTTAATTTCGGAAGCAGGATCAAGGGAATGTTGCACAATTGGATCTAGGGTCAGAGTAGGGCTGGATATTGGTGTGATGGATTCACGAGTTGGAGGCAATGTTAAATCTAAAAATGTTTAAAATTTTAAATTGTGTCATTAAAAAAATCGCAGTTCTCGGTATTGAGAAGCTATAATTGATTTTTATCGATGTTACAATGGCATATCAAATACAGTATCGGCCCAAGCAAACTTTTTGGCCGGCTCTGGTCAAATGCATTAGACAGCTATGTTTTACCTAAATTATACGCAAGAAAACTAATATAATTTACCTTCATGATAAATATTATCATCGTCGTAAATGTTAGTCAATGGCCTAGCTTGTGGTTCTACCATTGCTAATACCCTAGCACCTACTTCCGATAATTGTGGTTGGTATGATCCACCGCCGGTTTTATATCTGTTTTTCTGAAATAAATATAATCAATATAAGTATCTTTCATAAAGTCTATTTTGGAGATCTAAATATTTTTTTTTCTAAAAAGGAACATATGTTATAAATTTATAGGTGAGGAAAACATACCAACTACTTACATTTTCTTCAGCCAGTGTTTTTTTCGCTGTACGTTTGAGATTCGACCACAATATTTTTAACTGTTTGGTCGTTCTTGGGGCAGAAATAGCAGCTGTTGCATTAAATTCATCGGCAACTTTTTGCCAGGCATCATATCTTTGTTTTAAAGACGACCCGTCTGTTGACTTGTCTTCAACTATACGTCGATATCTAAAGGATAAAGTTTGCATATAGGATAGTATAGGATAGGGACTATGATTTGGATGGGAAATACGGCAAATTGAATTTACAGGTGACAAAAATAACAATACCATCGAAGCAAAGAACTAAAACATAATTAAATTTTAAGTAAACCGACTTACCTGTCTATAATACTTAAAGCTATTTCTTTTTCCCTCTCTGTGAAATTTCTCCCACGTTCCCGATGTATTTCATCTTTTTTTTGTTCCATTCTGATCTGTATCTTGTCTATGATTCTGATTTTTTTTGTCAAACACAGAGAACACCAGACACAACACAACACTGTAAAATGGCGGTAACTGGGCTGTAAAGTCAATCCACGAACAACGCGAAGATAGGTGCTAACTTCGTGCGCGTTACCAACCACTTGGATTATCATTTTAATTCGAATCAGTTAATCACGTGTTAAATTTCGTCAACAATGTATATGTAAACCGTCATTAATTTAATGGCGCTATTAAATTAATTTCGACATTAAGTTAATTCAGAATTAAAAAATGTTCTGTAAACCCGCCATTAGTTTAATAGTTTAATGAAAAAATTTTATATAAATCATTATTCAACGTATAGTAATTTAAAAGCATCTGTATGTGAAAGGTTTAATCCAACACTCAAAACAAATATGTGGCGTCATTTTAATTATCAGGGATCTCAAAATTGGTTAAAAATATTATCAAATTTAATTAATAATTATAACAATAAAGTACATAGAACAATACATATGAAACCTGTTGATGTTACTAAGAAAGTAGAGAATTATTTATTTAAAAATGTTTATAATAATATTAAAATTTGTAATAAAGGTAAACACAAAGTAGGTGATTTTGTAAGAATTAGTAAACATTAACATATATTTCAAAAGGGGTATGAACCTAATTGGTCAACAGAAATTTTTGTAATCAATAAAGTTCAGTTTACAAACCCGATTACCTACAAATTAAAAGATCTGCAAAATAATCCAACTGAAGGTGGTTTTTACGAATTTGGGTTACAAAAAACTAAATACCTTGCAGAAAAAGTATTACGCAAGAAAGGTTCTCAAGTGTATGTGAAATGGCTAGGTTTTAGTAATAATCATAATTCTTGGATCAATAATACAGACATTTTGAAAGTATAGATAAAATAAAAGTAAATTTATCAAAAATATCATTCTGTTACTCTTTTAATTTTTTGTATATATATTAGGTAAAATGAAATATTAAATTACTTTTTAACTTGTATGTTGAACATTAAACATATAAAAAAATGTGTTTCGCATACCACCATCGTGTGTTTCTTCCATATAGTACAGATGAAATATTAGATAACATAGAAATAAGAGTGAATAACTTTAGCTCTAATTCATGTATTATTGTTTTATTTGAAAATAGAAAAGTGTTTAGTGTATGTAGATATAGACAATCACTTAAGGATTATCATATTATTCACATTGAAAATGTGGAGGAGACAGTGTTTACAAGTTACGTTATACTAGAACATATTGTATTTTACGAGGATTGGGAGAAACTTATTCCTTAACAAGTATTACATAGAAGAGGAGGGGGAAATGTTGTTAAATAATATAAAATGGATTGTTTTAATATAAAGTTAGTCATTTTCAAAATGAACGTTAACAAATTTGGACAATGTTCTGAACTAACGCCTACTGCGTTATCAACAAACTTACAAAGCAAATTTTTAGTACATATAAATAATTTAAATAAAAATATTATTGAGTTAGATAACAAATATTCAATATTGACTACAACAAATAATGAAATTAAAGAAGAAATTATTAAATTCCAAAACAGATACAAAGAAGATTTTAATAATTTAAATAGAACTTTACAACAAAAAGTCATTATGGTTTATAATGAATTAGAGGGAGTAAATAAAATAAAAGAACAAATTATTACGTTAGAATACAAATATTCAACATATTTTAATAATGTAAATAAAACTATACGAGAACAAATCACTATAATAAATAATAAAATAAAAGAAGAAATTCTAAATCAAGTCAATCAAATTAAAAATAATTTTGAAACTAACATGCATGCACAACAAACAAATATTAAGAAATAAATAAAAATAAATTGTATATATATATATATATATATATATATTTTATTATTTTGTAAAATATTACATTATATACCAATATGTATGTATATAAATATGATATATAAATATATTTTTATAAAAACATTCTGTTACATTTTATTATAATCCATTTCATTTTTAGTTTCGAAGAAAATCTCAATGTTATCTAGATCATTTTTTCGTACAAACAAATATTGTGTTGGGAACAACGACTCCACTTCATCTATCTCCAACGTATTGAAACGTTTTGGAAGAAATATTACGAATTCACCCATGTCTAGTACTATCGAGCGTCCAAATTTTGTAAACACATAGCGAGCTTCTTTAATGAAGTATGGTGTATTTTCTTCTTAGTCTTTTATATTTATTATATTTTTGTTTGGATATCTTCCAAGGAGATTTAGCTTCTCAACAGCCGCAGCAGAATCCATTATTTCTAATAAGAAAAAAAAAATACAAATTTAATATAAACATACATTATAAAATATTAATTTAATATAAAGATACAAATATTACTTACCTTTTTTGTTTGTAGTAACTGGAGAAATCAGAAACAGCAGCGGTAGCAGTGGAGCTATTTTTATAATGAAATGTTTGCTTTTCATGCTCATATTTTATACTAATTTATGTTAATCAGTAGAGAAAAATATCTAATCACATTTTTTCTGTAAATACTTTATCAAAACCACAAATTCCTATTTAAAATTTAGTTGTGAACACGTGTTAATCAAAGAAAAACCAATGAACCACACATTTCTGATTATTTTCAGCAAGCTACACATATTATTTAATAATTTCTTTTACGTTTTTTTTATTATATGTTCAATATGTTCACGTTTCCTTTTATAACTTTCTGTTTTATTATATTAGTTGTTGTTTAAATTTATTACTCTTATAAAGTCTTCCATATAATGTTTTTATTCTTCTATTTTTATAAGAATTGGTTTAATTTCTTCACATATTAGTTTATACGATTTATTAACCATTTTATTATTAGTATTATGTTCCAAATAAAGTTGTGTTATTTCTTTAGTTATACAATACATTTCAGTTATATATTTTAATTTTTTATTTTTTTTTTATTTATTTATGAATAAATTTACAACTGGCCTTTCCTGGCCAACCAGCAAATGTGATAAATTATAAATATCATGCGAAAAAGAAATTACCCAGCGGTAATTCTTTATAATATTACATGTAATTTTATAAAACAATTTAATTCATACTTAAATCTAAGGGTTTTGTTCTTTTTAATCTTCTGACTTCGTTTTCGTTGTGTAGTAGGTCGGTGGCTAATTCGTTAGGGTGATGATGGAGTCTTTTCCGGTATTTCATTGCGGATCTTCTGATCTGTTCCTCGACACATTTTATTTGGAGATCATTATGAAGCGTATCATTGCGTACATACCTCGGGGCGTTAGCAATAACTCGTAGAGTTTTGTTTTGTGCACGTTGTATAAGGTTTATATTTGATGATTTTGCACAGCCCCACAGCTGAATGCCGTAGCTCCATATGGGCACTAGTATAGCTTTGTATAATGTTATTTTACTATTTAATGACAGCTTTGATTTTTTCCCTATAAGCCAGTACATCTTTTTGATTTGTAGGTCTAGTTGTTTTCTCTTAGCCGACAGGTGTTTTCTCCAAGTTAGGCTTCTGTCTAGGTACATACCTAAATATTTTACTTCTGTTTTCACTGGTAAACTTTTGTTATTTATTGAGACTTCTGGACATGTGTTACGGTTTTTGGTGAACGTAACGTGTACAGATTTGGTCTCGTTAATTTTAACTCTCCATTTGTTTGCCCATGTTTGTGTGCTATCCAGGGATTGTTGAAGAAGTCTGGAGGCTTCTACCGGATCTTCGTGTGAAGCGAGGTATGCGGTGTCGTCTGCATATGTAGCTGTGGTAACTTGTTCTATGTTGGAACTGCTGCATACAGTTGATAGAGTATGGGGCCCAAAACACTTCCTTGTGGAACTCCGGCATTGATTCTGTAATATCTGGAGTAGCTACCGTCGAAGTTTACCTGGAAAAATCTGTCTAACAAGTAAGATTTCAATATAAGATAATATTGACGGGGGACATTATGTTTGATTTTATATAAAAGCCCAGTGAACCAGATGCGGTCAAAAGCTTGGCTTATGTCCAAGAAGGCGGCTGAACAGTATTTCTCTTTTTCAAAGTTTTGTTCAATTTCGTTGACCACTCTATGAATTTGCTCAATTGTGGAGTGTTGTGACCTAAATCCAAATTGGTGTTGTGGGATTAGATTGTTGTCTTCTATGATTGGTTTTAATCTTTTCAGGATTAATTTCTCTAGGAGTTTGGATAGGATGGGGAGTAAGGAGATAGGTCTATAAGATGTGGCTTCGTGATCAGATTTTCCAGGTTTGTGTATCATTATGATATGCGCAAATTTCCATAGAGTTGGAAAATATTGTGTTCTGATAACAGCATTATAAATCTGGGTTATTGCGACAAAAGCTTTTCTCGGTAGTTCTTTAAGTATTAAAGCTGTAATGAGGTCATAGCCAGGGGCTTTTTTATTATTTAGATATTTAATTTCCTCGCTGACTTCTTTGACAGTAGTGTGGTTTATTGGGGGTGATAACTGTAGGGGCGTATCTAAGAATGATAATATATCGTTTTCTTCTTCTGTTGGTAGTTGTGAAGAATGTGGTTTGAATATATGGCTTAGGTGTTCTGCAAAGAGCTCAGCCTTGTCTTCGTTTGATCTGGCCCACGTTCCGTCTTCTTTCCGTATGGGTGGTACTGCTTGTATCGGTCTCTTGAGCTTTTTGGTTGCCCTCCACAATGAGTAATCGTTGTATGGGTGAGGCGAAAGATTTCTCACATAATTCTGGAATGATTCGTTTTTCATAGTGTATATTAAGTGTTTTATTTCTTTGCTTAATTTACTCAGAATGGTTTTATCGCTAGGATTTCGAGTGTTTCGCCATTTCCGTCAGGCTCTTCTTTTTTCTGTTATTTTGTCTCTAATGTGTTTAGGGTAGTTTGTTATTGTACAGTGGTTGGTTTGTAGAACAGGTGTTGAATTCCAGGCTGCTGTTTCTATGTTTTGAGTTATTTGTTCGACAGCATAGTCGATGTCATCTTCAGTTTTAAGTGGGATGTTTAGGTTTATATTATCGTTTAATAATTTTTTAAACATTTCCCAGTCGGTATTTTTATTATAAAGAGTTGGTTTTGGTTCCTTCTTGATTATAGATGTACTGAGAGTGAGTATAATAGGAGAGTGGTCTGAAGAAAGATCGAAATTTTCATCTATATCTATATAGTTCTTAGATAAATCTTTGGTTACGAATATGTCTAGTGAATCAGGGATCTTCCTTGGATCGGTAGGCCAATATGTGGGTTTTCCGGTGCTAATGGATTCATAACCATCGTCTGACAGAGTGATTTGCAGTTGTCTACCTTTGGGAGTAATAAGTCGTGATCCCCACTGGGTGTGTTTCGCGTTGAAATCACCATCTGCTAAAAACCTGTCTCCTAATATTCAAAAGAAGTCTTCAAATTTTGATTTTGTTACTGTATGTCGAGGAGGACAGTACACTGCAGCAACTGTCAGTGAACCATTTCCTTCCTTAATTTTGACACATGTGGCTTGTAGGTATTCTTTATCGAAATTTTCTATTTCGTAGTGTATGATCTTATCGTTAACAAGTACGGCGGTTCCACTATGCGCTGTTCCATCGGGGTGATTTGTATAATAAGTGTTATACTTATATATTTTGAAATAGGTTCTGTTTGTGAAGTGTGTTTCGGACACTAGAAGAATATCAATTTTGTGCTGGTTGAGAAAAGTTTCCACTTCTGATTTGTGTTGCGCCAAACCGTTGGCATTCAACGACGCGATGCGTAAACTATCCATTACATAATTTGGTAATTAAAGTGGAAAACATGTTTATGATCATGCTGTTTTGATTCATAAGTTCTGAGAACATTTTTTCAAATTTGGTAGGAAGTGGTCTTGCGATATGTTTTCGTTGTGGCTTATTTCTGTATTATTTAGATTGTTGCTACATACTTTAGCGTAGCTTTCATTGGTGTTGGTTGATTTGGTTGTAGGGAGTTGAGGTAGGGTTTGGTTGGATCGGGTTCTCGTAGGGTTTTTTGTGTCCCTTGTTTTTTGCAAATCACGGTACACTGTGCAGCCTTTATAATTCTCTGGATGAGGACCTCCACATAGTACACATGTGGGTTGTGTTTCTTTGGCTTTTTTGCACTGGATTGTTGGGTGGTTTTCAGCGCATTTGACGTAGTAGTACGGCTTATTGCAGTAGGTCTTAGTGTGCCCATATTCCTGACACCTGAGACATTGTGGTATTTCTTTCTTTTTGCGAGGAGGTTCTACTTCAATTTTGTTGTTTAGTAAATATTTTATGTTATATATGTCTTTATTTTTCTCGTTAGGTTCTTGGTCAATGAAGAATAGTGGCAACGCTTCTTTGGTTTTCCAACTTTTCATGTTCGTAACCCCACGTATATTAAAGCCTAATTCCTAAAGGGCTTCTTTGATGTCTTCTGTTGGAACCGAGTGGTGGATGTTTTTAATTACAACCCTATAAGCTCTCTCTTGCCTGGGTTGGTAGGTATGGAACGCGACTTTGTTTAGCTTTAATAGGTGAGTGAGCTTGCGGTACCCTTCTGGTGAGTTAGTGTTTACTTTTATTACATTATTTGATAATGTTTTACAGATAAATTCGTCTTTTTTGAGGACAATTTCAATACTCTGCAACATTGTGGGATAATCTGCTACATATTGTATGTACACTGGGGATGGTTTATAGTCAGTTTTCTGTCTTGTTTCTGTTGCAGGGTTTTTATCGCTTATGTCTTCATTGTTTAATATGGCAAATCTGTTTGAATTAGTTTTGTTTTGTTGTGTATGGGGTTTTTTGGTGAAAGGTTGGGGATTATTCTTTTCTTCTTCTCTGTTTCTCTTTTTGGTTTTTTTTTATTTTCGATAACTTGCCATGGGCAGATTACGTCTTCGTTGATGGTATTTGGGGAAAATACTGAGTATGCCGTTAAAGTGGATGTTATAGAACCGGGAGTAGATATGATTGAGTTGATAGTGTTCAGTTGGTGTTGAGTTACTTGGATAGAAGTAACAATCGACTGAGTCAGTAATGGAGTTGTATTTACTGATGATTTCGTGTATGGTGTCGATGTTATTGTTGTCGATGTTATTGTTGTCGTTGTGGTTGTTAATTTTCCTAGTCCTGGAGGTGAAAAGAATGCAAGGTTCACACCGGAGCTAGCTTCCGACATGATTTTGAGCACTAAACTTATTCTTTAACTGTTGTTATTCACTGTTTGTGTAGGATTATTACGTTATGTTCACTAATTAATTGCTTTAGTAGTTACTTCACTAGTTATATCGGAGAGGATAGACAAACACGTCTGTTCAGCTTGCCTGCTCGGATACGACTATATATTTTAAATGTTTAAGATTTATTTAAGAATGCTATAAGTATAACTGTACATATACACACTGTGTAACAGCAACTATTCAATTATATTAGCTTCACGCAACTCTTCTATAATTGATAAAGTTCGTTGAGATTATCCAAGTAAATATATTCACGGTGATTGGGTGTAACACTCATATATTTTGGTAAAATGCCATATTCTGTAGTAGTGTCTCTAAGAGAATAACTCCTAATTTTCTCGCCTCCACCGCCCGCTTCAATGGCGGGTTTAATAATATCTCTGTATTTTTTACTTTGATTATTGTTAACTCTATTTAACTCATTATAACCATATCTTTGTGCACTTGTACTTAGAACTATATCAATGTATTTTTTTTTGGTCTTTTTCAGTATAATTTTCATATTTTTTTTTCAAAAGCAACTCATATAGACCAAGTGTACCTTCATATCATTTATCATTTATCTTTAAATCATTATTGTTAATTTCAACTATTGAATTTCCAATCATCCAATCTCCATTTGAAGTTTGACGAATCCCATAAATATCATCCTTATCTCTATGATTAGAAGTTAAGTAGTATTTAAAATATTCTGCAGCAATGCTACCCAACAAATATTTCAATTTTTCACGTGTTTCAACAGATTTTTCTAAATGATCTTGTATAATTTTTGTGGGTGATTCTTCACCATCTGTTTCCGCTATAATTTCGCTATCAAGTACAAATGGTGTTGTTCTTGTTGTTTGAAAAGGTGTCCTACTCACTTTACGTTTTTTAGAACTTCTTGTAGGAGTAAATGTAGAATAAAATGTATCTCCATGACTTTTTTTAGGTGATTGTTTTACAGGTGACACGTTATCTGGTAATTCTAATTTAATTTGTTCTTTTTTGTTTGGCAAGCTCATGCTCAGATTCAAGTTGACCTCGTTTTAAACTTTGATATTTCCTTTTTATATCTTTACTTACACGTACAATATTTTTAAGTGTATCTTGCTTACTTTTCTCCATTCTTTGTTTAGTTCTTTACTTGGTAATGTTTATAATGTAACTAAGTACAATATTATATATATATATATATATATATATATATATATATATATATATATAACTTTTATAGTGCATATTAATTTTTTTTCAGAAAACTATCAAATCCATTTTTATAACGACCGTTTTACAAATCACTATTTTTATCGATAACCGCAAATCCGTACTTCTTATTCCAGCAGTAAGAACAAAAATCTTTAAATTTTTGGAAAGTCATATCAGTATTACAATGATCCGAATACACATGTTGTAAATTTTTTTCATCTTGTTCAAAAAGTATTATTAAATTTGCATTATCTCGTAATAAATGTTTAGGTATACGAGCATATGTCTGACAAAGATAGAAACAATCAACTGAATTATGACGTCCTTGACTAAAATATTCCCTCATGCAGTCTTATTTATCACATGCAATATCGTCGAATATGAAAATTGAATTTTGTTTTGAATCTTGCGGTTTAACAATTTCACTGGTATCTGTATAGGGGAAAAATCTCATACCTTTAACACGTGATATGCAATTTTCTAAAAATCTATACTTTGGTTGATTTAGTGACTTTGAGTATAAACATTGATTTTATAAAGTTTATAAAATCAATTGTATAAGTAAATATTTTCAAATTTTAATCCATTCTTATTAGTTAATAAACTTAGAATGACATTTGTTTTGGCACAATTAGAGGGATCGCAAATTATACATCTAATAGTATTTGGTAATAAATCACCATCTTTTTTATTAATATTATTGGTGTTTATATCGAAATTATCAACGTTTTAACTTTTTTTTGTGTTTGAAATGCATTCTGTTCAGAGGTATGTTACATAATTGATAAAAATAGAAGATAACTTCTTTATTTATATTCATTTGATTTGTAACTCTTTATGATTACACATCACAGCGGACAGAGATTAATCAATTCTGTTATAAATAAATTACCTTTCGACTTACACATACCTAGATACTAATATTGCGGACCTGATACAAATTTACAAAAACGATTAACCCGAGGTTATCCAGGTATTAATGCTTTGGATGCCGCCTGTAAACAACATGATATAGCATATTCTAAAAGTAATAATTTAGAAGATCGGCATATAGCAGATAAAATATTACAAGAAGCTGCGATATCAAGAATTAAATCAAAAAGTGCATCTGCAAGTGAAAAGCGTGCAGCTTAGATTGTAAAGAATTCTATGAAATTAAAGAGAAAATTTGGAATGGGCTGTAATAAACGTAAAAGTAGTGCAAAACGCAGAAAGCAGGTGAAAACGGGAGAATTACTCTTAAATGGTAAGGCAATATTGGCGGGCGCCGCCACTGGTGTTGCATCGCATGGTGTGAAAAAAATGTTGGGTGGTTTAAGATTATATTTGAAACCCTATAAATATGGTAGTGGTCATTCTCAAAAAAAAAACAAAATAGAAGGAAGAAAAAAAAAACATTAAAAAAATTACCTATTTACATGCGCAATAAATTACCTAATAAATCATTAAAATATGAAAACGCTGTCATTAATTTAGATAATTTTGAGGAATCTGGTACTCATTGGGTTGCTTATAAAAAAAATGGAAATTCTGTTATGTATTATGATAGTTTTGGTAAATGACCCCCACCCCTTGAATTAATAAAATATTTTGGTAATAATGCAAAAATAAAATACAATTACAATACTGATCAAAGTTATGATTAATGTAAATGTGGTCATTTATTATTAAAATTTCTACGTAAAGAATAAACACTTTAGTTTAATTCATTTTACTCAAAATGTCGAGAACAATAACATTATCGGGAAAATCAAATATACTAAGTGTAGATTTTTTCGCACCTATTGAATTAAACAATAATGAACACTATGTAATAGGTCTTATTAATTTTATTACATATAATTCAGTACCAAATATAAATAAATCAAATAATAAATTTTATTATAAAAATAATCATAATTAACAATTACCCACGGGTAATTATGAAATTAATTAAACTATCAGAATGAAATTAAGAAAAGACAAAATGAAAATTTACTAACAATTAAGGCTAACACTACTGCTTTAAAATGTAAAATTGCATCTACTTGTGAAATAAATTTCGAACCCTATGATAGTATTCGTGAATTACTGAGTTTTTCCAAACGAAAACTGATACCAAATGTAATTCATACTTCTCATTTTCCTGTTAACATAATGAAAGTAAATACAATAGTAATTGAGTGTAATATTGTTACTGGAGCATATAGAAATAAGGAATTAGTTCACACAATTCATGAGTTCAATCTTTCAGTCCCCTCAGGCCATAAAATAATAGAAGCACCAGGAAGTATTATTTATTTACCTGTGAACGTTCGAACTATAAACAACATAAATTTACGTATTGTTGATCAAAACGGACAATTGGTAGATTTTAGGGGTGAAGAAGCTACAATCAGATTGCATTTAAAAAAAATATAGATTATGTGTATTAATTTTAATACCTGTAAAGTATATAATAAGAAGAAAAGTTCATATAAATTCAATTCATTGTCAACTGCATCTCGTTAACACGAAACTTTCTGCAATCGCTCGGTTTAAAAGTAAAGAAAAAAACAAAAAAAAAATTAATGAATTATTAAACATCAAGGAAGGAGTGAGATTCAGTACAGCTATTAGGCGTGAAGAATTACATACTTATGATCCATATGCACCCACACAGTATGAGAACAATGATGAAATTTGAATACCTATACATTATCAAGATATTTACACAGTACCTCACGATAGTTACATTGTAATAGAAGGAAAATTTTTAGAAAAGGATGGGAAAATTTCTATCAAGGCTAAATTGGCTAATAACGGTTTTGCACACCTGTTTGACGGAATACGATACGAATTATTTGGCATGGTAATAGACAAAGTAAAGAATGTTGGTATTTGCAGACAATAAAAGCATATTTTTCAATGAATTCTAATGAAAAATCAAAATATGAAACTGCAGGATAGTACAACGACAATATTATTTATGACACTGGAGAATTCATAGTTTCGATACCTCTAAAACTGCTTTTGAGTTTCGCAGAAGATTTTAAGAAAGTTATTGTGAATGCTAAGCAAGAACTTGTTTTAATACGTGCTAGAAATGACAGTAACGTCTATGTTTGTCAACAATAATTCAAAATTAAGATAAATAAAATACAATGGCGTATCAAACATATTTATCGAAATGACGAGGAAAAATTGAATTTATTAAAAATTGTTAATAACAAAAATAACTCCTTATATATTCCGTTTAGAAGTTATGATTTACATGAGTTTCTAGTGTTACAAGTTACATCACAACAAACATGGCAAATAAAATCATCTAGTCAATTAGAAACTCCTCGATATGTTATTATTGGTTTTCAAACAGATAATAGAAATAAATTTAATGCTGATATTAGCAAATTTAATCATTGTAAAATTAGAAATATCAAGTTACTTCTAAACTCTGAAACGTACCCCTATGAAAACATGAATATTAATTTTTAAAAGAATCAATACTCAATACCATATGAAATGTATACTAAGTTTCAAGCGTCATATTATAACGAAACTAGTTACTTCTTACTAGATTGGAAATCTTTTAAGGAAACTGCACCTTTAATTAAAATTGACTGCTCAAAACAAAGTGAGAAACTTTAATCTCCTACAGTTGATATTAAATTACAATTTAAAGCAATGAAAATATTCCCAGCTTCAACAATAGCATACTGTTTAATATTACATGACAAATTAGTTGAGTACACCCCATTGACAGGTATTGTTAAAATTATTTAAAAGAAATGTTTTCGAAAAAATACTTTAGTTATTCATTAACTGTTGTAATATGAAGGTGCTCTATTTAATATTTATTTTATTTACACAATATGTTTACACATTTGACGAAACTGAAACCATATTATATTTGAATATTTATGGCTACTTGAATTCACCAATGAAGATAGTTCAAATTTGAAAACATTTGAGTGCAAACATGCTTTAAACTTATATCAACAAAAGTTTGGTTTACCTGGAAATGGAACAATGAACAACGAAACATTAACATTTATGCAACGTCCAAGATGGAGTGTTCCAGATAATTTACACGCTCTTAATAATAACATAAAATGGCGCAATAAACTAGTAAGATGGAATTAATATTATATGACCGTACAGCAAAACTATTTGCTAGAAGAAGCGTTTAAAATGTGGTCTAAAGTAGCAGATGTAAATTTTACTAGAGATATTTGCAATCTAAATATACGTATTTCATTTGGAAGAGAAAAACATTTAAAAGCAAATACTTATCAATATTGCCCTGATGTTTTCAAGGGACGTGGAAAAGTATTAGCACATGCAAATTTACCTAACTATCAACAATCACCTATAGAAATTCATTTTGACGTAGATGAAAATTGGGATTATGAGTTACGTTATTCAGATAATGATTATTATAACTTTTTTAAAAACAAAAATTACTATTCGTTTAGTGAATTTACAAATAAACTTGTTAAGGCAGGACAATATGATTTATCTTTGTTTAATATAGAATGTGCTGAAATAAGTGTTTTTAAACAACTAAAAAATTTGTTACATTGAATTAGTCATATATATAATTTTTAGTAATATATTCTATTTTTTTTAATAAATAAATGTTTTTATTAAATATATGTATTAATTTATAAAGTTATACCTTGAATTCATATATATATATATATATATATATATATATATATATATATATATATATATATATATACTACCAAAGAAACAAACAAATAGAAGTCAGTTGATGTCTAACTGCTAGACTTTAATTGTAATAAATCTGTTTATATGAAGATGTATAATATTTTCTATTATGAAAGTCAAATCAGTTTTTAAAATGCTCAAACGGTGTTCGATCATTATTGCACCTGTTTTCTACCTATGTCTCCAAATAACTAGTCTTCTAATTTGATATATACGTACATTGATAACATATTAAAGTAAAAAAATCTTAAAAGAAGTTTATTCCACCACTCTGTGCCTCTGATAACACTAACCACAAGATATATAATTTTCTATAAAAGTGCAAATTTTCTTCTTCTATTACTCATTACAGTTCTAAGAATTCTGTGTGTGTTTGTGTGGTTTGTGTAAAAACAGTAGAATCTTTTATCTTTATATCAAAATTATAATTTAAATATTTATGTTTATTAGATGGAGCAATTAAATGCACAAATGTATTTAATAAAAAAAAAATATACAAAAATTGATAGCATAGAAAATGAATTAGTGAAGAAGAATGAAGAGGAGAATATATTTAGAGAAAAAATATTAGAAAAATTAAACAAAATTGAAAACGAAATAATTAAATACAATGATTATGAAATCATACAAAACAATATTTCTTCAATAGAACATGATGAAGAAATTTTAAACATATTACTCGATGTAAACAAAGACAATATCGATGTGTTATAATTTGTTTATGTTAATGTTTTATTGTATTAATAGTAAATAATAATTTCAGTTTAATTAACAATGATAATAATGATGAAAATAAACCAAATTATTCCAATTCTATGAAAGTAGATATGTCACATGACACATTTGAAAATAGAAAACGAAGAAGAAGAAGAAACAAATATGATATCCAAGAGGATGAATACAATGAGTATAAATGATAACGATAATGATGATCATAATTTATCATCTGTTTATATTCACAAGTAAAGTTTTGTATATTTATTTATTTATTTTCTTCTTTTGTTGCAGAATGAAATAAATGAAAACTGGTTATGAGACGATATGGGAGGCTGACAAAATTTATTTTAGATTGTAAAATTTTTATTATTGTTATATATATATATATATATATATATATATATATATATATATATATATATATATATATATACAGGGTGAATACTGAAAACCTTGACATACGGAAATAACATGGGAAAACAGTTTTTTGCTGTGTCCATCTGTCCCGCTAAATAAAATCGGGTGTATATGGTATCGTTAGTCAGATTACTTAATTTTGCATCTAATAAAGCCAAATGTTGTGTAATATGGCCTTTTCTAACTGAAATATTTGATAAAATAAATTGTATTTTGAAGGTTATCCTTCATATTTTCGAATAAGAAACGTTAAAAACAAAATGCTCCATAGCCGAGTGGATACGTGGGCTGTTTCATAACATAAATAATCTACAAGACCTGGTTCGAGACCACCTCGGCCCTATTTTTTTTTAAATTAAATTATACTTAAAATATCATGTTTCGAAACATGAAATACAAAATTATACACCAAAAACTAAATTCGAATTAATTGTTAAGTTTGACAGACAGCAAATAATAATTCTATTAAATATTTGGATTTTTTTATTTATAAAAATATGAATATTGCTATTTTATTAAAATAGTCTGATATAATAAAGATATTTTAAGCATAATTTAATTTAAAAAAAGTAGGGCTGAGGTGGTCTCGAACCAGGTCTTGTAGATTATTTATGTCGTATCCACTCGGCTATGGAGCATTTTGTTTTTGACGTTTCTTATTCGAAAATATGAAGGATAAACTTCAAAATACAATTTATTTTATCAAATATTTCAGTTAGAAAAGGTCTTATTACACAACATTTGGTTTTATTAGATGTAAAATTAAGTAATCTAACTAACGATACCATATACACCCGATTTTATTTAGCGGGACAGATGGAAACAGCAAAAAACTGTTTTCCCATGTTATTTCCCTATGTCAAGGTTTTCAGTATTCACCCTGTATATATATATATATATATATATATATATATATATATGTATATATATAATACAAATATAAACATTAAATATAATTATGTAATACAAATATAAAAATTATTTTTATTTTATAATGTTTTTGTATAATAATTCAAATTTCTTAATCCTCTGTTGAAATCTTTCCATAGCACGTGAATACATTTCCCAATTTCCTTTACGTGCATTCTGTTAAGCAAACTGCCACACATAAAGGTAATGTACTATTACTTTATCATAAAAACAAATTTTTTAATATTTTTCTCCATTATTACACATTTATTATAAATATTTAAAAATCTACATTTGTTCTAAAAACAACATCAATCTTATTCATAACTCCATATTTCTGATATTCACCAACTTTCTTTTCGAAAAGTTAGTTTTTCCTTCTAATAAAATTAACTCCATAAAACTAAATGGATTTTTAGAATTATATAGCTTTTCAAATCCTAACTCTAAGAGTAATCTATCAGCAACAAAGTCAATATATTGACTCATTAGTTCACAGTTCATTCCTAACAAACGTACAGGTAATGTTTCTGTAAGAAATTCTTGCTCAATATTAACAGCATCACGGAGAATTTCAACAATTTTTTCACAAAATGGTTTATGTTGTAAATGTTTAAATATTAAGCATGCAAAATCACAATGTGGACCTTCATCACGTGATATTAGTTCATTGCTGAATGTTAATCCGGGCATTAACCAAAAAATAGCAGCAAAACTACCCGAGAAAAATATCCCCTCAACAGCTGCAAACGCTACAATTCTCTCGCCAAATGTAGATGTACTTGATATCCATCTTAATGCCCAATCAGCCTTCTTCTTCACACATGGAATTGTTTCTATTGCATTAAATAAAAATTGCTTTTTTTCAGAGTTTTCAATGTATGTGTCAATAAGTAAACTGTACATTTCAGAGTGAATATTTTCAATTGCAATTTGTAAACCATTAAAGAAACTTGCTTCAGTTACTTGCACTTCGTGACTAAATCTTTCTCTAAGATTCTCATTCACAATTCCATCTGGGGCTGCGAAAAATACTAATATATGTGAAATAAAATATTTTTCCAAAATCGTTAGCAAAATACATCATTATTCAACTTAAAACAGTGAGCAAAGTAGCATATTGAATCACAAGTGAACAAAGTAAATAAACTTCTTCACAAGTGAGCAAAGTAAATAACATTAGTGAGCAAAATACACTAACTCTGAGCACAATGTTTTCATGGGATTACAGACATTATAATACATTTTACATTAAATTACATTAAATTTAATTATAATTTATAAACATAATTGTACTGTTGAGATTTTCATTATTAAATAAAAAAAGTACAATGTTTGTTTTTTTTTTTAAATTATATTTTAAGATTGTGGAAAAAATTATGTTTAGCACACGTGAGCATGTCTTTTTCTCACTTGTCCAGTTGGCACACTCGCTTCGCTGGGCCCGTGAGAAAAAGACATATATTGCTCACTTGTACTAAAAATAGCTATTCTCATCTTTATTGAGTTTATTATTCCATTCTTTTAAACCTTTTGAAAGATCAACCTTTTCAGCTACCCAAAAGGAAGCTTCAGCTTTCTTATATATAAGCCACATGTCACGATACTGAATTGAAAATGTTACAAATCTATTAGTATTTTTACGTAACAATGGTTCCATCTCTGAATCACAGTGTAATTGTTTATTTGTTGCATTCATATTGAATGAATGATTATATCTGTTGAAACAAAACAATTTATTACATTTCAAATCACTATTATTGTTCATATACATATACATATATTTTTGTTTAGCAAATATAACAAATCGTACACTCATAATATTTATTTATTTATATGTATGTTAAAATAAAAGGAATTAAATAAAGGGTTGATAAATAAAACAAATGTATCTTATTCAAACAGTTTATTATGTTTTAAGTATTTATATATTTTATAGACATTTTGTGTTGAACAAACGTAATTGTTTTTATGAAATATAAATTTTTGTTCAATTTTACATTGCTTCAGTGCTGGTGCACCTTCTATATCAATTATAACACAAGTGATATTTAATGATGATAGAATTATTTTTTTTCTGATACTCCTTTACATATATTATGGTTGCTTTTTTTAACAAGGTAGGTAGAATATAATGAAGGTATTAAAAATAATTTACATAGCCATCATGCCAATCAACTCCCTGGAAATTCTTCTGCAACCAAAGCACAACATGTTTTTGTTTGAAATTTAAATACGTCCATGGATAGGGTGGATTCAAAATAAAATGTTCTAATATCTTTTTCTCGCCGAGCACTGTTATTTCCTTTAAAACAAATTCAATAATATAGAAACCTTGTATATCTATGATATATTTCATAATTCTGTTGTATTTCCTAAACAAAAAAAATATATATGTATATATAAGAAAAAAATATAACTTAAATGTGTTTGTAAAAGAATAAAGTAATAAAAATATACCTTAAGTATGATTGTAGAAATCTCTTCGTTCCACTGCTACGACTGTCAATCAAATATACTCGTATTCACCTTAACAAGTTTATATATATATATATATACAGTTGAAGGTAATTGTGACTGCAATTAGTTAAGGAAACTGTATTTCGTGGGAATGGCAGTCAGGAATCGGGCTAATAATTTTTACGTCTTTTTAAATTTTGACAAGCTTTCGGAATCTCTTTATTCCTTCTTCAGGTCACTACATAAAAAAGTTATTTTAAAATAGTACTAATGTACAATAATAAAATTTTATTAATTTACTTACAATTTTGTTAGAGTTATAATTTTGAAAATTGTCGACTCCATGAAGCATATTTTCTTTTGGTTATTTATTAAATTGTTGTAATTTCCATTGTTGAATTTTAATAATGATTTTGTTATAATTTTAAAATAATAATTTAGTAAAATATTACAGGTCACAGAAATTAATGTATGCACCACATGGCGCAGTGTTCATCTTAAATTTACAAGTTTAGACGTAGTTATTACATTTAACCTGATTCTTATTTTTGTTATTCCACACTGGTTGGCGGTAAATTTGAAATTTGAAAAATTGAGAAAAAATCAAGTAACTGCCGTTGAAGTTCTATTTGTTTGAAATTTGATATGTTCTAATAAATAACTATATATATTACTTAAATCATCAACATCTTTTCTTTTATTCATACAATTTTGTGTGTTGTGTATGTGTACCATTTCAAGAAAGGAGCGTTTGTAGTCATTATTTTCTATGTCAAAAACTTTTACATTTTCATAATCAATTTGGTGTTGGTTTAAATGTTGATGTTCTGCTAAGGCATTAGATTTTGGTCTAAGTCTAGCATCACTTTTGTGCGATGTAATTCTGCTGTGAAGATTTCTTTTAGTTTGACCTATATAAACTTTATCACAGTCTTGACATGGTATACAATACACAACGCCAGATTGTTGTAAAGTCGGTGTTTTATCTTTGAGTTTTGTGAAAATGCTTTTAATTGTAACACAATTCCTGTAGGCAATTTTGCACGTGGGGGATCTCACAATCCCCATTATTTGTGGTGAGAGATCGGGAATATATGGAAAGGAAGCGTACAACGTTTTAGTTTCCGGGTTCGGTGGATTATTGTTATTTAACTCAATATTATTGTCAGTATTCTGTGTTGGTGTACCAAATAGTAATTTATTAATTAAAGTTTTTGGATAAGCATTGGTCAACAATACGTCTCTCAGTATTTTTAAATTTTGTTCGTGAAAACTTTGATGTGAAATTTTTAAAATTCTGTTTTTTAAAGCTAGAATTACATTTATTTTCATATTTTTTGGTTGTTGTGATTGATAATGAATGTAGCGTTGAGATGCAGTAGGTTTTACATACCAATTTGTTTTTAAGTTTCCTTCGTCGTCTCTTATTACCAGAGTGTCGAGGAAAGGTAGTGCATTTTCACGCTCTATCTCTGAAGTAAATTGTAAATGTTGATCGTATTGGTTAAAAATGTGTACTGTTTCTTCAACTTTGTTCGCAGGTACTGCACATATAATATCATCTACAAATTTCTTGATAAACGGTAGTTCGAATGGTAGTTTTGGAATGCAATCATCAAGTGCTGCGTCCATAACATATTGAGCGACGATGGGACTGACTACAGCTCCCATGGGGCTACCAATCAATTGTTTGTAGTAATTATTATTATACTGGCAGTAACTGGTGTCAAAGATGAATTGAACTAATGCAATAAATTCAGTTTTACTGAGGGTCGTATTGTCGCAAATGTTATTCCAATTTTTTGTTATACTGGTGATAACTAGATCGACTGTAATGTTACTGAACAAAGACACAACATCAAGGCTAATGAGAATGTAATTTTCTGGTATTTTTGAATTGTTAATAAATTCTGCAAACATAAATGAATCTTTTATGTAATAATTGTTGTCTTTATTATATGATATCGTTAGTATGTTTGTAACAAATTTTGCAATTTTGGAGTTTGGTGCATCAATTGAAGCTATTATAGGTCGGAGACAGAGATTAGGTTTATGGATTTTAGGCGCACCGTAGAATTTTTGTGCGGTGGAATTGTAAATCATTAATGTTGAGGCTAATTGTGGATCAATTTTATTATTTTTCTTTAAATCACTAATTATTTTATTGGCTCTAATTTGAATGCTAGATGTTGGATCTTTGTTCAATAACTTGTATGATGAACTGTCTGATAGTATTTCTGAAGCTAATTCATTGTATTTTTCCTTTTCCATTATGCAAGTGCCATTACCTTTATCTGATTGTGTTACAATTAAATTGGGATTATTTTTTAAAAAACTTTTTGTGTCGTAGTAAATTTTATTAATGAAACTATTATCTGAATGTTTATGTGAATTTAGAAAATTTGTTAGGATGTTGGTGATTTTGGCTCTGGTCACATTCTTATTACCTTCATTTGTTTTTGAAATGATGAATTCGATATCACTGAGTAATTTTTGAATGTTAATTTGTTTTATTGAAGGGTTAATGCAAAATTTGGGACCTAAGCTGAGACAAGTTTGAACATTTTTCGGAATATTTGTGTTACTAAGATTTTTAAACCATTTATTTTGAATTTTTAGTGAATCATATTTTTGTTTAAAAAGTATGTCTAGTTTATTTAAATTATTTTGTTTGATTTTGTGAAAAATTTTATTGTATTTAATTTTTTGTTTGTGTTTGAAAGTATTAAGAATGTGTTCAGGTGTCAAAATTTTGATTTTTTGTTCAATGGCAGTAATACTGGACTTTAGTTTTTGTAAATAGTTTATAGTGGATTTAATTTCAATATTTAGTATTTGTTTCCTTAACCTGTTATATTGTTGTTCTATTTCTTGTATGTCCTTTGCGTTTTGGGTGTGTGGGTGCACTGGGAAGTGCTGGCTGTTGTTTGTGATGTGCTTGGGGATGACGCCATGTTGTCTGCATTTGAGAAGGAAAATACGCCGATTGATCATGGATGCAATTTTGGTGTTTGTTGTCGCCCATTGTTTGTACAAACTCTTAGCTTGTAAGCCGTACTGTTGTTGGATCATATGGAAGAATCCCATCCTGTAATGTCAGTTGAAGGTAATTGTGACTGCAATTAGTTAAGGAAACTGTATTTCGTGGGAATGGCAGTCAGGAATCGGGCTAATAATTTTTACGTCTTTTTAAATTTTGACAAGCTTTCGGAATCTCTTTATTCCTTCTTCAGGTCACTACATAAAAAAGTTATTTTAAAATAGTACTAATGTACAATAATAAAATTTTATTAATTTACTTACAATTTTGTTAGAGTTATAATTTTGAAAATTGTCGACTCCATGAAGCATATTTTCTTTTGGTTATTTATTAAATTGTTGTAATTTCCATTGTTGAATTTTAATAATGATTTTGTTATAATTTTAAAATAATAATTTAGTAAAATATTACAGGTCACAGAAATTAATGTATGCACCACATGGCGCAGTGTTCATCTTAAATTTACAAGTTTAGACGTAGTTATTACATTTAACCTGATTCTTATTTTTGTTATTCCACACTGGTTGGCGGTAAATTTGAAATTTGAAAAATTGAGAAAAAATCAAGTAACTGCCGTTGAAGTTCTATTTGTTTGAAATTTGATATGTTCTAATAAATAACTATATATATTACTTAAATCATCAACATCTTTTCTTTTATTCATACAATTTTGTGTGTTGTGTATGTGTACCATTTCAAGAAAGGAGCGTTTGTAGTCAGTGTCGCATTTACGTTACCGGAGGCCCGAGGCGCAACATCTACTTGAGGCCCCTATATATACATATATATGTATATATATATATATATATATATATATATATGTATATATATATATATATATATATATATATATATATATATTTATATATACAGGGTGGCCCAGTGAAAATTATCAGCTCAGTTTTTGGCCACTTAACATTTATTTTGCAATTAACGCTCGAACACGTCAATTTTAATATAAAGGGGGACACCTAAAATGGGTGTGGAGTGCACCTTAAAAAATTTAAACGGAAAACATAACACAGTTCGAAAGGCCTTTCAATTCTCTTTTCAACAGTTTTTTTATTTTTCAATTATTAGTTCCGCCCTATAGCCATACTGTCCAGTTTTAGCAAAGTTTTTGAGAAGGTGATATATAACAATATTTATCCCGCAGTAAGACATCTCATCTCGCCTTGTCAACATGGCTTCATTGGTAAACGTTCCACAATTACTAATCTGATGTTTTTCACGCAGAAAGTTTCCTCCATTCTTGATTCCTGTGGTCGAGTAGATTGTATATACACTGACTTCTCTAAATCCTTTGACAGACTGGATCACAACATCTTAACCAGTAAACTTGAATCTTTTTCTTTTTCCTTCTCCTTAATTAAACTAATATCTTCCTACCTTCATGGACGTGAGTTATTTGTCAACTTTCATGGTTCCAACTCTCTCAGTTATTTTGCCACCTCTGGCGTTCCCCAAAGCTCACATCTCGGTCCTTTACTTTTCCTTCTTTTCATAAATGACATCTCAAATTCCTTATATTGTCTTAAATTACTCTTTGCGGATGATCTCAAAATTTTCCATTCCATCTCGACGATTAGAGATTGCCTTCTTCTTCAACAAGACTTGGACAAATTATCATCTTGGTGCACTAATAATAAACTTCATCTTAACCTAAGTAAATGTTCAGTTATGTCCTTTTGTAGGAAAATGTCGCCAATTAAATTCGAATACACAATTAATGATGTTACTCTGTCCCGCCCTAAAACTATCATGGATCTTGGTGTGAAATTTGATCCTAAACTTACCTTCACGGACCACATTCGTGATATCCGTAACTCTGCAGCTCGTATGTTGGGTTTCGTGATTAGAAACACTAAGGATTTTCATAATATTTCAGCAATTTTAGTTCTCTATTATGCCTATGTCCGCTCTAAACTAGAGTATTGCAACATTATCTGGAACCCAATCTATGAAGTACACCAAAATCTTCTGGAATCTCTCAAATATTTATATTTCAAACTTCATCTTATCTACCCCAACCGAAATCTTCCTTATCCTAATCTATGCCATATGTTTAATATTAAAAGCCTCTTCCAACGCCGTGAGAACTTCGCCATTATTCACCTCTATAACCTTATTAACAATCGCATTGATGACCCCAATTGCCTGTCTTTCCTTAATTTTCATGTCCGTGCTATCTCCACTCGATCATCATTCGTTTTCTATATTCCACTCTGTCGCACCAATCTTCTCATCTCATCTCCTTTATATCGCATGTGTGCCTTATATAATACTAAATTTTCTAGCATAGATATTTTCTTCTTGAATTTTAAGTCACTTTTAAAATTACTCAACAAGACTTAATTCTTTTTCTATTCTTTATCTTTTCTCTGTCAGTTTAATATTTTTTTGTATATTTACTATGTGCTAATATTCCTATTGCTATCCTCTATTGGGCTTGTCCTGTTAGGATAGTTGTAAATTAATTAAATTAAATTAAATTAAATTAAAATATCGTTTAAAACAAATTTTATCAGGTGTGCAAAACTGCAATCAAGTAGGCTTAAACAAATGACATAAACTCAAGTATCAGTTTATTAGGTGTTCAAAATGACTATTTCCAACTTCCATACAATAATAATGATTTTGCTCAAAATTTTGGAGCTACGGTACGTTGCCGTAAATCTTCTAAAAATTCGGGTAGCGTGGTATAAACTTTAGACTTCAAATAACCCCACAAAAAAAATTCAACTTACAAATTACTTGTTTATTACAAACAACTTGTCGAAAGAATTGTTTATTTAGTTTCTGTCATTTGTTTTAACCTACTTGATGACAATTTTTAACACTTGATAAAATTTGTTTTAAACGATATTTCTCTGGAACTAATGATTGGATTTGAAAAATAAAAAAACTGTTGAAAAGAGAATTGAAAGGCCTTTCGAACTGAGTCATGTTTAATACCCTTTTCCATTTAAAATTTTTGAGGTGCAGTCCACACCCATTTTAGGGTTGTAGTTATGCCATTGGTACTAATCCATTTAGGTGTCCCCCTTTATATTAAAATTGACGTGTTCGAGCGTTTTTTACAAAATTAATGTTCAGTGGTCAAAAATTGCTCTGATAATTTTCACTGGGCCACCCTGTATTTATCCATATCATCCATATTTCATTTAAAAGACGTTGATGTTGAAGCTTCATTTACAGTCTCAGTAGGTTTAGCAGAAATATTTTCGTCGTTACATTTTTGAAAAGATTTTAAAAGATTTAAGAGAGCTTCTCGTTGACTTTCTAACTGCTTTTCTTTTTCTTTTTGTCGTTTTCTTTTACTAGCACCAGATTCAAATTTCCTTGGCATTTTATTTAGAAAAATTATATGAATATACAGTAAGAATAGGAATCATTCAGAGGAGTGGTAAAAAATTCTTCGTCAAATGTGACAGGTTGTCTTCAGGCTGCTTTTTTTTTAAAAAAATAGATTACTAAAAAATCTGAAAGTTCACAAATGAGAAAAAAATATTTTGTGCCATTTGAAGGAGTTATTGTTTTTGAAAGTAGTTATTTCATTTTTTACTTTAAAAATTTACAGCACTAATATTATAATTAAATTCATGTAGGTAGATAACCTTATATTTGAGTAGAGGTAGGTTTTGAGGCCCCTGACGAAAGAGCCCCGTCCCTAAATAAAGTATTTTCGATAGTTTTCTAATTTAACGATCTGCCCATAATAAATGATTACCAAATAGGGATTAAAATCGTTATTTTTGTCACATTTCTCGAAATACAATATAACTATTAGAATTTTTTTTTCTCGAAGGTATAATAAAAAATATTCGTTATTAATTATTACAAAACAAAACACGCCAAATATAATAAAATATTCAAAATTTTTAGAAAGTATATATGTGAATTGTAGAGTTCAAAAACTAAACTTAATAACTCCTTAAAATGGAAAATGTTGGATACCAAAATATATGTTTTTAATTTTATCAATTTTACTCCAATAATTTAAAAAGTATTTAGTTATATATTTCACAATAGAATTTATTCCTTTTGTATTAGTTTTATAAAAAATATTAAATAGCAATCTGTACCATATGAATGGAAAAAACATTAATAAAAATCCACTTTCTCGTACAAAAACCGAAAAAAGTAAAAATACTGAAATAGGTACTTAAATATTTTCGTCACAGAAATAAAGAACGTATGCGACACTTGTCGCATTATACAAAGAATAGAACAATAAGAAACATTTACTATAGTTATATTATCGGATTACCATCATCAGGAAATACAGTGAGTACAGTATGAGTATATATACGTAGAATGAAATAGACGGTAACAGACCGTATAATTGTAGGAAAAACTAAAAGGGATTAAAGCGAAGGAAAAAATCAACGGAGGTTCGACGAAATCAAATTGTTCGTTCGTAGAATTTTTTTTTTCATTGATTTTCTTTGGATTTAAAATGATTCTCATAGATCCACCTTTAATCTCTTTTTGTCCAAATGGTTTATATTTAAATTATTAATATCAACAGAATTGGTATGAACAATAGTTAAACAGTTTAGCAACGTTAGATTGATATTTATTTAAACCCAGAGGCTCGTATGTTCTTTAAATCTAAATCAAAGCTACGACCTGTTTTGTCCGACATATGAATGGCTTCGCACAGTTAATTTAATAAATTTGACTTTTATCGAAATTGAAATTATCTTTCTGTTTTAGTTTATTATTTATAGTACACTGCACATATATGAGTTATAAATTATTCCTACTTCAAGAGTAAGAAATCGGCCATATTAAAGAAATTAATTTTCAATAACTGTTCGTATTTAAAATTTACAAATGAAATTATATTTATCTCTATAATAATACATATAATCTCTTTTCTAGTTACAAATTGAAATTAGAAAAAGTACATTTAAAATGCATTATTTGAATACATTAATCTAGATTTAAAAGTACATAGTTAGGAAACAACTTGAAAGCAAGTTTCTGGTACGGTCTATAATATTATATGACAGAAGAAACTACCTGCATAAAGGAACCTTTACCGCTAGACCCGAAAAACTTTATAACGGGGATGGCCAATCAGATTATTCTGTAATAAGATTCAAATATTTGTGCGGCCTAGGGCCTACTATATAAGCGTGTATTTAATAAAAACAAACTATTTTTCATAGTATAAAATAGTTGCATGTTTATACGATGGGGAAATTTTTTTTTCTATTATTTTCTTTGTACTCAAGGGTGGAGGCTGGAGGCCCACCACAAAGCGAGGCCCCCAGCATGCGCCTCATGCGCCTAATGGTAAATGCGACCCTGTTTGTAGTCATTATTTTCTATGTCAAAAACTTTTACATTTTCATAATCAATTTGGTGTTGGTTTAAATGTTGATGTTCTGCTAAGGCATTAGATTTTGGTCTAAGTCTAGCATCACTTTTGTGCGATGTAATTCTGCTGTGAAGATTTCTTTTAGTTTGACCTATATAAACTTTATCACAGTCTTGACATGGTATACAATACACAACGCCAGATTGTTGTAAAGTCGGTGTTTTATCTTTGAGTTTTGTGAAAATGCTTTTAATTGTAACACAATTCCTGTAGGCAATTTTGCACGTGGGGGATCTCACAATCCCCATTATTTGTGGTGAGAGATCGGGAATATATGGAAAGGAAGCGTACAACGTTTTAGTTTCCGGGTTCGGTGGATTATTGTTATTTAACTCAATATTATTGTCAGTATTCTGTGTTGGTGTACCAAATAGTAATTTATTAATTAAAGTTTTTGGATAAGCATTGGTCAACAATACGTCTCTCAGTATTTTTAAATTTTGTTCGTGAAAACTTTGATGTGAAATTTTTAAAATTCTGTTTTTTAAAGCTAGAATTACATTTATTTTCATATTTTTTGGTTGTTGTGATTGATAATGAATGTAGCGTTGAGATGCAGTAGGTTTTACATACCAATTTGTTTTTAAGTTTCCTTCGTCGTCTCTTATTACCAGAGTGTCGAGGAAAGGTAGTGCATTTTCACGCTCTATCTCTGAAGTAAATTGTAAATGTTGATCGTATTGGTTAAAAATGTGTACTGTTTCTTCAACTTTGTTCGCAGGTACTGCACATATAATATCATCTACAAATTTCTTGATAAACGGTAGTTCGAATGGTAGTTTTGGAATGCAATCATCAAGTGCTGCGTCCATAACATATTGAGCGACGATGGGACTGACTACAGCTCCCATGGGGCTACCAATCAATTGTTTGTAGTAATTATTATTATACTGGCAGTAACTGGTGTCAAAGATGAATTGAACTAATGCAATAAATTCAGTTTTACTGAGGGTCGTATTGTCGCAAATGTTATTCCAATTTTTTGTTATACTGGTGATAACTAGATCGACTGTAATGTTACTGAACAAAGACACAACATCAAGGCTAATGAGAATGTAATTTTCTGGTATTTTTGAATTGTTAATAAATTCTGCAAACATAAATGAATCTTTTATGTAATAATTGTTGTCTTTATTATATGATATCGTTAGTATGTTTGTAACAAATTTTGCAATTTTGGAGTTTGGTGCATCAATTGAAGCTATTATAGGTCGGAGACAGAGATTAGGTTTATGGATTTTAGGCGCACCGTAGAATTTTGGTGCGGTGGAATTGTAAATCATTAATGTTGAGGCTAATTGTGGATCAATTTTATTATTTTTCTTTAAATCACTAATTATTTTATTGGCTCTAATTTGAATGCTAGATGTTGGATCTTTGTTCAATAACTTGTATGATGAACTGTCTGATAGTATTTCTGAAGCTAATTCATTGTATTTTTCCTTTTCCATTATGCAAGTGACATTACCTTTATCTGATTGTGTTACAATTAAATTGGGATTATTTTTTAAAAAACTTTTTGTGTCGTAGTAAATTTTATTAATGAAACTATTATCTGAATGTTTATGTGAATTTAGAAAATTTGTTAGGATGTTGGTGATTTTGGCTCTGGTCACATTCTTATTACCTTCATTTGTTTTTGAAATGATGAATTCGATATCACTGAGTAATTTTTGAATGTTAATTTGTTTTATTGAAGGGTTAATGCAAAATTTTGGGACCTAAGCTGAGACAAGTTTGAACATTTTTCGGAATATTTGTGTTACTAAGATTTTTAAACCATTTATTTTGAATTTTTAGTGAATCATATTTTTGTTTAAAAAGTATGTCTAGTTTATTTAAATTATTTTGTTTGATTTTGTGAAAAATTTTATTGAATTTAATTTTTTGTTTGTGTTTGAAAGTATTAAGAATGTGTTCTGGTGTCAAAATTTTGATTTTTTGTTCAATGGCAGTAATACTGGACTTTAGTTTTTGTAAATAGTTTATAGTGGATTTAATTTCAATATTTAGTATTTGTTTCCTTAACCTGTTATATTGTTGTTCTATTTCTTGTATGTCCTTTGCGTTTTGGGTGTGTGGGTGCACTGGGAAGTGCTGGCTGTTGTTTGTGATGTGCTTGGGGATGACGCCATGTTGTCTGCATTTGAGAAGGAAAATACGCCGATTGATCATGGATGCAATTTTGGTGTTTGTTGTCGCCCATTGTTTGTACAAACTCTTAGCTTGTAAGCCGTACTGTTGTTGGATCATATGGAAGAATCCCATCCTGTAATGTCAGTTGAAGGTAATTGTGACTGCAATTAGTTAAGGAAACTGTATTTCGTGGGAATGGCAGTCAGGAATCGGGCTAATAATTTTTACGTCTTTTTAAATTTTGACAAGCTTTCGGAATCTCTTTATTCCTTCTTCAGGTCACTACATAAAAAAGTTATTTTAAAATAGTACTAATGTACAATAATAAAATTTTATTAATTTACTTACAATTTTGTTATAGTTATAATTTTGAAAATTGTCGACTCCATGAAACATATTTTCTTTTGGTTATTTATTAAATTGTTTTAATTTCCATTGTTGAATTTTAATAATGATTTTGTTATAATTTTAAAATAATAATTTAGTAAAATATTACAGGTCACAGAAATTAATGTATGTACCACATGGCGCAGTGTTCATCTTAAATTTACAAGTTTAGACGTAGTTATTACATTTAACCTGATTCTTATTTTTGTTATTCCACACTGGTTGGCGGTAAATTTGAAATTTGAAAAATTGAGAAAAAATCAAGTAACTGCCGTTGAAGTTCTATTTGTTTGAAATTTGATATGTTCTAATAAATAACTATATATATTACTTAAATCATCAACATCTTTTCTTTTATTCATACAATTTTGTGTGTTGTGTATGTGTACCATTTCAAGAAAGGAGCGTTTGTAGTCATTATTTTCTATGTCAAAAACTTTTACATTTTCATAATCAATTTGGTGTTGGTTTAAATGTTGATGTTCTGCTAAGGCATTAGATTTTGGTCTAAGTCTAGCATCACTTTTGTGCGATGTAATTCTGCTGTGAAGATTTCTTTTAGTTTGACCTATATAAACTTTATCACAGTCTTGACATGGTATACAATACACAACGCCAGATTGTTGTAAAGTCGGTGTTTTATCTTTGAGTTTTGTGAAAATGCTTTTAATTGTAACACAATTCCTGTAGGCAATTTTGCACGTGGGGGATCTCACAATCCCCATTATTTGTGGTGAGAGATCGGGAATATATGGAAAGGAAGCGTACAACGTTTTAGTTTCCGGGTTCGGTGGATTATTGTTATTTAACTCAATATTATTGTCAGTATTCTGTGTTGGTGTACCAAATAGTAATTTATTAATTAAAGTTTTTGGATAAGCATTGGTCAACAATACGTCTCTCAGTATTTTTAAATTTTGTTCGTGAAAACTTTGATGTGAAATTTTTAAAATTCTGTTTTTTAAAGCTAGAATTACATTTATTTTCATATTTTTTGGTTGTTGTGATTGATAATGAATGTAGCGTTGAGATGCAGTAGGTTTTACATACCAATTTGTTTTTAAGTTTCCTTCGTCGTCTCTTATTACCAGAGTGTCGAGGAAAGGTAGTGCATTTTCACGCTCTATCTCTGAAGTAAATTGTAAATGTTGATCGTATTGGTTAAAAATGTGTACTGTTTCTTCAACTTTGTTCGCAGGTACTGCACATATAATATCATCTACAAATTTCTTGATAAACGGTAGTTCGAATGGTAGTTTTGGAATGCAATCATCAAGTGCTGCGTCCATAACATATTGAGCGACGATGGGACTGACTACAGCTCCCATGGGGCTACCAATCAATTGTTTGTAGTAATTATTATTATACTGGCAGTAACTGGTGTCAAAGATGAATTGAACTAATGCAATAAATTCAGTTTTACTGAGGGTCGTATTGTCGCAAATGTTATTCCAATTTTTTGTTATACTGGTGATAACTAGATCGACTGTAACACAATCAGATAAAGGTAATGTCACTTGCATAATGGAAAAGGAAAAATACAATGAATTAGCTTCAGAAATACTATCAGACAGTTCATCATACAAGTTATTGAACAAAGATCCAACATCTAGCATTCAAATTAGAGCCAATAAAATAATTAGTGATTTAAAGAAAAATAATAAAATTGATCCACAATTAGCCTCAACATTAATGATTTACAATTCCACCGCACCAAAATTCTACGGTGCGCCTAAAATCCATAAACCTAATCTCTGTCTCCGACCTATAATAGCTTCAATTGATGCACCAAACTCCAAAATTGCAAAATTTGTTACAAACATACTAACGATATCATATAATAAAGACAACAATTATTACATAAAAGATTCATTTATGTTTGCAGAATTTATTAACAATTCAAAAATACCAGAAAATTACATTCTCATTAGCCTTGATGTTGTGTCTTTGTTCAGTAACATTACAGTCGATCTAGTTATCACCAGTATAACAAAAAATTGGAATAACATTTGCGACAATACGACCCTCAGTAAAACTGAATTTATTGCATTAGTTCAATTCATCTTTGACACCAGTTACTGCCAGTATAATAATAATTACTACAAACAATTGATTGGTAGCCCCATGGGAGCTGTAGTCAGTCCCATCGTCGCTCAATATGTTATGGACGCAGCACTTGATGATTGCATTCCAAAACTACCATTCGAACTACCGTTTATCAAGAAATTTGTAGATGATATTATATGTGCAGTACCTGCGAACAAAGTTGAAGAAACAGTACACATTTTTAACCAATACGATCAACATTTACAATTTACTTCAGAGATAGAGCGTGAAAATGCACTACCTTTCCTCGACACTCTGGTAATAAGAGACGACGAAGGAAACTTAAAAACAAATTGGTATGTAAAACCTACTGCATCTCAACGCTACATTCATTATCAATCACAACAACCAAAAAATATGAAAATAAATATAATTCTAGCTTTAAAAAACAGAATTTTAAAAATTTCACATCAAAGTTTTCACGAACAAAATTTAAAAATACTGAGAGACGTATTGTTGACCAATGCTTATCCAAAAACTTTAATTAATAAATTACTATTTGGTACACCAACACAGAATACTGACAATAATATTGAGTTAAATAACAATAATCCACCGAACCCGGAAACTAAAACGTTGTACGCTTCCTTTCCATATATTCCCGATCTCTCACCACAAATAATGGGGATTGTGAGATCCCCCACGTGCAAAATTGCCTACAGGAATTGTGTTACAATTAAAAGCATTTTCACAAAACTCAAAGATAAAACACCGACTTTACAACAATCTGGCGTTGTGTATTGTATACCATGTCAAGACTGTGATAAAGTTTATATAGGTCAAACTAAAAGAAATCTTCACAGCAGAATTACATCGCACAAAAGTGATGCTAGACTTAGACCAAAATCTAATGCCTTAGCAGAACATCAACATTTAAACCAACACCAAATTGATTATGAAAATGTAAAAGTTTTTGACATAGAAAATAATGACTACAAACGCTCCTTTCTTGAAATGGTACACATACACAACACACAAAATTGTATGAATAAAAGAAAAGATGTTGATGATTTAAGTAATATATATAGTTATTTATTAGAACATATCAAATTTCAAACAAATAGAACTTCAACGGCAGTTACTTGATTTTTTCTCAATTTTTCAAATTTCAAATTTACCGCCAACCAGTGTGGAATAACAAAAATAAGAATCAGGTTAAATGTAATAACTACGTCTAAACTTGTAAATTTAAGATGAACACTGCGCCATGTGGTGCATACATTAATTTCTGTGACCTGTAATATTTTACTAAATTATTATTTTAAAATTATAACAAAATCATTATTAAAATTCAACAATGGAAATTACAACAATTTAATAAATAACCAAAAGAAAATATGCTACATGGAGTCGACAATTTTCAAAATTATAACTCTAACAAAATTGTAAGTAAATTAATAAAATTTTATTATTGTACATTAGTACTATTTTAAAATAACTTTTTTATGTAGTGACCTGAAGAAGGAATAAAGAGATTCCGAAAGCTTGTCAAAATTTAAAAAGACGTAAAAATTATTAGCCCGATTCCTGACTGCCATTCCCACGAAATACAGTTTCCTTAACTAATTGCAGTCACAATTACCTTCAACTGACATTACAGGATGGGATTCTTCCATATGATCCAACAACAGTACGGCTTACAAGCTAAGAGTTTGTACAAACAATGGGCGACAACAAACACCAAAATTGCATCCATGATCAATCGGCGTATTTTCCTTCTCAAATGCAGACAACATGGCGTCATCCCCAAGCACATCACAAACAACAGCCAGCACTTCCCAGTGCACCCACACACCCAAAACGCAAAGGACATACAAGAAATAGAACAACAATATAACAGGTTAAGGAAACAAATACTAAATATTGAAATTAAATCCACTATAAACTATTTACAAAAACTAAAGTCCAGTATTACTGCCATTGAACAAAAAATCAAAATTTTGACACCTGAACACATTCTTAATACTTTCAAACACAAACAAAAAATTAAATTCAATAAAATTTTTCACAAAATCAAACAAAATAATTTAAATAAACTAGACATACTTTTTAAACAAAAATATGATTCACTAAAAATTCAAAATAAATGGTTTAAAAATCTTAGTAACACAAATATTCCGAAAAATGTTCAAACTTGTCTCAGCTTAGGTCCCAAATTTTGCATTAACCCTTCAATAAAACAAATTAACATTCAAAAATTACTCAGTGATATCGAATTCATCATTTCAAAAACAAATGAAGGTAATAAGAATGTGACCAGAGCCAAAATCACCAACATCCTAACAAATTTTCTAAATTCACATAAACATTCAGATAATAGTTTCATTAATAAAATTTACTACGACACAAAAAGTTTTTTAAAAAATAATCCCAATTTAATTGTAACACAATCAGATAAAGGTAATGTCACTTGCATAATGGAAAAGGAAAAATACAATGAATTAGCTTCAGAAATACTATCAGACAGTTCATCATACAAGTTATTGAACAAAGATCCAACATCTAGCATTCAAATTAGAGCCAATAAAATAATTAGTGATTTAAAGAAAAATAATAAAATTGATCCACAATTAGCCTCAACATTAATGATTTACAATTCCACCGCACCAAAATTCTACGGTGCGCCTAAAATCCATAAACCTAATCTCTGTCTCCGACCTATAATAGCTTCAATTGATGCACCAAACTCCAAAATTGCAAAATTTGTTACAAACATACTAACGATATCATATAATAAAGACAACAATTATTACATAAAAGATTCATTTATGTTTGCAGAATTTATTAACAATTCAAAAATACCAGAAAATTACATTCTCATTAGCCTTGACGTTGTGTCTTTGTTCAGTAACATTACAGTCGATCTAGTTATCACCAGTATATCAAAAAATTGGAATAACATTTGCGACAATACGACCCTCAGTAAAACTGAATTTATTGCATTAGTTCAATTCATCTTTGACACCAGTTACTGCCAGTATAATAATAATTACTACAAACAATTGATTGGTAGCCCCATGGGAGCTGTAGTCAGTCCCATCGTCGCTCAATATGTTATGGACGCAGCACTTGATGATTGCATTCCAAAACTACCATTCGAACTACCGTTTATCAAGAAATTTGTAGATGATATTATATGTGCAGTACCTGCGAACAAAGTTGAAGAAACAGTACACATTTTTAACCAATACGATCAACATTTACAATTTACTTCAGAGATAGAGCGTGAAAATGCACTACCTTTCCTCGACACTCTGGTAATAAGAGACGACGAAGGAAACTTAAAAACAAATTGGTATGTAAAACCTACTGCATCTCAACGCTACATTCATTATCAATCACAACAACCAAAAAATATGAAAATAAATGTAATTCTAGCTTTAAAAAACAGAATTTTAAAAATTTCACATCAAAGTTTTCACGAACAAAATTTAAAAATACTGAGAGACGTATTGTTGACCAATGCTTATCCAAAAACTTTAATTAATAAATTACTATTTGGTACACCAACACAGAATACTGACAATAATATTGAGTTAAATAACAATAATCCACCGAACCCGGAAACTAAAACGTTGTACGCTTCCTTTCCATATATTCCCGATCTCTCACCACAAATAATGGGGATTGTGAGATCCCCCACGTGCAAAATTGCCTACAGGAATTGTGTTACAATTAAAAGCATTTTCACAAAACTCAAAGATAAAACACCGACTTTACAACAATCTGGCGTTGTGTATTGTATACCATGTCAAGACTGTGATAAAGTTTATATAGGTCAAACTAAAAGAAATCTTCACAGCAGAATTACATCGCACAAAAGTGATGCTAGACTTAGACCAAAATCTAATGCCTTAGCAGAACATCAACATTTAAACCAACACCAAATTGATTATGAAAATGTAAAAGTTTTTGACATAGAAAATAATGACTACAAACGCTCCTTTCTTGAAATGGTACACATACACAACACACAAAATTGTATGAATAAAAGAAAAGATGTTGATGATTTAAGTAATATATATAGTTATTTATTAGAACATATCAAATTTCAAACAAATAGAACTTCAACGGCAGTTACTTGATTTTTTCTCAATTTTTCAAATTTCAAATTTACCGCCAACCAGTGTGGAATAACAAAAATAAGAATCAGGTTAAATGTAATAACTACGTCTAAACTTGTAAATTTAAGATGAACACTGCGCCATGTGGTGCATACATTAATTTCTGTGACCTGTAATATTTTACTAAATTATTATTTTAAAATTATAACAAAATCATTATTAAAATTCAACAATGGAAATTACAACAATTTAATAAATAACCAAAAGAAAATATGCTACATGGAGTCGACAATTTTCAAAATTATAACTCTAACAAAATTGTAAGTAAATTAATAAAATTTTATTATTGTACATTAGTACTATTTTAAAATAACTTTTTTATGTAGTGACCTGAAGAAGGAATAAAGAGATTCCGAAAGCTTGTCAAAATTTAAAAAGACGTAAAAATTATTAGCCCGATTCCTGACTGCCATTCCCACGAAATACAGTTTCCTTAACTAATTGCAGTCACAATTACCTTCAACTGACATTACAGGATGGGATTCTTCCATATGATCCAACAACAGTACGGCTTACAAGCTAAGAGTTTGTACAAACAATGGGCGACAACAAACACCAAAATTGCATCCATGATCAATCGGCGTATTTTCCTTCTCAAATGCAGACAACATGGCGTCATCCCCAAGCACATCACAAACAACAGCCAGCACTTCCCAGTGCACCCACACACCCAAAACGCAAAGGACATACAAGAAATAGAACAACAATATAACAGGTTAAGGAAACAAATACTAAATATTGAAATTAAATCCACTATAAACTATTTACAAAAACTAAAGTCCAGTATTACTGCCATTGAACAAAAAATCAAAATTTTGACACCTGAACACATTCTTAATACTTTCAAACACAAACAAAAAATTAAATTCAATAAAATTTTTCACAAAATCAAACAAAATAATTTAAATAAACTAGACATACTTTTTAAACAAAAATATGATTCACTAAAAATTCAAAATAAATGGTTTAAAAATCTTAGTAACACAAATATTCCGAAAAATGTTCAAACTTGTCTCAGCTTAGGTCCCAAATTTTGCATTAACCCTTCAATAAAACAAATTAACATTCAAAAATTACTCAGTGATATCGAATTCATCATTTCAAAAACAAATGAAGGTAATAAGAATGTGACCAGAGCCAAAATCACCAACATCCTAACAAATTTTCTAAATTCACATAAACATTCAGATAATAGTTTCATTAATAAAATTTACTACGACACAAAAAGTTTTTTAAAAAATAATCCCAATTTAATTGTAACACAATCAGATAAAGGTAATGTCACTTGCATAATGGAAAAGGAAAAATACAATGAATTAGCTTCAGAAATACTATCAGACAGTTCATCATACAAGTTATTGAACAAAGATCCAACATCTAGCATTCAAATTAGAGCCAATAAAATAATTAGTGATTTAAAGAAAAATAATAAAATTGATCCACAATTAGCCTCAACATTAATGATTTACAATTCCACCGCACCAAAATTCTACGGTGCGCCTAAAATCCATAAACCTAATCTCTGTCTCCGACCTATAATAGCTTCAATTGATGCACCAAACTCCAAAATTGCAAAATTTGTTACAAACATACTAACGATATCATATAATAAAGACAACAATTATTACATAAAAGATTCATTTATGTTTGCAGAATTTATTAACAATTCAAAAATACCAGAAAATTACATTCTCATTAGCCTTGACGTTGTGTCTTTGTTCAGTAACATTACAGTCGATCTAGTTATCACCAGTATATCAAAAAATTGGAATAACATTTGCGACAATACGACCCTCAGTAAAACTGAATTTATTGCATTAGTTCAATTCATCTTTGACACCAGTTACTGCCAGTATAATAATAATTACTACAAACAATTGATTGGTAGCCCCATGGGAGCTGTAGTCAGTCCCATCGTCGCTCAATATGTTATGGACGCAGCACTTGATGATTGCATTCCAAAACTACCATTCGAACTACCGTTTATCAAGAAATTTGTAGATGATATTATATGTGCAGTACCTGCGAACAAAGTTGAAGAAACAGTACACATTTTTAACCAATACGATCAACATTTACAATTTACTTCAGAGATAGAGCGTGAAAATGCACTACCTTTCCTCGACACTCTGGTAATAAGAGACGACGAAGGAAACTTAAAAACAAATTGGTATGTAAAACCTACTGCATCTCAACGCTACATTCATTATCAATCACAACAACCAAAAAATATGAAAATAAATGTAATTCTAGCTTTAAAAAACAGAATTTTAAAAATTTCACATCAAAGTTTTCACGAACAAAATTTAAAAATACTGAGAGACGTATTGTTGACCAATGCTTATCCAAAAACTTTAATTAATAAATTACTATTTGGTACACCAACACAGAATACTGACAATAATATTGAGTTAAATAACAATAATCCACCGAACCCGGAAACTAAAACGTTGTACGTTTCCTTTCCATATATTCCCGATCTCTCACCACAAATAATGGGGATTGTGAGATCCCCCACGTGCAAAATTGCCTACAGGAATTGTGTTACAATTAAAAGCATTTTCACAAAACTCAAAGATAAAACACCGACTTTACAACAATCTGGCGTTGTGTATTGTATACCATGTCAAGACTGTGATAAAGTTTATATAGGTCAAACTAAAAGAAATCTTCACAGCAGAATTACATCGCACAAAAGTGATGCTAGACTTAGACCAAAATCTAATGCCTTAGCAGAACATCAACATTTAAACCAACACCAAATTGATTATGAAAATGTAAAAGTTTTTGACATAGAAAATAATGACTACAAACGCTCCTTTCTTGAAATGGTACACATACACAACACACAAAATTGTATGAATAAAAGAAAAGATGTTGATGATTTAAGTAATATATATAGTTATTTATTAGAACATATCAAATTTCAAACAAATAGAACTTCAACGGCAGTTACTTGATTTTTTCTCAATTTTTCAAATTTCAAATTTACCGCCAACCAGTGTGGAATAACAAAAATAAGAATCAGGTTAAATGTAATAACTACGTCTAAACTTGTAAATTTAAGATGAACACTGCGCCATGTGGTGCATACATTAATTTCTGTGACCTGTAATATTTTACTAAATTATTATTTTAAAATTATAACAAAATCATTATTAAAATTCAACAATGGAAATTACAACAATTTAATAAATAACCAAAAGAAAATATGCTACATGGAGTCGACAATTTTCAAAATTATAACTCTAACAAAATTGTAAGTAAATTAATAAAATTTTATTATTGTACATTAGTACTATTTTAAAATAACTTTTTTATGTAGTGACCTGAAGAAGGAATAAAGAGATTCCGAAAGCTTGTCAAAATTTAAAAAGACGTAAAAATTATTAGCCCGATTCCTGACTGCCATTCCCACGAAATACAGTTTCCTTAACTAATTGCAGTCACAATTACCTTCAACTGACATTACAGGATGGGATTCTTCCATATGATCCAACAACAGTACGGCTTACAAGCTAAGAGTTTGTACAAACAATGGGCGACAACAAACACCAAAATTGCATCCATGATCAATCGGCGTATTTTCCTTCTCAAATGCAGACAACATGGCGTCATCCCCAAGCACATCACAAACAACAGCCAGCACTTCCCAGTGCACCCACACACCCAAAACGCAAAGGACATACAAGAAATAGAACAACAATATAACAGGTTAAGGAAACAAATACTAAATATTGAAATTAAATCCACTATAAACTATTTACAAAAACTAAAGTCCAGTATTACTGCCATTGAACAAAAAATCAAAATTTTGACACCTGAACACATTCTTAATACTTTCAAACACAAACAAAAAATTAAATTCAATAAAATTTTTCACAAAATCAAACAAAATAATTTAAATAAACTAGACATACTTTTTAAACAAAAATATGATTCACTAAAAATTCAAAATAAATGGTTTAAAAATCTTAGTAACACAAATATTCCGAAAAATGTTCAAACTTGTCTCAGCTTAGGTCCCAAATTTTGCATTAACCCTTCAATAAAACAAATTAACATTCAAAAATTACTCAGTGATATCGAATTCATCATTTCAAAAACAAATGAAGGTAATAAGAATGTGACCAGAGCCAAAATCACCAACATCCTAACAAATTTTCTAAATTCACATAAACATTCAGATAATAGTTTCATTAATAAAATTTACTACGACACAAAAAGTTTTTTAAAAAATAATCCCAATTTAATTGTAACACAATCAGATAAAGGTAATGTCACTTGCATAATGGAAAAGGAAAAATACAATGAATTAGCTTCAGAAATACTATCAGACAGTTCATCATACAAGTTATTGAACAAAGATCCAACATCTAGCATTCAAATTAGAGCCAATAAAATAATTAGTGATTTAAAGAAAAATAATAAAATTGATCCACAATTAGCCTCAACATTAATGATTTACAATTCCACCGCACCAAAATTCTACGGTGCGCCTAAAATCCATAAACCTAATCTCTGTCTCCGACCTATAATAGCTTCAATTGATGCACCAAACTCCAAAATTGCAAAATTTGTTACAAACATACTAACGATATCATATAATAAAGACAACAATTATTACATAAAAGATTCATTTATGTTTGCAGAATTTATTAACAATTCAAAAATACCAGAAAATTACATTCTCATTAGCCTTGACGTTGTGTCTTTGTTCAGTAACATTACAGTCGATCTAGTTATCACCAGTATAACAAAAAATTGGAATAACATTTGCGACAATACGACCCTCAGTAAAACTGAATTTATTGCATTAGTTCAATTCATCTTTGACACCAGTTACTGCCAGTATAATAATAATTACTACAAACAATTGATTGGTAGCCCCATGGGAGCTGTAGTCAGTCCCATCGTCGCTCAATATGTTATGGACGCAGCACTTGATGATTGCATTCCAAAACTACCATTCGAACTACCGTTTATCAAGAAATTTGTAGATGATATTATATGTGCAGTACCTGCGAACAAAGTTGAAGAAACAGTACACATTTTTAACCAATACGATCAACATTTACAATTTACTTCAGAGATAGAGCGTGAAAATGCACTACCTTTCCTCGACACTCTGGTAATAAGAGACGACGAAGGAAACTTAAAAACAAATTGGTATGTAAAACCTACTGCATCTCAACGCTACATTCATTATCAATCACAACAACCAAAAAATATGAAAATAAATGTAATTCTAGCTTTAAAAAACAGAATTTTAAAAATTTCACATCAAAGTTTTCACGAACAAAATTTAAAAATACTGAGAGACGTATTGTTGACCAATGCTTATCCAAAAACTTTAATTAATAAATTACTATTTGGTACACCAACACAGAATACTGACAATAATATTGAGTTAAATAACAATAATCCACCGAACCCGGAAACTAAAACGTTGTACGCTTCCTTTCCATATATTCCCGATCTCTCACCACAAATAATGGGGATTGTGAGATCCCCCACGTGCAAAATTGCCTACAGGAATTGTGTTACAATTAAAAGCATTTTCACAAAACTCAAAGATAAAACACCGACTTTACAACAATCTGGCGTTGTGTATTGTATACCATGTCAAGACTGTGATAAAGTTTATATAGGTCAAACTAAAAGAAATCTTCACAGCAGAATTACATCGCACAAAAGTGATGCTAGACTTAGACCAAAATCTAATGCCTTAGCAGAACATCAACATTTAAACCAACACCAAATTGATTATGAAAATGTAAAAGTTTTTGACATAGAAAATAATGACTACAAACGCTCCTTTCTTGAAATGGTACACATACACAACACACAAAATTGTATGAATAAAAGAAAAGATGTTGATGATTTAAGTAATATATATAGTTATTTATTAGAACATATCAAATTTCAAACAAATAGAACTTCAACGGCAGTTACTTGATTTTTTCTCAATTTTTCAAATTTCAAATTTACCGCCAACCAGTGTGGAATAACAAAAATAAGAATCAGGTTAAATGTAATAACTACGTCTAAACTTGTAAATTTAAGATGAACACTGCGCCATGTGGTACATACATTAATTTCTGTGACCTGTAATATTTTACTAAATTATTATTTTAAAATTATAACAAAATCATTATTAAAATTCAACAATGGAAATTAAAACAATTTAATAAATAACCAAAAGAAAATATGTTTCATGGAGTCGACAATTTTCAAAATTATAACTCTAACAAAATTGTAAGTAAATTAATAAAATTTTATTATTGTACATTAGTACTATTTTAAAATAACTTTTTTATGTAGTGACCTGAAGAAGGAATAAAGAGATTCCGAAAGCTTGTCAAAATTTAAAAAGACGTAAAAATTATTAGCCCGATTCCTGACTGCCATTCCCACGAAATACAGTTTCCTTAACTAATTGCAGTCACAATTACCTTCAACTGACATTACAGGATGGGATTCTTCCATATGATCCAACAACAGTACGGCTTACAAGCTAAGAGTTTGTACAAACAATGGGCGACAACAAACACCAAAATTGCATCCATGATCAATCGGCGTATTTTCCTTCTCAAATGCAGACAACATGGCGTCATCCCCAAGCACATCACAAACAACAGCCAGCACTTCCCAGTGCACCCACACACCCAAAACGCAAAGGACATACAAGAAATAGAACAACAATATAACAGGTTAAGGAAACAAATACTAAATATTGAAATTAAATCCACTATAAACTATTTACAAAAACTAAAGTCCAGTATTACTGCCATTGAACAAAAAATCAAAATTTTGACACCTGAACACATTCTTAATACTTTCAAATACAAACAAAAAATTAAATTCAATAAAATTTTTCACAAAATCAAACAAAATAATTTAAATAAACTAGACATACTTTTTAAACAAAAATATGATTCACTAAAAATTCAAAATAAATGGTTTAAAAATCTTAGTAACACAAATATTCCGAAAAATGTTCAAACTTGTCTCAGCTTAGGTCCCAAATTTTGCATTAACCCTTCAATAAAACAAATTAACATTCAAAAATTACTCAGTGATATCGAATTCATCATTTCAAAAACAAATGAAGGTAATAAGAATGTGACCAGAGCCAAAATCACCAACATCCTAACAAATTTTCTAAATTCACATAAACATTCAGATAATAGTTTCATTAATAAAATTTACTACGACACAAAAAGTTTTTTAAAAAATAATCCCAATTTAATTGTAACACAATCAGATAAAGGTAATGTCACTTGCATAATGGAAAAGGAAAAATACAATGAATTAGCTTCAGAAATACTATCAGACAGTTCATCATACAAGTTATTGAACAAAGATCCAACATCTAGCATTCAAATTAGAGCCAATAAAATAATTAGTGATTTAAAGAAAAATAATAAAATTGATCCACAATTAGCCTCAACATTAATGATTTACAATTCCACCGCACCAAAATTCTACGGTGCGCCTAAAATCCATAAACCTAATCTCTGTCTCCGACCTATAATAGCTTCAATTGATGCACCAAACTCCAAAATTGCAAAATTTGTTACAAACATACTAACGATATCATATAATAAAGACAACAATTATTACATAAAAGATTCATTTATGTTTGCAGAATTTATTAACAATTCAAAAATACCAGAAAATTACATTCTCATTAGCCTTGATGTTGTGTCTTTGTTCAGTAACATTACAGTCGATCTAGTTATCACCAGTATAACAAAAAATTGGAATAACATTTGCGACAATACGACCCTCAGTAAAACTGAATTTATTGCATTAGTTCAATTCATCTTTGACACCAGTTACTGCCAGTATAATAATAATTACTACAAACAATTGATTGGTAGCCCCATGGGAGCTGTAGTCAGTCCCATCGTCGCTCAATATGTTATGGACGCAGCACTTGATGATTGCATTCCAAAACTACCATTCGAACTACCGTTTATCAAGAAATTTGTAGATGATATTATATGTGCAGTACCTGCGAACAAAGTTGAAGAAACAGTACACATTTTTAACCAATACGATCAACATTTACAATTTACTTCAGAGATAGAGCGTGAAAATGCACTACCTTTCCTCGACACTCTGGTAATAAGAGACGACGAAGGAAACTTAAAAACAAATTGGTATGTAAAACCTACTGCATCTCAACGCTACATTCATTATCAATCACAACAACCAAAAAATATGAAAATAAATGTAATTCTAGCTTTAAAAAACAGAATTTTAAAAATTTCACATCAAAGTTTTCACGAACAAAATTTAAAAATACTGAGAGACGTATTGTTGACCAATGCTTATCCAAAAACTTTAATTAATAAATTACTATTTGGTACACCAACACAGAATACTGACAATAATATTGAGTTAAATAACAATAATCCACCGAACCCGGAAACTAAAACGTTGTACGCTTCCTTTCCATATATTCCCGATCTCTCACCACAAATAATGGGGATTGTGAGATCCCCCACGTGCAAAATTGCCTACAGGAATTGTGTTACAATTAAAAGCATTTTCACAAACCTCAAAGATAAAACACCGACTTTACAACAATCTGGCGTTGTGTATTGTATACCATGTCAAGACTGTGATAAAGTTTATATAGGTCAAACTAAAAGAAATCTTCACAGCAGAATTACATCGCACAAAAGTGATGTTAGACTTAGACCAAAATCTAATGCCTTAGCAGAACATCAACATTTAAACCAACACCAAATTGATTATGAAAATGTAAAAGTTTTTGACATAGAAAATAATGACTACAAACGCTCCTTTCTTGAAATGGTACACATACACAACACACAAAATTGTATGAATAAAAGAAAAGATGTTGACGATTTAAGTAATATATATAGTTATTTATTAGAACATATCAAATTTCAAACAAATAGAACTTCAACGGCAGTTACTTGATTTTTTCTCAATTTTTCAAATTTCAAATTTACCGCCAACCAGTGTGGAATAACAAAAATAAGAATCAGGTTAAATGTAATAACTACGTCTAAACTTGTAAATTTAAGATGAACACTGCGCCATGTGGTGCATACATTAATTTCTGTGACCTGTAATATTTTACTAAATTATTATTTTAAAATTATAACAAAATCATTATTAAAATTCAACAATGGAAATTACAACAATTTAATAAATAACCAAAAGAAAATATGCTTCATGGAGTCGACAATTTTCAAAATTATAACTCTAACAAAATTGTAAGTAAATTAATAAAATTTTATTATTGTACATTAGTACTATTTTAAAATAACTTTTTTATGTAGTGACCTGAAGAAGAAATAAAGAGATTCCGAAAGCTTGTCAAAATTTAAAAAGACGTAAAAATTATTAGCCCGATTCCTGACTGCCATTCCCACGAAATACAGTTTCCTTAACTAATTGCAGTCACAATTACCTTCAACTGACATTACAGGATGGGATTCTTCCATATGATCCAACAACAGTACGGCTTACAAGCTAAGAGTTTGTACAAACAATGGGCGACAACAAACACCAAAATTGCATCCATGATCAATCGGCGTATTTTCCTTCTCAAATGCAGACAACATGGCGTCATCCCCAAGCACATCACAAACAACAGCCAGCACTTCCCAGTGCACCCACACACCCAAAACGCAAAGGACATACAAGAAATAGAACAACAATATAACAGGTTAAGGAAACAAATACTAAATATTGAAATTAAATCCACTATAAACTATTTACAAAAACTAAAGTCCAGTATTACTGCCATTGAACAAAAAATCAAAATTTTGACACCTGAACACATTCTTAATACTTTCAAACACAAACAAAAAATTAAATTCAATAAAATTTTTCACAAAATCAAACAAAATAATTTAAATAAACTAGACATACTTTTTAAACAAAAATATGATTCACTAAAAATTCAAAATAAATGGTTTAAAAATCTTAGTAACACAAATATTCCGAAAAATGTTCAAACTTGTCTCAGCTTAGGTCCCAAATTTTGCATTAACCCTTCAATAAAACAAATTAACATTCAAAAATTACTCAGTGATATCGAATTCATCATTTCAAAAACAAATGAAGGTAATAAGAATGTGACCAGAGCCAAAATCACCAACATCCTAACAAATTTTCTAAATTCACATAAACATTCAGATAATAGTTTCATTAATAAAATTTACTACGACACAAAAAGTTTTTTAAAAAATAATCCCAATTTAATTGTAACACAATCAGATAAAGGTAATGTCACTTGCATAATGGAAAAGGAAAAATACAATGAATTAGCTTCAGAAATACTATCAGACAGTTCATCATACAAGTTATTGAACAAAGATCCAACATCTAGCATTCAAATTAGAGCCAATAAAATAATTAGTGATTTAAAGAAAAATAATAAAATTGATCCACAATTAGCCTCAACATTAATGATTTACAATTCCACCGCACCAAAATTCTACGGTGCGCCTAAAATCCATAAACCTAATCTCTGTCTCCGACCTATAATAGCTTCAATTGATGCACCAAACTCCAAAATTGCAAAATTTGTTACAAACATACTAACGATATCATATAATAAAGACAACAATTATTACATAAAAGATTCATTTATGTTTGCAGAATTTATTAACAATTCAAAAATACCAGAAAATTACATTCTCATTAGCCTTGATGTTGTGTCTTTGTTCAGTAACATTACAGTCGATCTAGTTATCACCAGTATAACAAAAAATTGGAATAACATTTGCGACAATACGACCCTCAGTAAAACTGAATTTATTGCATTAGTTCAATTCATCTTTGACACCAGTTACTGCCAGTATAATAATAATTACTACAAACAATTGATTGGTAGCCCCATGGGAGCTGTAGTCAGTCCCATCGTCGCTCAATATGTTATGGACGCAGCACTTGATGATTGCATTCCAAAACTACCATTCGAACTACCGTTTATCAAGAAATTTGTAGATGATATTATATGTGCAGTACCTGCGAACAAAGTTGAAGAAACAGTACACATTTTTAACCAATACGATCAACATTTACAATTTACTTCAGAGATAGAGCGTGAAAATGCACTACCTTTCCTCGACACTCTGGTAATAAGAGACGACGAAGGAAACTTAAAAACAAATTGGTATGTAAAACCTACTGCATCTCAACGCTACATTCATTATCAATCACAACAACCAAAAAATATGAAAATAAATGTAATTCTAGCTTTAAAAAACAGAATTTTAAAAATTTCACATCAAAGTTTTCACGAACAAAATTTAAAAATACTGAGAGACGTATTGTTGACCAATGCTTATCCAAAAACTTTAATTAATAAATTACTATTTGGTACACCAACACAGAATACTGACAATAATATTGAGTTAAATAACAATAATCCACCGAACCCGGAAACTAAAACGTTGTACGCTTCCTTTCCATATATTCCCGATCTCTCACCACAAATAATGGGGATTGTGAGATCCCCCACGTGCAAAATTGCCTACAGGAATTGTGTTACAATTAAAAGCATTTTCACAAACCTCAAAGATAAAACACCGACTTTACAACAATCTGGCGTTGTGTATTGTATACCATGTCAAGACTGTGATAAAGTTTATATAGGTCAAACTAAAAGAAATCTTCACAGCAGAATTACATCGCACAAAAGTGATGTTAGACTTAGACCAAAATCTAATGCCTTAGCAGAACATCAACATTTAAACCAACACCAAATTGATTATGAAAATGTAAAAGTTTTTGACATAGAAAATAATGACTACAAACGCTCCTTTCTTGAAATGGTACACATACACAACACACAAAATTGTATGAATAAAAGAAAAGATGTTGACGATTTAAGTAATATATATAGTTATTTATTAGAACATATCAAATTTCAAACAAATAGAACTTCAACGGCAGTTACTTGATTTTTTCTCAATTTTTCAAATTTCAAATTTACCGCCAACCAGTGTGGAATAACAAAAATAAGAATCAGGTTAAATGTAATAACTACGTCTAAACTTGTAAATTTAAGATGAACACTGCGCCATGTGGTGCATACATTAATTTCTGTGACCTGTAATATTTTACTAAATTATTATTTTAAAATTATAACAAAATCATTATTAAAATTCAACAATGGAAATTACAACAATTTAATAAATAACCAAAAGAAAATATGCTTCATGGAGTCGACAATTTTCAAAATTATAACTCTAACAAAATTGTAAGTAAATTAATAAAATTTTATTATTGTACATTAGTACTATTTTAAAATAACTTTTTTATGTAGTGACCTGAAGAAGGAATAAAGAGATTCCGAAAGCTTGTCAAAATTTAAAAAGACGTAAAAATTATTAGCCCGATTCCTGACTGCCATTCCCACGAAATACAGTTTCCTTAACTAATTGCAGTCACAATTACCTTCAACTGACATTACAGGATGGGATTCTTCCATATGATCCAACAACAGTACGGCTTACAAGCTAAGAGTTTGTACAAACAATGGGCGACAACAAACACCAAAATTGCATCCATGATCAATCGGCGTATTTTCCTTCTCAAATGCAGACAACATGGCGTCATCCCCAAGCACATCACAAACAACAGCCAGCACTTCCCAGTGCACCCACACACCCAAAACGCAAAGGACATACAAGAAATAGAACAACAATATAACAGGTTAAGGAAACAAATACTAAATATTGAAATTAAATCCACTATAAACTATTTACAAAAACTAAAGTCCAGTATTACTGCCATTGAACAAAAAATCAAAATTTTGACACCTGAACACATTCTTAATACTTTCAAACACAAACAAAAAATTAAATTCAATAAAATTTTTCACAAAATCAAACAAAATAATTTAAATAAACTAGACATACTTTTTAAACAAAAATATGATTCACTAAAAATTCAAAATAAATGGTTTAAAAATCTTAGTAACACAAATATTCCGAAAAATGTTCAAACTTGTCTCAGCTTAGGTCCCAAATTTTGCATTAACCCTTCAATAAAACAAATTAACATTCAAAAATTACTCAGTGATATCGAATTCATCATTTCAAAAACAAATGAAGGTAATAAGAATGTGACCAGAGCCAAAATCACCAACATCCTAACAAATTTTCTAAATTCACATAAACATTCAGATAATAGTTTCATTAATAAAATTTACTACGACACAAAAAGTTTTTTAAAAAATAATCCCAATTTAATTGTAACACAATCAGATAAAGGTAATGGCACTTGCATAATGGAAAAGGAAAAATACAATGAATTAGCTTCAGAAATACTATCAGACAGTTCATCATACAAGTTATTGAACAAAGATCCAACATCTAGCATTCAAATTAGAGCCAATAAAATAATTAGTGATTTAAAGAAAAATAATAAAATTGATCCACAATTAGCCTCAACATTAATGATTTACAATTCCACCGCACCAAAATTCTACGGTGCGCCTAAAATCCATAAACCTAATCTCTGTCTCCGACCTATAATAGCTTCAATTGATGCACCAAACTCCAAAATTGCAAAATTTGTTACAAACATACTAACGATATCATATAATAAAGACAACAATTATTACATAAAAGATTCATTTATGTTTGCAGAATTTATTAACAATTCAAAAATACCAGAAAATTACATTCTCATTAGCCTTGATGTTGTGTCTTTGTTCAGTAACATTACAGTCGATCTAGTTATCACCAGTATAACAAAAAATTGGAATAACATTTGCGACAATACGACCCTCAGTAAAACTGAATTTATTGCATTAGTTCAATTCATCTTTGACACCAGTTACTGCCAGTATAATAATAATTACTACAAACAATTGATTGGTAGCCCCATGGGAGCTGTAGTCAGTCCCATCGTCGCTCAATATGTTATGGACGCAGCACTTGATGATTGCATTCCAAAACTACCATTCGAACTACCGTTTATCAAGAAATTTGTAGATGATATTATATGTGCAGTACCTGCGAACAAAGTTGAAGAAACAGTACACATTTTTAACCAATACGATCAACATTTACAATTTACTTCAGAGATAGAGCGTGAAAATGCACTACCTTTCCTCGACACTCTGGTAATAAGAGACGACGAAGGAAACTTAAAAACAAATTGGTATGTAAAACCTACTGCATCTCAACGCTACATTCATTATCAATCACAACAACCAAAAAATATGAAAATAAATGTAATTCTAGCTTTAAAAAACAGAATTTTAAAAATTTCACATCAAAGTTTTCACGAACAAAATTTAAAAATACTGAGAGACGTATTGTTGACCAATGCTTATCCAAAAACTTTAATTAATAAATTACTATTTGGTACACCAACACAGAATACTGACAATAATATTGAGTTAAATAACAATAATCCACCGAACCCGGAAACTAAAACGTTGTACGCTTCCTTTCCATATATTCCCGATCTCTCACCACAAATAATGGGGATTGTGAGATCCCCCACGTGCAAAATTGCCTACAGGAATTGTGTTACAATTAAAAGCATTTTCACAAAACTCAAAGATAAAACACCGACTTTACAACAATCTGGCGTTGTGTATTGTATACCATGTCAAGACTGTGATAAAGTTTATATAGGTCAAACTAAAAGAAATCTTCACAGCAGAATTACATCGCACAAAAGTGATGCTAGACTTAGACCAAAATCTAATGCCTTAGCAGAACATCAACATTTAAACCAACACCAAATTGATTATGAAAATGTAAAAGTTTTTGACATAGAAAATAATGACTACAAACACTCCTTTCTTGAAATGGTACACATACACAACACACAAAATTGTATGAATAAAAGAAAAGATGTTGATGATTTAAGTAATATATATAGTTATTTATTAGAACATATCAAATTTCAAACAAATAGAACTTCAACGGCAGTTACTTGATTTTTTCTCAATTTTTCAAATTTCAAATTTACCGCCAACCAGTGTGGAATAACAAAAATAAGAATCAGGTTAAATGTAATAACTACGTCTAAACTTGTAAATTTAAGATGAACACTGCGCCATGTGGTGCATACATTAATTTCTGTGACCTGTAATATTTTACTAAATTATTATTTTAAAATTATAACAAAATCATTATTAAAATTCAACAATGGAAATTACAACAATTTAATAAATAACCAAAAGAAAATATGCTTCATGGAGTCGACAATTTTCAAAATTATAACTCTAACAAAATTGTAAGTAAATTAATAAAATTTTATTATTGTACATTAGTACTATTTTAAAATAACTTTTTTATGTAGTGACCTGAAGAAGGAATAAAGAGATTCCGAAAGCTTGTCAAAATTTAAAAAGACGTAAAAATTATTAGCCCGATTCCTGACTGCCATTCCCACGAAATACAGTTTCCTTATATATATACATATGTATAATCTTAGTATAAAAATATAATTTTGATAACTTGTGTGTGGTTCATTATTTTTTTTCTCTCTCAAACGAAGTTGTAAACAGGATTTTAGGGTTTCGATAATATTTATATCAACTTGTTTGTGGTTCATTAGTTAGTTTTTTTTATCCTTGATTAACACATGTTCATAATTAACTTGTGAACAAGAATTCATGGTTTTGATAGCGTATTTATAAAAAAGTATGGTTAATTATATTTTTCTACTGATTAATACACACTAACATGCACATGAATACACAACATTTTGTAGTATATATAAAACAAACTCAGTATACAATTTCAAAGTAACACACAGCAGCAGCCTACAACAGCCAGAATGCAAATTACATCGTACAGCAAGCCAAATTACGAAGTAAATATATTTTAATATTTTTATTATTTTTATTTTTATTTTATTATTATTATTTTTTTTCAGATTATACAGTTGATCAATAAACTAAATTTCAAAGTAATTATATTTACTTTACGTTGTATTTATTATTATTAACTGTTTCATTTCTTATTTGTACAGGCTATGCAGATTCTACATCAAATCAAATATGATATGACAAATGAAGAAGCACGTTTGACTACATTTAACGGTTGGCCAAATATATTCATAAATCCAATACATCCAGCAAAAGCTGGATTCTATTACGTAGGCTTTCTTGACATCGCTCGCTGTGTTTCTGTACTATTGAACTATACAACTGGATACAGGGATATGACCCTTTAAAAGAAAATCAAAAATATAATTATTCATGTGAATTTATTCATAATCAAACAAACAACATCGCCACTGCAACCACCTCAGCCACCAACACTGAAGTTAACAGATACAAAGAATATTGTTGTAAACTAAAATGTTTCCCTATACCTAAAGTACAAGTTGATGGAATGGCATGCATATTATGTAAATCTTTCTGTTATTGTCGATGTAAATGTGTTTCATATATAATAACCAAATTAAATTTGTGTACAAATATAAATAATTATAATTGTTGTTTTTAGATATTTGTAGTACTGTTTTTGCGAAAATAAATATATAAAATGTATTTTTAAAAACTCACCCTAGTATTTACCATAAATCATAGTAACGCGCTATCTCAGAGTTATACACAACCAGATCCAGATCCCAGACCCAAATCCTAGATCCAGATCCCAGATCCAGATCCCAGATCCAGATCCAGATCCAGATCCCAGATCCAGATCCCAGATCCAGATCCCAGATCCAGATCCCAGATCCAGATCCCAGATCCAGATCCCAGATCCAGATCTCAGATCCAGATCCCAGATCCAGATCCCAGATCCAGATCCCAGATCCAGATCCCAGATCCAGATCCCAGATCCAGATCCCAGATCCAGATCCCAGATCAGATCCCAGATCCAGATCCCAGATCCAGATCCCAGATCCAGATCCCAGATCCAGATCCCAGATCCAGATCCCAGATCCAGATCCCAGATCCAGATCCCAGATCTCCAGATCCCAGATCCAGATCCAGATCCAGATCCCAGAACCAGATCCCAGATCCAGATCCCAGATCCAAATCCCAGATCCAGATCCCAGATCCAGATCCCAGATCCAGATCCCAGTTCCAGATCACAGATCAAGAAATTCATTTTTCACGCGCGCGCGACGAAATAAATCCCTGATCCCGGATCCAGATTCTTAAGTGGAAAGTGCACCTGAGCACTGCTAACTGAAGTGGAGTGAAGTGGAGATTGCACACCATGGGCACTCCTAACTAAAGTGGAGAATGCACCTCTGAAGGGCACTCATAACTAAAGTAGAGAGTGCACTTCCGATGGGCACTCTTAACTAAAGCGGAGAGTGCACCACGACAAGCACTCATAACTAAAGTGGAAAGTGCGCCCCCGAAGGGCACTCCTAACTGAAGTGGAGAGTGCACTTCATGGGCACTCTTAACTGAAGTGTAAAGTGTACCGCATAGTTGTTGAGAGAGCATAGGTGTGGAACATACAGGCTGGTCGAATTCGAAAGGGTTGTGCAAGAAGTGCGGGTGAAGAACTACCCCTAACGTAGTTCCATGGTAAAAAACCACCACTAACGGTCAAGGGGAACGACCCCTAACGTAGATCCATGCTATCTTTGGCCGAACACGGTAATAGAGTGAACACAAATCGGAAGTATTAAAGTGAGACAGACATATACGTCTATCTATGTGTTAGAAAGAGACAGAGATGCGAAAAATAACCTCAAATGAGACGAAACGTGGATAGCTATACTACTTATTATGTTAAACACATTTGTTTGTGTATAATATCAAGTTTAACCATACAACCAATATTTGAAGTTATTGCCAAACACTCTATAATTATAAGCCTAAAGTATAAAGTTGGATTTAGACAGAAAAATGATGATTAATTTAGTTTGTCATTTTATATATAGGTAAGTATACATTTGATATTGTAAGGCGTACAAGATGGAATTGAAGTTATTATGTTAAATACATTTTTTTATGTATAATATCAAGCTTAACCATACAACCCGTATTTGAAGTTATTGCCAACTACTCTATAATTATAAGCATAAAGTATAAAGTTGCACTTAGACAGAAAATCATGATTAATTTTGATTTTCATTTTATATAAAGGTAAGTATACATATGATATTGTCAGGCATTTAAGATGGAATTAAAGATATTATGTTAAATACATTTGTTTGTGTATAATATCAAGCTTAACCATTCAACCCATATTTCAAATTATTGCCATCGATCTATAATTTTAAGTATAAAGTATAAAGTTGGACTTGATGATGATTAATTTAGATTGCCATTTTATATATCGGTAAGTATATATATGAAATTGTAACACGGTCGCTTGGCGGCTGTGTATTTATGTAAAATTTTGATATTGCAGTACTCCAAATGTTACGAAATAGACGGATTTATGGTGAAGTACGCACATTTTTTGCGCCTTCAAGCTTATTTTCAAAAAAATAACTATCCGTTTCCGATACGTGATGCCCTCGGTGGACATCAATAGTTGGGTTATTTTAAGCATAGTTCATACGTAGGGGATGAGAAGAGCCGGATAAACATAGGTTGAGAACTTCTGGACTTTTACCATTAAATGGGCTCCAAACTTTGAAATCTCTCTCTCTTGTTGTAATGTTCGACTGTTGTGGATGTCTTGACCTAATCGTCAGACATACCTTGGTATTTCTTTGTGAAATAACCAGTTGTTTTACTGTGTGTAAAGGCTCTCTCATCTGTGTGGATTAATATTGATTTGCATATCGATGTAAAAAGGTTTTCAAAATTGATTGTAAATTAGAAAAGTAAGAATTTAGAGTTTATATAGAATCACATTACGCGTTGTACTTATTTGAATTATATAAATGTTTTTGATCACGGTTGATTATTAAAATTTATATAATTCTGTTAATGTTAGAATATCGTGCTTGATTCAGCCCATCCTATTCCAACTCTTGTCTATGTGACATGGTAGCACAACGCGTAGGTAAAACTCTATTGTTATAAAATTACCACTCTGTACAAATTTGAACATAATTAAAGCAAAACGCGTCTGTTATCATTATTAACATTTCCTTGTCTGCTTCTATCACGGCAGACTAATAAATAAAGTGATAGTGGTGACAGCGACTGTCGTTACCCTTGCATTGTTAGTTATTCATTAATATAATTCGTGGATTACTTTTGAGACAAGTAAATCAACATAAATTTAATCCTTTATATGTCAGGTACTAGATTTCGTCATAGGGGGCCGTACCTGTTACAATATTTGAAGACATTTAAAATGGAATTGAAGATATTAGGTTAAATACATTTGTTTGTGTATAAAATCAAGCTTAACCATTCAACCTATATTTAAAATTGTTGCCATCAATCTAAAATTTTAAGTATCAAGTATAAAGTGGGACTTAGACAGAAAAATTATAATTAATTTAGTTTGTCATTTTATATATAGTTAAGTACACGTATGATATTGCAAGGCATTTAAGATGGAATTGAAGATATTATGTTAAATAAATTTGTTTATGTATAATATCAAGGTTAGCCATACAACCCATATTTGAAATTATTGCTAACCACATTATAATTATAAGCATAAAGTATAAAGTTAGACTTAGACTGAAAAATTATGATTAATTTAGATTATCAAGTATACGTATGATATTGTAAGGCATTTAAGATGGAATTGAAGATATTATGTTAAATACACTTGTTTGTGTATAATATCAAGCTGAACCATACAAACAATATGTTGCCAACCGCTCTATAATTATAAGCATGAAGTATAAAGTTGGACTTGGACAGAAAAATTATGATTAAGACATTTAAGATGGAATTAAAAATAATATGTTAAATATATTTGCTTGTGAATAATATCAAGCTTAACCGTACAACCTATATTTGAAATTATTGCCAACATTCTATAATATAAAGCATAAAGTATAAAGTTAGATTTAGACAGAAAAATTATGAATAATTTAGATTGTCATTTTATATATAGGTAAGTATACATATAATAGTGTAACTTATTAAAAATGGAATTGAAGTTAATTACATTTTTTTGTGTATAATATCATGCTTAACCATATAACCCATAATTGAAATTATTGGCAACAATATACAATTTTAAGCATAAAGTATATAGTTGCACTTATACAGAAAAATGATGAATAATTTAGGTCATATTATATATAGATAAGTATACATATGATATACTAAGGCATTCAAGATAGATTTGAATATATTATTTTAAGTACATTTGTTTGTGTGTTATATCAAGGTTAACCATATAACCCATAATTAAAATTATTGTAAACCACTCTATAATTATAAGCGTAAAGTATAAAGTTGGACTTAGACACAAAAATGATGATTAATTTAGATTGTCATTTTATATATAGGCAAGAATACATATGATATTATAAGGTATTTAAGATGGAATTGAAGATATTATGTTAAATAAATTTGTTTGTGTATAATATCAAGCATAACCATACAACCAATATTTGAAGTTTTTGCTAACCACTCTATAATTAGAAGCATGAAGTATAAAGTTCGACTTAGACAGAAAAATTATGATATATTTTGATTGTCATTTTACCTTAGGTTAGTATACATATAAGACATTTAAGATGTAGTTAAAGTTATTATGTTAAACACATTTGTTTGTGTATAATATCAAGCTTAAACATTCAACTCATATTTAAAATTATTCCTATCAATCTATACTTTTAAGCATAAAGTATAAAGTTAGACTTAGATGGAAAAATTGTGAATAATTTAGAATGTCATTTTATATATAGGTAAGTATACATATGGTATTGTAAGTCATTTAAGATGGAATTAAAAATATTATGTCAAATACATTTGTTTGTGTTTAACATTAAGTTTAAGCATAGAACCCATATTTAAAATTATTGCCAACTATTGTATAATTATAGGCATAAAGTATAATGTTAGACTTAGACAGAAAAATGATGATTAATTTAGATTGTCATATTAAATATAGGTAAGGAAACATATGATATTGTAAGGCATTTAATATAGAATTGAACATATTTTTTAAATACATTTGTTTGTGTATAATATCAAGCGAAACCCAGCAACCCATATTTGAAGTTATTGCCAACAATCTATAATTATGGGCATAATGTAATAAGTTGAACTTAGACAGAAAAATGGTGATTAACACGTTCAGTGCTAACGACGTCTTTGGCCTCATCAGCCTTTTATGGATGCTATGGTTAATGCTTTGTTCTATGCATCAGTACATTGGCAGCGTTTGAGAGAAGCTCTAGCGCGGATCACAGCCTGTTCAATAAGCGTTGTATAGGTTAAAAATTTTTAAAATAAATTTTATTTTCTAATTATTAATGTTCTTATTAATCATTATTTCACAAAACATTTTTTTAGCCCCTAAGTAAATGTAAACATATATTATCAGCAGTGAAAGTGTTAATTTAGATTGTCGTTTAATGTATAGGTAAGTATACATATGATATTCTAAAGCATTTAGGAAAGAATTGGAGATATTGTGTTGAATACATTTGTTTGTGTATAATATCAAGCTTAACCATACAACCCATATTTGAAATTATTGCCAACTACTTTATAATTATAAGCATAAAGTATAAAGTTGGACTTAGACAGAAAAATGATAAATAAATTCAATTAATATTGTATATATAGGTACGTATATATATTATATTGTAAGGCTTTTAAGATGGAATTGAAGATATTATATTAAATACATTTGTTTGTGTATAATATCAAGCTTAACTACTCAACTCATATTCGAAGTTATTGCCAACCACTCTATAATTATAAACCTATATTATAAAGTTTGACTTAGACAGAAAAATGATGATTAATTTAGATTTTCATGTTATATACAGGTAAGTATACATATGATATTCCAAAGCATTAAAAATGGAATTGAAAATATTATGTCAAATACTTTTTGTTTGTGTAATATATATATATATCAAGCTTAACCATACAACCAATATTTAAAACTATTGCCAACAATCTATAAATTTAAGCATGAAGTATAAGAATGCACTTAGACAGAAAAAAATGTCAGCCAGTACGGTTGTGTGGTCGTGGCGTGTCTTGTCTGATCGTGTAGATAAGCAACATAGCCCGCCCTGTCCAATTGGATGGGTTGCCGCACAACGGCTCGGTGTGTGCTGGCCTTGCAGAGACTGTAGGCTGACAACCTGCATCACTAAAATGCAAGTAAAACATGTCACCGAAACAAGTACTTCAGGTACTTGAGGCCTAATCGGCTTGACCAAAAAATCTGGATCTATTTCCGGAAAACTAAGTAAGGGCTGTCACAATAGATCTTCTAGGTCGCGTTGACAAAAAGCGACAAAACGCTTAAAAAAAACCCTCATATACATACAGTAGACAGAAAAATTATGATTAATTTAGATTGTCACTTTATATATATATATATATATATATATATACATATATATATATATATATATATATATATATATATATATATACATATATATATATATATATATATATATAAGAAAGTATACATATGATATTCTATAGCAATTAAGATGGAATTGAAGATATTTAGTTAAATACATTTGTTCCTGTATAATATCAAGCGTAACCATACAACCCATATTTGAAATTATTGCCAACTTCTTTAAAATTATAAGCACAAATTATAAAGTTGGACTTAGAAAGAAAAATAATGAATAATTTAGATTGTAATTTTATATATAGGCAAATATACATATGTTATTGTAAGGCATTTAAGATGGAATTGAAGATATTATGTTAAATACATTTGTTTGTGTATAATATCAAGCTTAAACATTCAACCCATTTTTAAAATTATTACCATCAATCTATAATTTTAAGTATAAAGTATAAAGTTGGACTTAGACAAAAAAATGATGTTAAATTTATATTGCCATTTTATATATAGGTAAGTATACATATGATATTGTAACACAGTCGCTGGGCGGCAGTACTCCAAATGTTACGAAATGGACAGATTTATGGTAAAGGACGCACATTTTTTGCGCCTTTAAGCCTATTTTCAAAGACATATCTGTCCGTTTCCGATACGTGATGATGGTAAAATCTGACTTTATTTTTGTAAAAAATCATATAAATATTTGCTTCTGCGCTTGAATTTTATAATTCTTTATCATATTTAAGCTAAAAGAAAACATTGCTATTTCAAGTGTGCTAGGTATTGTAGAATCCAGCCCATGTAGCTTCCAATATACAACGTATTCATTAAAATGATACCCGAAAATTTAATGTATATTATCTGATTGGTACCACGTTTTGGTCACTTTTGCATGTCCAATGCATAAAACCATCCATCGTATAAATCCTAAACCATAAATATGAATTTTTTAACAAAAATATCCATTTCAAGAATAGGTAAAAGCTAACATTATTTTTGTAAAAAATCATATAAATATTTGCTTCCGCGCCCGAATTTTATAATTCTTCATCATATTTTAGCTAAAAGAAATTATTGCAACAAGAAAATTGCTATTTCAAGTGTGGTAAGTGTTCTAGAATCCAGCCCATGTAGCTTACAATATACAACGTATTCATCAAGAATAGGTAAAATGTGACTTATTAATCATTATTTCACAAAACATTTTTTTAGCCCCTAAGTAAATGTAAACATATATTATCAGCAGTGAAAGTGTTAATTTAGATTGTCGTTTAATGTATAGGTAAGTATACATATGATATTCTAAAGCATTTAGGAAAGAATTGGAGATATTGTGTTGAATACATTTGTTTGTGTATAATATCAAGCTTAACCATACAACCCATATTTGAAATTATTGCCAACTACTTTATAATTATAAGCATAAAGTATAAAGTTGGACTTAGACAGAAAAATGATAAATAAATTCAATTAATATTGTATATACAGGTACGTATATATATTATATTGTAAGGCTTTTAAGATGGAATTGAAGATATTTAATGTATATTATCTGATTGGTACCACGTTTTGGTCACTTTTGCATGTCCAATGCATAAAACCATCCATCGTATAAATCCTAAACCATAAATATGAATTTTTTAACAAAAATATCCATTTCAAGAATAGGTAAAAGCTAACATTATTTTTGTAAAAAATCATATAAATATTTGCTTCCGCGCCCGAATTTTATAATTCTTCATCATATTTTAGCTAAAAGAAATTATTGCAACAAGAAAATTGCTATTTCAAGTGTGGTAAGTGTTCTAGAATCCAGCCCATGTAGCTTACAATATACAACGTATTCATCAAGAATAGGTAAAATGTGACATTATTTTTGTAAAAAATCATAAAAATATTTGCTTCCGCGCCCGGATTTTATAATTCTTCAACATATTTTAGCTAAACGAGAACATTGCACCAAGAAAATTGCGATTTCAAGTGTGGTAGGTGGTATTCTAGAATCCAGCTCAAGTTCCTCACAATAAACAACGTATTCATCAAGAATATGTAAAATCTGATTTTAATTTTGTAAAAAATCATATAAATATTTGCTTCCGCGCCCGAATTTTATAATTTTTCATCATATTTTAGCTAAAAGAAAACATTGTAACAAGATAATTGCAATTCAAGTGTGGTAGGTATTTTAGAATTCAGCCCATATACCTTACAATATACAACGTATTCATCAAGAATACGTAAAATCTGATTACAATTTTGTAAAAAATCATATAAATATTTGTTTCCGCGCCCGAATTTTATAATTTTTCATCATATTTTAGCTAAAAGAAAACATTGTAACAAGATAATTGCAATTTCAAGTGTGGTTGGTATTCTAGAATCCAGCCCATGTAGCTTACAATATACAACGTATTCATTAAAATGACACCCGAAAATTAAATGTTTATTATCTGATTGGTACCACGATTTAGTCACTTTTGTATGTTCAATGCTAAAATTAACCAATGTATAGATACTAAAGCATGAATATGAATGTTTTAACAGAAATATCCATTTCAAGAATAGGTAAAATCTGACTTTACTTTTGTAAAAAATCATATAAATATTTGCTTCCGCGCCCGAACTTTATAATTCTTCATTATATTTTAGCAAAAAGAAAACATTGCAACAACAAAAATTGCTATTTCAAGTGTGGTAGGTATTCTAGAATCCAGCCCATGTAGCTTACAATATACAACGTATTCATCAAGAAAAGGTAAAATCTGACTTTGTTGTTGTAAAAAATCATATAAATATTTGCTTCCGCGCCCGAATTTTATAATTTTTCAACATATTTTAGTTAAAACAAAATATTGCAACAAGAAAATTGCTATTTCAGGGGTAATAGGTATTCTAGAATCCAGCCCATGTAGCTTACAATATACAACGTATTCATCAAGGAAAGGTAAAATCTGACTTTATTTTTGTAAAAAAAACATATAAATATTTGCCTTCGCGCCCGAATTTTATAATTATTCTTTAAAATGACACCCGAAAATTGAATGTTTATTATCTGATTCTTACCACGTTATGGTCACTTTTGCATGTCCAATGCAAAAATTATCCATAGTAAAGATCCTAATGCATGAATATGAATGTTTTAACAAAAATTACCATTTCAAGAATAGGTAAAATCTGACTTTATTTTTGTAAAAAATCATATAAATATTTGCTTCTGCGCCCGAATTTTATAATTCTTCATCATATTTTAGCTAAAAGAAAACATTGCAACAATAAAATTGCTATTTCAAGTGTGGTAGGCTGGTAGGTATTTTAGAATCCATCCCATGTAGCTTACAAAATACAACGTGTTCATCAAAAATAGGTAAAATCTGATTTTATTTTTCTAAAAAATCATATAAATATTTGCTTCCGCGCCCGAATATTATAATTCTTTATCATATTTTGGCTAACAGAAAATATTGCAACAAGAAAATAGCTATTTCAAGTGTGGTAGATATTTTAGAATCCAGCCCACGTTGCTTACAATATACAACGTATTCATTAAAATGACACCCGAAAATTAAATGTTTATTATCTGATTGGTACCCACGTTATGGGCACTTTTACATGTCCAATGCTTAAATTATCCATAGTATAGATCCTAAAGCATGAATATGAATGTTTTAACAAAAATATACATTTCAAGAATAGGTAAAATCTGACTTTATTTTTGTAAAAAATCATATAAATATTTGCTTGCGCGCCCGAATTAATAATTCTTCATCATATTTTAGCTAAAAGAAAACATTAGAACAAAAAAAATTCTATTTCATGTGTGGTAGATATTCTAGAATCCAGCCCATGTAGCTTACAGTACACAACGTATTCATCAAGAATAGGTAAAATCTGACTTTATTTTTGTAAAAAATCATATAAATATTTGCTTCCGCGCCCGAATTTTGTAATTCTTTATCATATTTTAGCTAAAAGACAACATTACAACAAAAAAATAGCTATTTCAAGTGTGGTATGTATTCTAGATTCCAGCCCATGTAGCTTACAATATACAACGTATTCATCATGAAAAGGTTAATCTGACTTTATTTTTGTAAAAAATCATATAAATATTTGCTTCCGCGCCCGAATTTTATAATTCTTTATCATATTTTAGCTAAAATAAAACATTGCAACAAGAAAATTGCTATTTCAAGTGTGGTAGGTATTTTAGAATCCAGCCCATGTAGCTTACAATATACAACGTATTCATCAAAAATAGATAAAATCTGACTTTATTATTGTAAAAAATCATATAAATATTTGCTTCCGCGCCCGGATTTTATAATTCTTCATCATATTTTAGCTAAACGAGAACATTGCAATTAGAAGAATGCTATTTCAAGACTCTGAGATAGCGCGT